>JAWNON010000206.1:132500-283835 GCA_035045945.1 Drosophila anceps
GAAAAGTGCTCGTTTCTAAAGTTGACAGTTTAATATTTGGGATATGAGGTGAGCGCAGGTCAAATTCGTCCGAATTCACTAAAAATTTCAGCGTTAACTGCTTTACCGCCTCCTCAGTCTGCCTCTGCTTTAAGACAATTTTTTGGATTGGCGTCATATTTTCGGCAATTTATACAAGGATTTTCCTGTTTCATGAAGCCTTTCTATCTTTTAACATCGGACAAGAACGATTTTGTTTGGAAGCCAGAACATGAACAAATAAGACAGAAAGTTATTTCTATCCTTACAAAGAAGCCAGTTTTAGTTATTTTTGACCCGCAATATCCAATCGAATTGCATACTGATGCAAGTTCTCGTGGATACGGTGCTATCTTATTACATAAAATCAATAATAAGCCTCATGTCGTTGAGTTTTTCAGTAAGGGTGCTTCACCTGCTGAATCACGATACCATTTTTATGAATTTGAGACTCTTGCGGTTGTCATGGCTATAAAGCATTTCCATCATTATTTAACCGGTAGAGATTTTGTTATTTTTACCGATTGTAATTCACTTAAAGCATCAAGAACCAAACGTGACCTATCTCCCAGGGTCCAAAGATGGTGGGCTTATTTACAGTCGTTCTCATTTGATTTGCAGTATAGGGAGGGTAAACGAATGGCTCATGCTGACTTCTTTTCCAGAAATCTTCCATCCGCGGATGCGATTGATACTTGTAAAATTTCTGAGAAACGAGTCAATATGGCAGAGATATCTAGTGAATGGCTTATGGCTGAGCAGCGCAAAGATTCCGTTATTATTAATATTGTAAATAAACTAAAAGATAATTCTCTTGCCGAGTAGGGCCAACGGTCAGGTGGAACGCATAATGAGCACTTTGAAAAACTTACTAACGGCAGTTGAGACTAGCAGCAGATCTTGGCAGGACGCATTGGGCGAGGTACAGTTAGCCTTAAATTGTACAGTAAGTCGAGTGACAAAGGCAAGCCCTTTGGAATTGTTTATTGGAAAGGTTGCACGTCCGTTAGGGTTGCTTCCACCATGTGATATGACACAAGAGGTTGATTTGGCAGAATCAAGAGCTCGAGCGGTACAAAATATATCAGCAGCTTCAGCATATAGTAAAGACCACTTCGATAAAACCAAGGCTAAGGTTGTTGGATACAAAGTGGGAGATTTTGTGTTGTTAAGGAATGAAGAAAGGCATCAAACAAAATTAAGTCCAAAGTTTAGAGGTCCTTTAGAAATATCTGAGTTGTTAGACGGAGATAGATATATCCTTAGATCATTGACAAATAATAGAAAATATAAGTATTCTCACGAAGATATAAGAAAATTGCCAGAGGAGTATGTACCAGTTGAACTAGAAAGTAGTGAAGAGGCTTTGAATGATATTGAAAAAGAATCTGTTAAAAGAGATAGTAATGAAATGATTGAAAAAGAAACTGTTGAAAGAGACAGTATTGAAATAATTGAAACTGTTGAAACAGACAGTATTGAAATAATTGAAACTGTTGAAAGAGACAGTATGGATGCCTGAAAGGATGATTATAAAACTTGAAAGAATTTGTCAAAATGCAAGCACAAGTGCAAAACAAATGTTTTGATCATGGTGTGATCATGGAAATCGAAACCAGTTGAGTTTATGATAATGAAAAGAATTATTAATAAAGTTAAATTAATTTAAAGATGAATTGTTTAAGAATGAAACAGTTGAATTTAAAATTTGCAAGAGATTAAAAGTTGAAACTAAAACCTGGTAGTTGTAATTGATAAAGTTGTATGGAAGATGAAAATGGCAATATTAAGTTCTATTCGATAATGATATAATTTATGAATAAAATGATTTAAGCAGTAAAACATTTTTGTGACATTTCACGAGGTCGTGTTATGGTCAGGATGGCCGTGTCGAAGCATAAGTAGTTTGAATGTGTTGGCGACGTGTCGGCGTGTACTTTGTATGTGCATGCTTTTCTACCTACTTTCCTATTTGTCTTTCTGCCTGCGTGCTGGCTTGTGTGTGCGCGTGTGAGTCGTGTCTGTGTTTCTATACCCTTGAACAGAGCATGTGAGTTCTACGACAGCGTATGGTGATTGCTTCGATCTCACACAAGCGCAGTCTGCATAGCAAAAGAGTGCAGGGTATTTAGTGTGCAGCATGCGGCTGCGTATGATTTTGCTGATTTGGGTATTTCGCAATAATTATAATTTCATAAGACTATTGCATCAGCCCATTTATGCGTCGTAATTGGTCGCCTTGTTTTGTAGTTTGGAAAAGCCCCGTTTTAGCGGGGCGACAGCGTCTGTAGTTGTCGCCGAGTGTGGTTCGGCAAGCACAAGATAATTTGAGGAACTCAGGCAGTTCAGTTGTATTCGGGATCTGTGTGTAAACGAAACTCGCTGCGCTAAAACAATGCCAAACGACAATAATAAAAGTGACGCTACAACATATATATATATATATATATATATATATATATATATATATATATATATATATATATATATATATATATATATATATATATATATATATATATATATATATATATATATATATATATATATATATATATATATATATATATATATATATATATATATATATATATATATATATATATATATATATATATATATATATATATATATATATATATATATATATATATATATATATATATATATATATATATATATATATATATATATATATATATCAGGATATCTCCTAGTCGGGCACCCCGACTAGAGTTTTCTCACTTGTTTAAGCTCGTTTAGGAAGGGAACAAATATTTTGGCTTGTGAGATTTAAACTGTACGTACATATGTATATCTCCAAAAAATATGTTTAACAAAATCTTAAGTTTTTGAAAAAAGAGATAAACATATACATTCCACTATACAAGTCTCTAGCTTTAATAGTGGCTATTATGCGGACGGATACTAAGACGAATATTGCATAAAACTAATACCTTTTCATATCATGAATAATGATTGAAATTTTTGGGATTTATTGTACTATTTTTGTTCGAAAATAATCTTTTTCGTACCTATCTTATAGGCTTACTGTTTTTTTAACATAGCTTCCGACATCTCTACGAACTCAATTCATATCTCTCCGGAAACCACATCAGGTGCTACCCTGTGGCGAGTAGATGTTGTTCTAGTCCAGGTGCGCTGATGTCTGTTTTCTTCTTTTTTTTGTTTTTCTTTTGACAAATATGCTATTTGATTGTGAAAGTGCAAGTCTGAAAATTTAGTTTAAGTTTTTATGTTGTATGTTAGATACAAGCTATTGAGTAAATTTAAAAACGCAGATCAAAGGGGTTCAGGGTATCTCCTAACCGCCCGACTAGAGCTTTCATACTTGTTGAATACATATAACAACATATTAGAACACTAGCATAAAAATTAATTTCCAGTCTCAATAGGTTAGGGATATGATAGGAAACAAACGCAATGCCATAGAACCTATAAATTATATTTTCTTTCGTTATACTACTTTAGGAGCCCTGGCTTATGCTGAACTTGGCACAATGAATACCTCGTCTGGCGCGGAATGGGCGTATTTTATGGATGCGTATGGACCAGCTCCGGCATTTTTATTCTCATGGGTATCGACATTGGTGTTAAAGCCATCTCAAATGGCTATAATATGCTTATCATTTGCACAGTACGCTGTTGAGGCCTTTGTGACAGAATGTGATCCGCCTGGAGGCGTTGTAAAGATGGTTGCACTAGTGGCAATAGGTAAGCGTTGCATGCAAAGTGCAATATACGTTTTAAAGTCTAATTACTTTATTTTACTGTTATTGCCAGTGATGATTTTGTTTGTGAATTGCTACAGCGTTAATTTGGGAATGGCCGTTCAAAATGTGTTTACGGCAGCAAAATTGGTTGCCGTTGTCATTGTGATATGCGGCGGCGCATGGAAATTATTTCAGGGCAACACGCAACATCTATCGAATGCATTTAATGGGCCAATGCCAAATATTGGCGCTATCGCAACCGCATTTTACACGGGCCTTTGGGCATATGATGGTTGGAATAATTTAAACTATGTTACCGAGGAGATTAAAAACCCCAGTAAAAACTTACCGCGATCTATTATTATTGGCATACCACTGGTTACTCTGTGCTACGCACTAATCAACATCTCCTACCTAGCAGCTATGTCTGCGCAAGAAATGATCGAATCCGAGGCAGTCGCTGTGACCTTCGGAAATCGCATCCTAGGTGCCCTTGCCTGGCTAATGCCACTCAGTGTCACTGTCAGCACATTTGGAAGTGCTAATGGCACGCTCTTTGCCGCAGGACGGTACGTTACACCCATAAATATGTAACCTCGTCACGTTTAATCGGCCATTATTTCCAAAATATTTTTATTTGCAGTCTTTGCTTTGCAGCAAGTCGAGAGGGACATTTGCTTGACATACTGTCATATGTACATGTTCGACGATTGACTCCTGCGCCTGGCCTTATATTCCACGTAAGACCTGTGGGAACAACATCCAAGGGCAACTCCTGTCTAATCCAAGCTGTTTCTTCTACTTTATTTCTTTCTATTTTTTTTTTTTTTTTTTTTTTTTTGTTACAGTCGTTAATTGCATCAGCAATGGTGCTGCATGGTACAATTGATTCTTTAATTGATTTCTTCAGTTTTACCGCATGGATATTCTATGGCGGCGCCATGTTGGCACTAATCGTAATGCGCTACACCAAACCCAACCACCCTCGGCCATATAAAGTACCAATCATCATTCCCGTTGTGGTTTTGGTAATATCTGTGTATCTTGTGGCAGCGCCAATTTTCGAAACTCCCCGTATTGAATATTTATATGCTTTGCTCTTCATTTTTGCGGGGCTGATATTTTACGTCCCTTTTGTCAAGTTGGGAATGACACCGCGTTTTATGAGTAAGTATAAATTCAAGTTACCAAATGTATAAACCAATATTAGAACTGGCTATTTTCCTTATTATTTCAGATAAGGTGACTCTATTCTTTCAGCTACTACTAGAAGTTGTTCCAACATCATCAATGGCCATGTTTGAGTAACTTGATTCAATGTGCGCAATATACATACATAAAAGCAAAAAAAATTGCGAAAGGTTTGGATGAAAAGCAACCCACCAAATCCGGAAAAATTGTATATGTAAAGAAAAAAATCAGAAATTCATAGATTCTTAAAGTTAATTTATGTACACATATTGATATGAATACATACATAATTACACAGACACATATACATATGTATATATGTATGTGCACATGAAGCATGTACGTATACGTATGTATATAGCTACGATTACATCAATTTATAAGGTCGTGTCAATGGCAAACGTATCTTTTTAAGCAAAGAAACAAAAAATACTATAAACTTCAAAAATTCAATATCAACTATGTGAAAACTACAATAACATTTTAAGAAAGATACTAGACACATTATAAATTGTGCATTTTATACCAGCAAACGAATGTGTATGTATGAATAGTTCTTTATATGCAAATGAAATCAAATCTGAGTGTTGTACATTAAATAGAGCCTCGTCATGTTAGGAAAGTATTGTGTATTCTACCAAATAGACAAGTTGCTATTGCAGTTCTATAAGTTTATATTATCAATGAGGTGAAACTTAATCCATCAGATATACTTTATCCACATTTATCATTCTTAACGAAGCCGAATTATTTGTTATTGGTGTGTATGTATGTTTCTTATGAGTTGAGAACGAGCGAATGAAAGTAAAATACAGATTGTAGGAAACTTTTGGTATACAGTTCTGATTTAGCTTATCTTTTCACATCAAATGAATTTTGATCCGGGAAGAAATTAAAAGTCTCCTTACCCTTTGAACTTTTTACAGCGAACTTTGATGGGATAAGGTTTGCTAACATTCGAGCGAAATATTAATGCATTTACTTCAAGCTTTCCATTTCCAAGTTGATTTTATTATATATATATGTATATATATATATATATATATATATATATATATATATATATATATATATATATATGCATATGTGCGCTATAAGCGGACCTCATGTGTATATGTGCGTATGAATGTTTAACGGATGTATGCTAGAAGCCTTTTATATATAATATATATATATATATATATATATATATATATATATATATATATATATATATATATATATATATATATATATATATATATATATATATATATATATATATATATATATATATATATATATATATATATATATATATATATATATATATATATATATATATATATATATATATATATATATATATATATATAAAAAGCTTCTAGCATACATCCGTTAAACATTCATACGCACATATACACATGAGGTCCGCTTATAGCGCACATATGCATCGGTTGCGCCTAATCTTCATATAACCTCTAATATGGGAAACTACTTATTGAACGACTTCGGTTCTAAATATACGTTTATATATAAAAAAGCTTAAGTATCTACCATTGAAAAAACATTTTTTTTCAAGTTCGAGGGGAAAGTTTAATCATCACAGGAACTTAGACATTGAATGTCTTGAGCTTTATGTTATCTAAAATATGCTTGAAACACCAAGTTAAAATATCGATTCTGATCGATAAGAAAATGGGATGACATAGAAACAATGATTACATTGTACTGCATGCGGTATACAAGAATATTGAAAGTTTCATATAAATGTATATATATACATATATTATATTGTTTGTTATGCCACCTTCTGCTTGTTACATACATTTTCCTAATTGCATCCAAAGCTGGCTAGGGTAATAAAGGACAGACGGTTATGACTTTAGTGAATTATATATCGATACTCATCCATCATTCATTTATCTTTGTTATACATATATTATGAAGTCGAAGATATTAAACAAATAAGGCCAAATTATATTTTTTTTTAAAGACGATGCCAAAGGAGTAAATCTCAAGGTTGCTGATCGTTGCAATTAATAACGTTTCTAGCGATTATACTATACAATTTATTTTGTGAAACTATTTAATTTGTTCTTGAAGAGGACAGCTGACTGAAAGGTGAATTTCCAAAGCATTCATACATACATAAAATTGCTTATGACAGATATATGTGACATACATTTTTGTTTAAGTGCTCCGAAACACACAAGTTGTAAAATCCAGGCCTACGCAAAAGAAACACACAACACAAACACAGATCATTTCAAATATCAGTTCACATATATTATCTATGCCCGCATTTACATATATTACCTACATACACATCATCAACGACTATATACGACACATAGATTTTTCAATTGTGTACATTTTTAAAACGTTGTGTAGTTTATTTCATAATGCTCAGACAGAAATATTTGTACATATGTAAGTATAAATACTGTAAGCCCTGTTTAACATAAATTATACTACATTCATATATATAAATACATAGGTACCTTAGGGATCAATTTCCCAAAAATAAATTCAAGCAAGACAGAAAATAAAAGGGGACAAATAAAAAGACAGCGAACATGACAGACGTACAATTTCCATGAATTAGAGGGAAATACTTTTGGTGACGAATTTTTTTTTTTTATTATTCATTGACGCAGGTTAATTAAACATAGAGCTACTCAAAGAAACTAAATTTCAGTTTGTTTTTTTTCTTCCAAATTCATAAGAAAGCTGCAATCAATACATTGAAATATTAATTACTGAGTGCTCGAGAGAGTGTTAGCATTACTTAATAATAATACCATACGTTTATGTAATTTTTTTTGCCACAGCTTGTTTTATAACGACCGAAATTGCATATTACATTCTGTTATCAACCAATACCGATGTAGATAATGGGAATTATTGAGGACATAATAAATAAAAGTTAGTATTTGCTTTCGGGTCACATTGTCCGACGGCGCTGCCCTTACGCTCCAATTGTTGAAACTGAAGGACTGCAACTGGATGTTATGTTTAAAAGCAAAAGTTAAAAAGATGAAATAAGCCGAAATTTGGATAGAGATACGTATATACAAACTTTATTTGGTATTGAAATTTTGTAAACTATTTTAAACAAAACGATCATATACACGTGTAACACATGTATACATCTGATTTGTTTTATGTACATATATCGTCATTAAGTGTGAAAGTAGGAAAGAGACATATATGTAGACATACATATGTACATAAATTATGCGCTATTTGCCTGCCGTGTTTGAGTGCGTTCCTTTTTTTTTACTTTTATACAGATAAAAACAAGAGATGTTCCAATGTTAATAGCGTTGTTTTGCCAACAGACATACATTATTTATAGGTATACAATACGTATGCTGCGTTGTTAAATTTTATAATTTTAATATATTATTAATATTTACCAGAATCAAAAAAAAAGATCCTAAATACCTGTTTCTATTTACATAGGTTCATTTTTATGTATAAGTATGTATTCACATACATTTAGTGTAGTACAAGTTGTATGATGCAGCATAAAATGATTAAATAAAGTTTTTAAAACAAATATAGCACTCATTGTTTTCAATCTATACTATTAAGAAATTGCAAACCGACCGATCTAGAGCTTCAGTCAGAATGCACAAAAATTTAAATGTTGATTGTGGTTACATTTTTTCTATAGACTAAATGTATTTGCTATCAATAAATTTGTTATGCTTTCTTTAGTGTACAGATTAATTCATTGTTTTGGACTGGCTAGTGACGCGGCTTATATCGAACTCCGGAAATATTATGGCGATCTCTCGCAGCGCAGAGACTGAGCTATCTGATCCATGGCAGGCATTGCGAGTGTCTGATAAACCGTAGAGAGCGCGTATGCACTCCGGTTCGTTATATACTGCTCTAAACACTTTGGTGGGACCCATAAGCTGGCGCCATTTTTGGATACATGACTCAGATTGCAGTATGAAAGCGGAGCAGAACCCGCTAAAACGATAATCTGTAAAATATATTTAGATGCCAATGAAATTACTATACCTTTGCATGAAACTAGTTAGACGATAATAAAAGAATTTGTTTTTGTGTTCTGCGTAAAAGTACTCCGATAACTCCTTAGTTACACGCACGTCCTTCGCTGCCAAAATATTAAAATTGCTTTCTATTTGTGCTTTTAACTTCTGCACGGCGTATGTGTTACGTACAACATGCGGCTTCAATAGTGCCAAAGTAATTTCCATGTTTAATATTCAGAACACGGGCTAAATCCTTGCCTTAGCTAATGTAAGTAAAAAATACATTCAAATGAAGCAGTTTTTATTTTATTCACCTAGATTTTTTACTTTATCAAGTATAATATACATATATATATATATATATATATATATATATATATGCAGTTTAAATTTTGCCGATAACTTATATCAGGCATGATTTCAATTTTATCAGATGCTTGCTATCGGCAACTCTTCAAGATATGCAAATAACAGCTGATTACAATCGACTAGAATTATATCGATACTTTTCATTCTGGCTCATTTACTATTTTAAAATTTAAGAAATTCATGGTGAATCTTTTTTAAATCGGTTAGCGTTGTCGGCAGCTTTAAATTAAATAAAAAATATATTATATATAAAATAAAAATAAATTCATACCTGCACCTATCCTTGAAGTGCTTTATCAACGATAGCTAAAACGTACATTTTTCTAGTGAAGTATTAACTATCTATCGGTTTACATTATTTACCAGGATATATCGATATCTGCCTGTCTAAATTACACAAGCGGAAATTGAATTAGATTTATTTTTAACATTAACTAAATAATTTTATTTTCAAAATGCCGTTTATGAAGGGAAGAGAGCCTTTACGACGCACCCTAAAATATTTAAATGCGGGCAAGCTAGTTCTAAAGGAAAGAGTGCGAATCTTCAGCGTCAGTTACAATACATATGGTAATCATCACGCGGGTGCCAGGTAAAAGATTACTATAATATAGCGATGATGATGCCAAAAGTATATTCTCTTACAGGGACTTCGTGTTTTGGAACATCCCACAGGTACAATTCAGGAATCCAGATGTACAGGTTGTCACTCTTAAGAATATGACACCGACGCCTTTTGTACGCTGTTTCTTTGAGGATGGACGAGATATGATGATCGATATTGATTCTAAAAGTCGAGACGAAATCATTGAACATCTTATTAACGTTGTTGGGAAAACCCGGTAATTATTCATGTTTATGGGCAAACTTTACACTTTTTATGTGTATTCAATCATTTATTTTAGTGAGGAACTTGTCGCCGAGGAGCGTTTGGCAGAGAGTAAAGACAATCCAGCCAATTTTGGTTACAGTTGTGAACGCCACTGCATCTGTGAAATACCCGGTCAAGTTTATTGCCCTGGCACAGTGCCCCTGCCAGAAGAAATGCGTGGAAAATTTAAATTTGCACAAAAATAAAATAAAATTTTGTTGTACTTTAACAGCGAGCAAATCATATATGTATATTCAATTTAAATTATGTAAGTACTGAGAGATATTAAGCTAGCGACGTTTGGGAAGCTGGCGCATATATGGAGCCAATGACTTAGGTTTATTATATTTGCTGTGTGGTCCAGCACGTTGTGCGTCATCAGGACTTTTGTTGAATTGGTAACGATGGATGAAGGGAACATTTTCTTCGCGTGTGGTGTTCAGTTCCAAATTGTCATTCGTCTGTCGCTCTAAAGTCTTAAGTTTGGCTTCTATGGCGCGAATTGCCTCTGATTTGCTGATTTTATCCTCGCGCTTGCCTCGGCCTAATGCGGGTATTTCAAAACGAGGCTTGGGCCTTTGGTGATCATCCTATAAATGATTTATGTGAAAAAATCTGCTAAAGCTGTTTTCCAGCTAAATAATTAGGCTATTTACATATTTTATGTTCTTGGCAAGACGCACCGCTATGGAACGACTTCCAATATTTGATCCGTCTAGTTTTATAAGTGCATTTGTGGCTCCTTCATTTTGTTTGAATGTGATGAAGGCATATCCTCGCGACTGTCCTACCATTGGTCCGCCCTTATGAAACAACATGTCGAACTTTTCAATGGCACCGCATTTTTGCATTAGTTTGAGAAGTTGAAACCGATAGTTGTCAAAGGAAAAGTATATATTAGCACAATTCAATGCGAAGAAAACCAAATCACACACAATTGCAGTTCACAACTTACTCGGTGATGCGTGAATCAAGATTTCCTACCCAGATACGACGATGTTCGTCAGAGATTGCTGCGACTCCTGCATTCGCATTTATGTTAATATTCTTAGTCGGGCTCTCCTGAAATCAAAAAATAATTATGTACTGTAAAATATAGCTTTAGCTTACTTTTTTTTTACATACAGCATTTGCCATTTTTGCTAAAGATGTTTTATTAAAATATCGATAGATAGATTTATGAGTCCAGTATATCTGTCGGTATCGCTTATTATTTACGGGTATTTTCTTAAGCCTGGGGTGGAGCTAATGCTTTTTCCCTTTATTTTTACGAAGATTCCCGGCGATAGTGCTTAACTTTATGGCGTAATTTTATTAAATATAAGCCATTTAACGTTGTCGATAACGGTCTCGTGGCATTTTGTGCATCACGGTATACCAATACAAGGTTATGTAAAGAGGTCTGTTAACTTATCACCGTGACGTCACATTTTCTGGAATTCGAGCGGTCGGGCTTATATATATTTTGAAAATGAAGAAGTTAACTAACAGGTTAATTAAGTAATAGTTATTTTAATAATTACATTAACAATTAGCTAATTATAGTACTCCTATTTTAGTAAATTGGGCTTAAATTATTTTATGCCATTGAAACATACATTAAATTGCAGTTTGTAATGCTAAAATATGTATATTATGCACTTTACTTGTTCTTCAAATAATAGTAAACAGAAAAGGTTGTAATAAGAATAAATAAATTTTACCTGAATAATATCAAAATTTCAAATATACTGAAATTTTACAGAATAGTAAAGAGTTGACAATATATTAAAAAATTTATAATAATTTCATTTTATGAACAATTTCGTGAGAAATTTTAAAAGTTAATGAATTCAGAGTTGCCCAATTAATAAGCATTCGGCACCAATTAAAAAAAAAATTTAAAAGTTTATTAAAAATCGATACCTATTCCCGTTTTATTGTTAAAGGTGAACAATCTTTCGAAATTTAGTTATAAAATTATATCTCGTACATCACATTTAGTTTCATGAGTGTTATATACAATTTTGATTTTTCTTATATTTTGGATTTGAATTGCATGTCTTCGAAAATGACAAATATTCAATAGAATATCTAGATCAAATGCTGGAAACTTGATTGATGTCCATTGGTATTACCGACGTTATTAAACAAAACATTTGGCCAATTGGGAAAGCCAAGTGGCCAGCAGCGCCAAGTGGGTATTCTTGTATATTCTAAGAATTTTCAACTGCTACTTTAGATAAATAGGTAGCGTTCAAGTAGTGAAGTAGCGGAGTTTTTCCCTTTTTTTTTATTTATACCCTGAACCCATTGTAAATAGGAAATCAGGATATAATGGATTTGATAAAATGCATGTAACAGGAAGAAGGAGGCGTCGCACACCCCATAAAGTATATATATTCTAGATCAGGGCTTTGACCTGAGTCGATTTATCTCTATCCGTCTGTCTAGAGCTAGAGACTTGAAATTTTTTTTTTCAATTTCACGTACCTAAAGTGTATAGCACTCGCAAATCGAGTGTGTTATCAGAAAATCAATAACTATTACCGTTTATTTGTTATCAATTAAAAACCTAGAAATGCAGTTAAAAATTGTGCATTTATTTTCATTTATATTTTATTCGATTTCGATTTTTGTTACATTTAGGATACCGGTACCAAATATCCCCAAAATTCATTAAATTGAAGTCAATATGAAAATATGGTCAATATGTGAATGAGTTTGTATTTCTTTTATAAAGACAAAAATTCAAAAAATAAATTAATTAAAAAATATAGATCAGACGCTGAAAATTTCATTGGAATCCATTAAGTAGAACAGAAGTTATTAAAGAAAACGTTTGGCCACATAGCAAAGCCACGTGGCCAGCAGTGCCATCTACATTCTCGTATATTCTTTGAACTCTCAACTGCTACTTTAATTTAGCTTTGCTAGATGGCGCTATAGCAGTGAATGGCGCTGTTGGTAAAAGTGATAAATGTCAAGTAAATGTTCGAGGTTCGAAACTTTACGCTTTACGATTTTTTTCTTTTATTTTTTTAAAAATATTTGGTTGTGAAGGTCCGATTTAGAATCCCGCGGAATTTTTTTTTTTTTAAATATTAGCTTGCACTTCTTTCTGTGTTAATAAATACATAACAATGGATTTTTAAATGAGAGGTTCACGGTATCTTCTAGTCGGGCCCCCACCTAGAGTTTTCTTACTTGTTTTAATTTTAAAATTGTGTTTACAATTTAAGAATTTAATAAAAAATGTTTTTGATCATATCATCTAGTATGGATTTCCACAGCAGCAATTCTTAATCAAGGTATGTTCGTAGCAGGATTTGGCGTACAAAAGGGGACAGTTGTATATTGCGCATTGAGCGGGATTCAACTGGTGTCCTGCAGTTGAAATAAATGAAAATGGTTTTTGCTCAACTACAAAATATATTCACTAACCTGGAAAACTACAACAACAAGCATCATGTTCCACCTTGTTCGAGCAGTAGGTGAAGACGGATGAGTCACACAGTGGACAGTTAAGACCTGTCCCTATCGCTGGATAGCCTAAAGTTAATCCCAGTCCCACAGGGTTTGAAACGACGCCTAAGCCTTTTTTGGCAATGGGCAATGGCCAAAATTGACGTGCTGAAATAGGATTGTTGTATGGGTTAGATAAATAAATTGAAATTATTGAAATAAAAAGCATTAACAGGATATAAACATTGTTATTGTATTTGACAGTTATTTGAACTGATTAGCTTAAATATTAATTTTCAATCCCAATTTATCTATTATTCTTTCACCTACCCGTTATTTCTCGTTTAGCTAATGCTGAATAGTTCAACCAAAATATTAAAACAACGCAAAACACGGAATTACGCAACATATTTGCTCTTGGAAGCCGTGCTATTGTTGTGTTTGTTTGTCAGGTGCTGATTTTGCTGCTGTTGTAGCCGGCTGGCGTAAGTCGACTGCATTAGCTTACAAATTTATAGAGCGTTGATGAAGTCTGCGATGACGAAACTGATATCAATTTGTGTGTTGGTCTCGAACCGCTGACTTTCGCTCTTAAGTGATTGTTATAAATTTATATCGCTGAATTGGACAGCGTCGTATGTAATCTGATGGCTCTAAAAAAAGTAAGAAAACTTTAGTCGGGCTACTCGACGAGGAGGTACCCTGGACTATAGGTTGATGATCCACTATAAGTTGACGTGCATCACTTCTACTTCACTGCTCCAGCGCCATCTAGTATCAAATGCTTAGAATATACAAGATTGTAGCTGGCATTGCTGGACTCGTCGCTTTGCCACTCGGCCAAACCTTTTGTTTAATAACTTCCGTGTTCCTTAATGGATTTCAATAAAATTTTCAGCATATTTTCTAAATATTATATTGAATATAATAAATTTTTGTTGGAAAACATGTAAATTCATTCAAATATTGACTATAAGCAACTGACCTTTGATTTAAAGAGCTTTGGAAAAGGAAAAATCAAAATTATATAAATACAAAACTAAAATTGAAATTTGGAGATTCTCAAAGATGTGCAAAATAAAATTTTTTTATTGAATTTTGAGAACGTTTAGTTTTTAAACAAACTTGATCTGTGCATGCTATAGATGCACCTTTTTGGGAATAATCGCATATTTAATTGATTATAGGGATCCCTATTTAAAATTGTTTCCGAATCCGGAATCATTAGTAACCGAAGGTTTTAAAGAACGTGTGTGCATTTAATTAAAAGCCACATGACATTTGGCACCAAGCGTAGGCGCTTACTCAATGCGTATCCATATAAGTGTGCACATTCAAATATGTGCATTTCTTTTGGAATTTTAGTTAAAAATTGGATTGCATTTGTGTTAGCTGTTACTTCAGTTCGGCATTTGCCGCTTGAAGAATAATTTTATTGAGGTGATATAGAATGGACGGCGGCTAATAAGTTATGCATTTGTAAAGATTTGAGTTTTCTTACGCGTAACTATATATATATATATATATATATATATATATATATATATATATATATATATATATATATATATATGATATATATATATATATATATATATATATATATATATATATATATATATATATATATATATATATATATATATATATCGTAAATATATACATATGTGTCTTTAAATTTGTGACTGCGTGTGCTTATGTTTAAATATGTAAGAACAGATTCAAGTTATAATGTTTACCACAGCAGTTCGGCTGCGTCCAAGGGTGAAGTCTTATAAAGATGAATCGGAATATTGTCAACTCACATCTTGCTCTGGTGTCCAATTATAGGCTGACCACCATTGAGCTCATGTTCATACACAGTGCCCAAAAATTAAAAATACTGTTTTCAAATAATAACCTAGAAACAGGTTTTGGCATGAGTTTACATTTGAATATATTTACGTAACAATCATATAATCATATTTACGCAGTATCAGAACCAACATCTGAACTAAAGTCATTGAGTTATTAATGTTGGATGTTGGTAGCTGTATGCAGTCTGCGCCAGTTACGCGTGAATTTGTATAGCTGCGTGAGTTCAATGTATCTCTTAGTCGGCGATGCTACATTATTCAGATCGTATTTTCGTTTGTATCTTATAAATGCTGAAAAACCCGCGTGAGAAGCTGAAGAAACAATAACAATGACAGACGATTATGTAAAACTAAAAAGGCATATGATAAATTTAAAACTATGCGTATACAAAAAAAAAAAAACGGAAACGATTTTTTTGATCGTTAAAGCGAAGCTCGAAAGTATCTAATGCCCAATAGAAAGGTAAAAGTTTTTATTGCTGAACGGTTTCCCATTTAATACATATAGACAAATTCCTAGTATAAAACAAGTCAGAGTGCCCTTCTTTCTGTGTTTAGGGTATCTTCTAGTCGGGCACCCCGACTAGAGTTTTCTTACTTCTTTTTTTTTTGACTAACATGTTATTTGATTGAAAAAGTACAAGTGTAATTTTGTATCAGTTTATGCTAGTTACAAGCTTAGGAGTATATTTAAAATGGCAGATTGGACGGGGTTCAGAGGATCTCGTAGTCGGGCATCCCGACTAGAGTTTTCTTAATTGTTGCATATATAAATGTTCATATGTGTGTCTGTAAATAATTTGCATTATTTAAGCAACTCTAATAATTCAGACGTACAACTTACCTTTGTGAAAGTAAGACGATACTGTGGCAATTGAACATGTAATCAATGGCTTTTAGAGCAGTGAGCATAACAAATTGCAAAGCTGTTTGTGCTAGTCAAAAGATGAAATCAGAAGCGGATACAGACTTTCAGTCAGCGACAGTCCCAAAGCAAAAATATCAAGTGTTAAAGAAACGATGACCAGAGAATGAAAGACCGTAAAAAGAAAGCGAGTTGCGCAATATTTACGTCATCACATTAAATGTGACGCCGGCAGTAGCGTAATCATCAGCAAAACAGCGGGCGGCACAGGGAAACTGTAGCTAATACAAGTGCGACAACAGGCTATAGCGGTTGGACCCGCATAACTGCAGCCCAAATAAACTGAAAGGTGGGCGCGGCCTACGCGCAGCAGCTAGCGACGAAAGCGAAGTAAACGTCTTAAAAAACTCACAGTATTGGAATGCAATTTCACTTCTTTAAATATTTTCTCAATAATTGTGCGTTTTGCGTTATTTGCTGAGTAACATCAACACACTTACGTACATACAAATAAGTGTATATATACGCTTAGAAATTGGGTTAATTCATGTTAAGCGTTAACGAAAGGCCAAGGTAATTTAAACGAGCTTTAGTATTAGACACTCAATAGTATTAACGACAGCACAAAACGTTTAAGAATAATTTTATTTGAATGTAGACCATTTCCATTAAATCAATAAATATTTGTACAATTATTAGTATGCTTGTTTAAGAAATCATACGAGCTGCTGCTGTATTTTCGGTTAACGTATTTTTAAATATGAATGTATATTTATACCCTGAACCCATTGAAAATGGGAAATAAGGGATTATTGGTTTTGTGAAAATGTATGTAACATTTAGAAGGAGGCGTGGTAACTCCATAAAGTATATATATATTTTACCAGGACGACGAGCTGAGTCGATTTAGACAAGTCCTACAAATACAAAAATTATTCATAAAATAAGTACCTACAGTATAGTCTATGCTGCAGCTAAAGCGCAGTCGCTGCGTAAACTGCGCCGTAAGCAGAGCGCATATTTATGCATATTATTTGTTTATGTATAAAAGAAGCGTACAATAATATCAGCTCTACACATCGCTCATTTTAAAGATAGAATTAAACTTGTTGCCTAATCATTAAAATCTATTTCTCTTGCTCGTTTTATATATTATATTAATAACTTAACTGAGATTTCAAGTTAACTTTGTAGACCCTTGTAAAATACAGAGATTTTGTAATTGTTAGTTTTTGATTCCCTTAAATTAAAACAGTTTTATTTCAAATACTGGAGACCTGTTCCTTTTTTAAATACACTTATAAATGTCATTATCACACTCTATAATTTCTATAAATTACGAAAGTCTACCTAAATCGAATGTTATTCAAGAAATAAGCTCCAATAGCCCTACTGCGCTGCGTAAGCTCTAAGCAGGGTTCAGGGTATTTCCTAGTCGAACAGTCTCGAACAGAGCTCTTGACATGTTATTTGTTGATTAATTTATTGAGCATCAACCGGAATTACAGAAAATCATGTGAGCATATTTTTGAATTATTTTTAGTAGATCTATATATATAAATATATATCTACTAAAAAAAACTCAAAAATATGCTCACATGATTTTCTGTAATTCAGGATAATGCTCAATAAATTAAGCAACAAATAACATATATATATATATATATATATATATATATATATATATATATATATATATATATATATATATATATATATATATATATATATATATATATATATATATATATATATATATATATATATATATATATAAATGCATATATTTATATATACACACGGTACTTAAAGCCACATAAATACTGTGCTCGTTTTTTTATATATATATATATATATATATACATATATACATATATATATATATATATATATATATATATATATATATATATATATATATATATATATATATATATATATATATATATATATATATATATATATATATATATATATATATATATATATATATATATATATATATATATATATATATATTCACACACATAAAATCTGTGTGAAAATCTTGCAAAACTGGTCGTGAGAAGAGACCATTTTTTGTCTCTTTCGCTCTTTCTCTTTCCCCTTACACCTGGCTCCATTGTGATGGCTGTCCCTTTGGAGAGCACCTGGTGGCTCTGGTGGGGACTGTGACGTCGTCATTTCGACTTCATTTACTTTTATAACCCTTGCCCATTGTGATGGGTAGAAAAGGGTTTAATGAAAATGTGCCAATGTATGTAACATCAGAAAAACGGTTGACTGGAATCCATATGAGTTTCAAAAGAATATTGGTAAATATACACATTCGAATGTCCTTTGAAAGCCTCAGTTTTTTTTGCGCACTGAATAATTTAATCAATTTCAAAAGCTCACTGATTTATTTATATTTATATATATAATTTATATATATTATATATATATATATATATATATATATATATATATATATATATATATATATATATATATATATATATATATATATATATATATATATATATATAACTATAAAATATAACGAATATGTGTTTTATTTCAAACGGCAGTGTTGGGTACAGGGTATGTCGAAGTCAAGAGCTCTCCATTGCAGCACTCTTGATGTTTTTTGTTTTACAAAATTTCTTCACTTTCAGTTTCGTGCTTTTTTAACTCTACCTGAAGCGGCATAGTCGCTGCCGACGTTGGCTATTACCTATATGAGCTGGGGTTATCATCTCTGTGGCACTATTTTGAATTCGAGAGTGTCAAGTAACAGACGGTCTGTTGCTGAATCGTAGTCGGTGCAAGTTTCGTGCAGTGCGGCGAGTTTCTAGCAATGTTGTCATTGTTTTCCTGAATATTTATCGCGTCCTCGTGAATATTTATCGCGTCCTCGTGAAGTGGCAAATAAGCCAAATTTGTTGTTTTTTTTTAAGTGCCAGACAGAAAATTAGGTAAAAGCCTGTTAGGAAACAAATACCGTTTTGAAAAAGGTTACAAATTTATTGCGTAATAAGATAAACTTTGGATTAAAATCATAACTGTAATCATCATCGAATCATCAAGGTAATGAAAATAAAATTAAGGAGCTGATAAGAACTAATTTTTTTTGCCTTAATTTCTGAAATAAAAAAATGAAAACTTTTGCAAATATATATTAACAATAACATTTATTAATCATAACATTTCGATTTTGCCGTAAAGGGCTTAAAAAGTTAATTTATCTCCCAAATTTATTGAGATATATATATATATATACATATATATATATATATATATATATATATATATATATATATATATATATATATATATATATATATATATATATATATATATATATATATATATATATATAACTGTTGTTTCTGCATATAGTACACGCAAATTATTTTTTGTTGTTTATGTGGTATGAACGTGCATTAAACTCAATGATAACATTGTTAACAAAAGTGAAAGTTTGCTGTTTACTAAGTAAAAATGGGTATACTGCCTTTTAAAAAATATATGTAACTGGCAGATGGATTCTTATCTCCTCCGTGCGTTATTCTCTTTTGGCACCTTTTATTTTATTAAAATTGATATCGCGTATTTATTGACTTATCAACTGAGCTTAAAATAAGCAAAAACATAAAATTTGGTATATGAACTCTTGCCTTATACAAAAACACATTACGCTTCATACCTTGGATTCTTCATCTTTAATGTAAGAGCATTAGGGACCGGCCTCAAGAGGGGTTCTAATTAAATGCGAGCATAATTATACCTTTTTACCTATTAATATTTTCTGAAAAATAATTCATGCACCTTTTTGTACAACAGTTTGCCTGTTTACTACTTCCATTAAAAAAAAAAAAAAATAAAATAAATATCGTATTTCACATATTTGAATCTATGTATGTCTAAGGGTATAAAGACTCCCGTGAAGTATACCCAGTATTGGATAATTGAATGCTTAAAACAGGGTACATAGATGTCGGACACTCCCTGTTATTTTAACAATTGTTCAACACTAAGCACAAAACTAATTCGTTGACGCACTAAAAGCCTATCTGCTTAAAGCAATGTGCATCTTAATAGGAAAAGTTGTTACGATGGTAATCAGCTGTTACAACTTTTCCATTTTTTCCCTTCTTTATTATACAATCAACATCTTAACTCATCCTCAATACTCCTCTCACTCCCGACTACTCTGAAACCGACAGACGGATTTGCATAGGTCATTGTAGAAACAGCTGATTTTCTTATTGTTTGCAGCATCTGTGCGTTATTAGTAAGTTCGATTAATTGATTGATATTTCTTTTACAAACATAACACGTTTTCACCATAGATGAATAATTTCGCTATCTAAGCCACCTACTCATCCTCACAAATGAAATCCAGCATTTGGGAGAGCCGCTAATGTAGCTCCCATCAGTTTACCTTTGCTAACGAGAAGAGAAAGTTGTTATATCTGTTTGGCATTTCTTTTCAACTTCTTTTTGTTATTGGGCGTCACTTTGTCTGCGTATGACATTTAATTTCAGGCAACATTGTTATTTGTTTTGCTCATTGTTATTGCTGTTTTCTTTTCCCGGAGATGTTTTATATTTTCATATTCATTGCCCAGAAATGGTCATCAAATTGCGTCTTTGGTTTTTTTTATATGTACACATATGTATGTATGTATGTATTTATATATATGTATGTATCTATGTATGTATGTATGTATGTATGTATGTATGTATGTATGTATGTATGTATGTATGTATGTATGTATGTATGTATGTATGTATGTATGTATGTATGTATATATGTATGTATGTATGTATGTATGTATAGCGTTGCCAATCGTGCGTGTTATGCATAATTGGAGAAAGGGTTACTGAAACCATACAATACATACATAAATATTTATTATATATACACATATAGATTTAATAACTGAAGATGTATGTTTGGTCACTTGTTTTGTCTATCGTTTTTAATTTGAAATAATACTCAAACATATAGTACATATCTATATCTTTTTGTAAATAAATGGTTAATGAAATTATTTATCCAGCAATAGGCAGAACAAGATGTAACAAAAATGAAAACCAATAAAATAATATAATTTTTTTAGCACCCTTCAACAAACTGCATAATACTCTTTATCGGTATTCAATTATTTAAAAATTGATATTTTCAGACCTAACACACCCTAAGTAGACAACATGATTTAGCTATAATAAAGATAAACAGTGATTTACATACAAAATTTGGTAATCCAAGCTCCAGACTTCCACACCCTTGAAGGGAAGCTTATCATTTTTTCATAATATTAAATATTTCGGCAGTGTCTAAAAAACTGTGGATTGTATAACATACATTTTGATTATCAGCCTACAGTGTTATATATATTTATATTATATCAATAAATACAAAAACATACATGTATTTGTCAGTCTGCGGGTAACCAGATGTAACGTACTTGTCATATCTTTCGATTCCAGCTTTAAAGTTGAAGAAGATATAATTGTCTGGTTTTGACCAATTGGAGCAGCGACATAAGCAATATTTATTTTTGTGATCCTAATCTAAATATACATATCAAATTTTTGATTAAAAAAAACATTTTTACTCGATGGCAATGTGTTCACATTTTCAATGGAATCTAAAAAAGTGAAGTGTCTTGCGTTCTATTAACACGAAAGTTGTTACGACTACTTTTTATACTAATTCACGTATTAAAAATGGTTTCATTGGTTCGCGTTCCTCATAGATTGAGTAAAAGTTATGTACATATATTCGTATTTGTTGAATCGACTTAGAGATTGTCTACTTCTAACATATGTATATGTTACGCTTTTCACTCTTTTCTTTTCAGATGCTGTTTCGGCTAGCTTTACTGACGACTTGCAGTTTTTGTGTTGCCAGGGCTGTGCTAAGCGGAATCGAGCTCAAGCGACGTGAAGCGGGCTTTGACATTTACGGCCCACCACCTAAGCCATCACCACAACACAGCTCTCCACCCCAGCAAATACCACATCGTGAGTATGGTGTTCCCCAGCAAATTCCCTTTCGCGAGTACGGCCCACCGGCATTGAAATATGGCCCTCCAAAGCTGAACAGCTTTGGTGGTGGTTCTGGGCCATCCTCGAATGGATTGTATGAGCAAATCAAAACACACTTTGGTGTTCCTAAGCCATTTTATGGACCACCGCATGTACACTATAAGCCCACATCGAAATACAGTCTACCACAACCAGCACCACATTACGGTCCACCACCAAAACCACTTTCGCAGTATCCACCACCATTAAAAATTCAGCATCGTCCGGCATCACTGTATGCACCACCTCCACAAAAACAAAAGTTGGTCATACCGCCTGCATCACCACAGTTATTACCTGTTCCACATCCTGCCCAATTATTTAAGCCCGTTCACCATCCAGCAACGTCTTATGGCCCACCTGCCTCTGGACCATTGAATCTCCCAGCTAAGCCAGCTTACGAAACACCACCGAACTACGGCCCACCACCACTTCCCATTAATTTACCAGGATCCCAAGCATCAAATTTCAACCGTTCCCCGGAAAAAACTATTATATTAAATAGTTCAGGTGCACAGCGATTACCAAGTGGTCCAGGTGGCAGTCTCCTTAAGCAAGTTCAGATCCAAATAGATGCCTCTGGACACACACACAGCGTGACTGGGTCTCAAACACCTTTTCACACTGCATGCGATGGCTGGAAACCGATTGCAGCCCCTGTCGGAACCTACATTGAAAAAAATCACATTGAAACTCAAGGTGGTTACAGTCATGTCGACCAAGGCCAAAGCATTGGTACTCGTTACAATGTGGGTGGAGTCAATGGTGGCACAATTGTTGATGGCCTTTCTGACGAGCAACTTGTGGCAGTCGCACTACAGGGGGGGGGCAGTAATATAGTCACTGGTCCCAGCAGTGATGGTCGTCTGAACACCGTTGACTCTGAAGCCTTACAGGTGGGTAGCCATATGGTAAACGTCTAAAATAATATATTACTGATATGTTTCCTTTTTATCTTATGATTAGATTTCCGTCGGTTCAAATGATGATACCTACTCCAAGCCCCCAGCAGATTCCTATCAACCTGGCTCTGTTCATGATCACATTTACAAAACTCTTGGAAGCAATGCTGGGGTAGGTCTGTTAGCGCCACAGGCATCTGGTCCGAAGTATGACGCTCCACTGCAACCGCAGCTTGCTGCTCTGACTAGCAGCTACGTTCAATCCCAAGCTCACTCCCATTCCCATATCAATTCAAACAGCCAGTATGGCTCACTCTCAGGCAATCCACAGTTTGCCCTCGGACATCCTAAGTCACCAGTCGCATTCCGTCCACCCGTGCCCTCTGGCCTTATAGAGTCTATAGGCGCCACAGTGCAGCATCTGGATGAATATGGCGTGAAGCCACCGCAGCAGACACCTACATATATTCCCCCAGCAGCTCATGAAATTGCAGTAAGTGGTTCATCTTCTGCATCACCACCCATATATGGCGTGCCCCTTCATCAGCAGGCACCATCGCAGATTATTGTGCAGCAGCAGCTCCCACAACCGCAACAAGGACCCACTTTTGCAAATGGTCCACTTGGAGCACAGACAGTACCACGTCTTCATAATATTCCCCCACCCCAACAACAAACGGCACCGCAGCAATATTTTTCAGATAGGCCCTCTGAAAATATCCACCTGCCGAGACAACAGCCAATAAGCAATAATGGTATCCACCCGAATATGCCATCATTTTTCTATTCGCAGGCACTTCCATCAATTCAGCAAATTGGTCGGTTTAATCAACAAACAGCTGTATCAGTTGGACGGAATCATAACCATCACCATCACACGCAAATTGTGCTACACGATTGTGGACAAGGTCCCAATCTGGTCAGCAGCTCTGGCTATCAAGTGCATCAACAGCAACAATTTGGCAGCGTCTCGGCAGCATCTCCTGGCGCATATAATGCCATAGCGCAGAGCGTTCCTGTAGCTGAACAGCATACACAGTTTTTAGCTGGCCCTGCTGACAGTTACGGGCCACCGCCTTCTGGAAATGAAATTGAGTTGGATCATTTCGGCTATGCATCCCAAAAATCCGCAGTCGCGGCGCTACCGGATGGTACAGATTTGCAGCAGCTACCTGGTCTGGATGGCTTGAATGTGATCTCTGCACAAAAGTCACAAAGCATTAAATTCGGCATAGATAACGGACAGCCAATTCAGAACTTTCAAGTACAGTTTGGCAGCTCATTAAATAATGCTGGTAGCAATCAAGGCAGTGATGCTAGCACTAATGATCCAAGTCCGAACCATGAAGAGATTTTGTCGCAAGGTCTTCTTCAATCCATACTTACTGCAATAGAGCAACCCCAATCGTCGTCACCTGTGCCGCAGAACCACAATGCACAGAGTCGTTCTGACGACCAATATCAAGAGAATGAAAAGCAGCAGTTAGTAGAAGGTACCGATCTGCAAGAAAAACAGCACCATGACGCATCTGAAAGTGTCGAAGTACGCGTTTTACCTGATACAGATGATCACGACACAAAAAATAAAGAGATTATGCCTATTGTAGCTGCCGACGTTTAAGAAAAGGCCAAGCATTAAGTATAGTCATTACTTAAGCATTTATCGCTTGGAGTCCACATTTTTTTATATAGTCAATTTAAATCGAATACCAGATGAGTTGCTTCTGTACTCTATTGATACATTTTTTATCCATATTTTATTTGATTTTTTTTTGCTCTTATCAACTGTCAATTCTTTAGTTCTTTAGTGACACCAATTGCCATAATGCATCATACTGGAATAATAGAACAGTTAGTTTCTTGTTAAGCCAATAAATTTAAAATTTTTTGGGACACATACTAATTGATAATATTATATTATATATCTTCTGTATAAAAATATTTTTAATAAATTATTTATTTGTTATTATAATTATATATATACTATATATATATATATATATATATATATATATATATATATATATATATATATATATATATATATATATATATATATATATATATATATATATATATATATATATATATATATATATATATATATATATATATATATATATATATATATATATATATATATATATATATATATATATATAATATTACTGCTTGTCTAATGCAAGATTTTCTAGTGAACAATAAATATAAATTTAAAGACATTATAAATTTAAGTTGTAATATTTACATAGATAAGTCAATGGTAAACGATTTAACTGATAAATGTGATGTGGGTACAGAAATAAAAGTTAGCAATAACAAAGTGTTTGTACCGCCTATAACTGTACTGTGGAATAATTACACAATATATACAAAGAAATTAAGTGTTGCAAATATTCTATAAAAAAATTTCCGTTAGTATCAAGGACATAAAACATTATAATGAAAAATACCGTATCTGCACAGAAAATTGGAGTTTTTCTCGAATGCAAAGTGTTAATATTGGGGCTAGCAATTTTGGAAACGGGTGCTGTTAAATCACTACTTATTGACATGGGATTGCAGTTCATCGATGTAAAAGCAGTGATTAAAAAAAGAGCCGATAACAACATAACAATTTATGAGGTGTACTTCAAAAGAAGAACAACCACTCAAATTGACATAAGAAAAAGGCACTCAATAATTAATTCTGCTAGAGTTAACTGGGAATTCCAAAAGGGTATCGCTAACAAAATCCCACGATGTTTCAATTGCCAAATGTTTGGGCATGGCTCAAATCACTGGAGCGTTAGTTTTTTTGAGCAATCTGCTCGGATACTGTCAAAACAAAAGACTGCTAAGTTAAAACTACTGTTGAGTACGCCAATTGCGGTGGCCCCCATAAAGCAGGTGCTGCCGAGTGTCCAAGTCCCCAAAATTATATTATCAACAAAAAAGCGCGAGTTCTTTAATGAAGTGTGCAGATCAATTTTCGAAACTACACAATGAAGAGTTTTTTCCTGTAAATCACTCCTGGGTTCTGAAGACTGTAAACATTAAACAGTAACTTCAAGTCATAGCCACACAAACATACATTAGCAATTGAGACCATTGGCATTCATTTAATTGATGCTATTTCCCTGGAGGTTTCAATTCAAAAATGATATTCGATTACCGACTACTTTTAACGGACAATATGAAGTGTCCGGCAGCAGATTTTAGTTGTCGGCAGCGTAGTTGGGGTGGCAATAGAGAGAACTCCTTGGGAAACATTCTTCATGATTTCAAAGCCATAAATAAAACAGCTCAATTTCTCAGACTCACACTTTATCGAATATTAGAAGTCACAATTGAACGATTGACATTTTTCTATCTAACTGTCCAGAACTCAAATACTCAAAAACTCAAGAGTAATTAAAGATCTTAATTCCGACTGCCTCCTTATATTAATCTCATTACATTCTAAAATAGAGATATCAAATTCCTTTAACCATGATTTTAAAAATGGTAATCGGATAAATTTCGCTAAAATTGTCAAATTATTGACAAATATAATTGAACATTTCAGAATTCAAAGTACAGATGACATTGACAATTTTATATAACATTTAAATGATATTTTATATTAGTCTTTAATAAAATAGGTGTCTTTAGGTGTTACTAGGTGTCTCCCAACCAATATAATTAGGCGCAGGAACATTCATCGAAGTAATTGGAAGAAAATTAGAAGCTTAACTGATTTTGTCTCATACAAATGACAGTCAAATTATTTCAAAAAGAATTTTCCTATTTAATAACGAAAGCTGGAATTATATGTTAGACACTCTAAATAAGGGTTCCTCTTATTTTTCAAGAACAACGAAAGTACTAAAGAACAAAAAAAAGTCTTAGTGACACCTATACGGTTAATGAGGTGAATAATACAATGACTTTTTTAAATTCTTTTTCACCTACGCCCGACGAAACTTATTACGTATCCTCAGATGAAATATCGGGTATTATAAACAATTCAAAAATAAGAAAAACCGGGCTTAGATAAAATTGAAAATATATGAATAAGGTTAGTTTTCCAGCCAGGGTCAGATCTCAGACTGACCAGGGTCTTAACTCATAAGAAAGTTGTAAGTTTTGCTGGGTCGCGGGCATGAGGGAGGGAGGGAGGGGGGGGGGGGCTAGGGTTAGTACTAGCTACAAACATATAAGCCTGCTCCCACATGCTTACAAGCGAGATGACACCGTCGACCAATAGGCGAAATCTCATCCGCTGGCACTCTAGAAGTCATACGTAGTTGTCCTATGGCCGAGTATATCCACTCTACGCACGGGCTTCTCCTGCCTGGTCTGTCAATTTGACTTGCCTCGTCGGTCGACTAATGTTAAAGTGTGTTTTAGGATTAGTGGACAACAAAACAGCGCATAAATGAAGAAACAATAAAATAAATCTTTTCCTAGTGAACCGCACTCGCTACTCATGTTTTTCGCTTTATATTTTTCAGCAACTCCACCTCGACTCTCGCTCTTTACATCAGAGCTTTCTCTCTTCAGCGCAGCATGCAGAGCTGCGTTGTCGATCGATGTAGCGCGCTTGAGCCATTGTCCCTTAAATTTGAATTCACACCACTTTCAGAATAAAAAATAATACACATACATTTTACATGAGTACTATTATAATAATAAATTAAAGCTATGAAGCATTCAACTGAGTCCCATGCGCCTATTAATATTGATTGCTTAACTACAAATCTGAAACTTAACCACGCTCCAGGCGCCTATACTTATTACTACTAATACACTTTAATGCTATAAGCATTCCAACTTGATTGCACTCTATGCGCCGGTAGCTATTAATATTAGAACACTTATAGCCATGTGAGGCGGTCACTCCAGTGGCGGCCTTACAATGCTGAAAAACACTTCCAAGACAAAGTGTTCAATTGCTAACAACAATTATAACTGACTATTTACGTAACTGCTATTTTCCTAAATATTGGAATTTACTTAAGTTATAGACATCCGGAAAGCAAACAAATGATCGGAGGTCCCCTCTCCATATCGCACAATAAGCCTTCTGTCGTCAGAATCTTCTCTTATAGTAAGAAGTACGACTTGCAGGTCTGTAGAGTATTTCAGTTTGTTCGTGTAAAAGTTTATTACTGACCTTTACTGACTTTTACTGACTTAAGATACTTCGTCAAAACTCTATAAATATCTTCTGACTCTGTCTGAACTTTGATTTTATGAACATTACACCTTATGAAGGGAATTATGTGGAAATTGTCCTGACCTATGAACAATATAACACTGGAGCTTTTTCACCTTAAAATATAAAGGGTGGCTTTAGTTTTTTCTTTTCCCCTCCTGTTGATTTAGAGGGCAGATTGTCAATGTTGTCTACCAATAAGTAAAACCTAATTGTATTGCTACAGACAATTTTTGGTTTTTTTCCCCAAGATTTTGAGGGCTCAACTTCCGGTTAATTTCGATGCAGCGATCTATACCAGTCCGCATGGACTGGATTTGCGTTTGCGTTGATTGCAGGTTGTTTAGTAGACGTCGTTGTATTTGTTAAGCGGGCAGTCGGCACCGGTGTAGTTTTTGTTTTAGTAAGTGTTGTGGTAGCTAAAGCGATCGCTGTGCTGTAAATGGCCGAACTGGGGTTGGATTCCGTAGTAATGATACAAAAGTATGTATAAGTTAGAAGTTGTTGGTTAGTTATTTGTGCGGAGCTACGAAATAACACAATTCCACTTGATACGTCAGTTCAGCTTTATTGTTCAAATCAGACTTCTTTGTGCGTTAGTTTGCTATAACTTTTATCAAGTATTGAATTTTATTTAATTTTAGTTTAATTTTATTTAACACGTCTGCTTTGGCTGGGCACTGCACGTGCCGGATATCGATCGACAACTACTAAGCAGCGATCTGGAAAATGAGACTGTGTGGGTGTTTTCGGTTGCTTTTGCTCCGCTTTCTGCTGCTCGACTACCGGCTGGCTCTGCTGCGGCGTCATTGCGAGCATTTATTGCTCTTTGCGTTGGTGCTCCTCACGAATGCCACGACAAAGTGTTAACTCCTCCCTCCTTAGATTGAAGACCGTCCTCGGATTTCCTTAAAGCTTCAAGGACAGCTCTCAGAGAGGTTTGCTGTCTATTTGCTTTTTTCCGATACATCTTGGAAAGGAAGAATCCTATGACCAGAAGAAAGATGATGAGTGCAGTAAACGTCGCAGGCCAGGTTACCAGTTTCTTTCGACGTCTCCGATGTATTGTAGATTTACGAAGTTTAGCCTCTGAATATAAGGTGGGCTCAAGATTTCTTGGTGACCAGTGATGTTGAGGAGAGTTGATGTTGCAGAACCTGGATGTCTTTGGACGCTGCTCCTCATGTTTTTGTACAGGGACCCGTTGATATTAATTTCCTCGTCGAATGTCAGCAGGAATGTACCATGGATACATTTTTCTACTCCGCTGTCCATTCTTTTTGTAGCCGTTTCCTCGTTTAGTATGAGGATACCATTTCCAGAAGGTGACTGGGACGTGTACTACAGTGTGCGATACCCCCAGAGTGTAGCTGTTGTGCGCATGTTGCTGAAGGTAGCTGCTTACAGAATGTCGAAGTGAGCGTAGCACTACAATTTCCGATTAGAAAAATGGTAATTTGGCAGTCAGCAACGTTGTTGTCGCCATTGAAGTTTAGTATTGTGCCATTTCGCTGAACAGGAAAAATGATTACCTTTTTACATACTAAGCTAGGGTTAGGGTATTTAATCATAAAGTGAACAAATTTGTCGTTTAACATACGTTTATATAAACCATTTCCATTAAGTCGGCTACAGTTATGTCTGAAGAGTGCTCAGTTAAAATTTCTTTTATGTCTTCTGAGTCAAAATTACCGGGTTTATGATTTGAATCTTAGCGAGTGTAATAGATAATATTATGGTTTTAAGTTCTGAAATTACAATTGTATTCCTTGTGTGTAACGTTTCATAGAGGTGTCCTGAATCAATCTGTTTTTAATATGTGAATTTAATTTTAATGTTTATAGATTCTGTTAAGTTGCTAATTTTTCTTATACCTTTGTATTTATAGCTGCCTGTCTATTAATTGTTTCTAAAAGTGTTCTCATATGACCTATATCGGACTCCAAAAATTTTTCATGTGGGACTGTGGGAAATGTATCATTAAAGAGTTTGTTTCCTCGGCGATTTCCGAGTACATGCTTAAATTAGAGGAATGTTTAAGAAATTTGAACTCCTTCCAAATAACAGCGTTTCTGTCCATTATCGGGATATAGTCCGAGTTTGTGTAGTCAGTGATTTTTCGTTACGAAAAGTAGGGGGTATTAAATCCAAGTCCTAACAAAGATATTAGGTATTAGAATCTGTAACGTAAGGATATAAATTTATCTTAAATTATCCTTATGTACCTCCCCCCCATTATAAGAACCGTTGTCCCAAATCGGCTTCCACAATAACCTTTTGTTCAATTTCATGAGGACTTTGTCTCCTATCTGGAAAGTTCTATTTCTTCTGTTAATGTTATGATGCTGCAATAGTAATTCCTGTGCTTTAATGATTCTATTTCTTATTTCTGTTTCAAATTCCGGTGCCGATGAATGTATTATATCTATTGGCTTTTTTCCTACAACTGAGTGAATTGTTTTGTTTTATTCTATTGTTGCATGTATAATTAATTGGACTGTGTCGTTTAATTGTTTATCTAGTTTTAAACATCTGGCAATTTTCGCGAGAGTACTGTGGAATCTCTCTACTTGCCCATTTGATGTGCTATGGCACGGAGGGGAATTTACAATATCAATGTTAAAATGACTTTTTAAGAGTGTTTTAATTGTTCCTGAATTTAGGGATGGTTCGTTGTCGCAGTAAATAATTTTAGCGTTAAGGTAAAAATTCATCAACTGTAAAATGTTTGGTTCGATGTCTATTATGGTTCTCGAAGCTATTGGTTGGACAATTGCAAATTTTGAAAATTTATCGATACAGGTTAAGAAATATTTTTTGTATGTTGAAAAGATGTCTATGTGCAGAATTTCGCCTACTTGGTTGGGGATGGGTGTTTCACCAATGACTTGTTTTTTGAATGTCGATCATATTTTGCCTTATGGCAAATCTTGCAATTTGCAACTATTTCATTTGCTAAACGAGTCATCTTGGGGAAATAATAATCCTCAATAATTTGTTTTATGTTTTCCTGAACTGCTCTATGAGGTCTATTATGTTCTGCAATTATTATTTCTTTTTGCTCGTTTTGATCGACGACGTCCATAGTCAATTTGTTGGAATGTCAAAATTTAGTTGAAGGAAACCTTTCAACTAACGTGTTTTGAATAAATGCTAATGTCGGTAAATCGCATTTAATCGCATTCACTACGTCTTTTTTAATAATATCACACACTTTTTCGATTAAATTTTCTCTGTTTGTGAAGTGTATGAAATGTCGTGTTTTTGTCCAAACATAATAATCATTTTCTCAGAAGCCATAATGCCTTCTTCAATAATTATTTGGTTTCGGAAACAATTCACCGGTTTATCTGTCGACTCGATAGTGTATGTTAGCGATAATTCGCTATGTATAGTGGCCAGATCAGATGGAGCATTTTCGTCTAAAGCATAAAGGTTCTGTCTTGAGAGAGCATCAGCGACAAAATTTTCCTTTCCTGGTTTAAAGAAAATGTAAGCATTATGCTCATCGATGAAGGATTCCCATCTCTTTATTTTCGCATTTGGGTTTTCGTTCGAGACTGCAAATGTAAGTGGCTGGTGATCGGTATAAATGTTTAAGTTTTTTACCCCATACAGATAGTTCCTTAGCGTTTTTAAAGCCCAAACTATCGCGAGTAGCTCACGTTCATTTGTTGCGAAATTTAATTTATTGTTCCTTAAGGTTCTAGAGATCATGGTGCTTGGCTTCTTTTTGATAATCAGGGTAAAGGAGCATTACTTCTTCAGAAACTAATATATTCTTCAGTTTCTCAAAGGCCAACTTTTGTTTTTCGTTGAGGCTCACAGGGATTTTTTTTGACTGTTCGACACTTACTTTGCCGTTGTCACCCTTTAGTATGTCTGTTAACGGTTTGGCTATAGATGCAAATTCTTTAATAAAGCATCTGTAATAGCTTGCTAAACCAAGGAATGATCTGAGATGGAACGAGGTTGGCTGGGATTTGTTGTAATGCCGCCACGAGATACTACGAATCCAAGATATTCAACTTTTTCTTTGAAAAAATGAGACTTTTCTCGCGATACTCTCATATTAGCATTATACAAGTTTTCTAATACCCAGTCAATGTGATAAACACGGTTTTCCTTATCCTCTGAGAATATGATTACATCATCTACATAGACGTAGCATGACTTGCCGATCTGTTCCCTAAGTACATCATCAATTGCTCGCTGGAATATTCCAGGGCCATTTTTTAGACTAAATGGAAGTCTGAAGAATTCATACTTCCCGTTTCCTATTGAGAATGCGGGTTTTCTCTCTATCTTTTTCCGCAATAAGGATTTGGTGAAATCCCGATTTCAAATCCAGTGTTGTAAAATATTTGGCTTTCCCTATATTCGAGAGGATAGCTACTATATTAGGTATGGGATATTTGTCATCGATTGTTTTCGAATTTAGTTTTCTAAAATCAATGACAAGACGTGTTTTTTTGTTCCCCTGCTCATCTACTCCTTTTTTATCGACTACCCACACCGGATTTGTTATACGGTGATCTGGATGGTCTGATAATATTATTCCTTAACATGTCGTTCGTCTCATTGTTAACAAACTCAGTTACTCCTAATGGGTAGGGATAAAGTTTTGAGTATTGTATGGAAGAGCTTCGTTAGGATCAGCAAAAACTCCTATTTTTTCTTTCATAATTTTTTTGAATTTTTTCTCAATTTCTTGAGGAACTATTGTTTTCAATTTCTGTGAAGTTAACATTTGAACACTTTTTAAATTGAATTAACTCAGAGCCGGAATCAGTAATTAAAATTTTATTTTTGAAGTCCAAAGTGGCATTTACTCTATTAAGAAGATCAAGACCTATTATACCATCGAAGCTGGTTAGGTTTGGAAGTAGGAAAAATGTGGTTTTAGTATTGAAAAGATACATACGGCATTTATCTTTAACTGAGGTAAGGCCATGAAGTGACTTAACCTGAAATGTGTATTTAACTTTAATTACGCCCTTCAATTCCGGTATAGGTTTAATGTGATTCGATTCAACTTCTTGGGCCAAGGCTAGAGCTGATGGTAAGTACTTTGGTCTTGCCGAAAAAAGAACATCACTCATGGATTTTTTTGCTCCTGAAATAAATACTCTCAATGCGTCCGATCTATACTTCTCGTTCATTGAATTTGCTAGAGTTAGGTCATATGTCATAATCGTTTTGTTAGTGAGGAGTGTCAGTTTTTTCTCAAGTCAAGTCTGTTTATGCTCGCTTTGAAATTGAATGGTGTGCCATACGAAGCTAACACCATATTTGCTGGACCTCTTATTTTATTCCTGATTATGCCCAATGCTTGGTAATGTTTTGGACTTCCTGCAAAATCTTCAAACGTTTTATATGCTAAGTGCGCGGCTGTGCGCCATGAAACATACATTTCGATTTTTCCCTCAAACTCGGGCAGAGATTTTACCATGTCTAAGGTTTCGTCACATGGTATACTACGATCTATTTCAGCATTTTTAAAAACTTCTACCTCGGGTACAGGCACTGATGTTTTCCTAAACTCATTCTTTAGATCTTCCATCTCCTTCTTAAACATTGTTGCTTGGTTTTGAAGTGCAGAGTTAACTGCATACTCAAGTAGAGTTTTAATGCTTGCTTCGTTTAATGACATTTTGGTTTTTATTTGATTTGGTATCAGCTTATTTTTTATGTCTCCTATTAGTTCTTCTAAATCGCTGTCAAATTCCTCAATTTCACATTCACTCATAAAGTTTCAATTGTGTATCTTTTTTTTAAAAATTTTTATTTTTGCAAAGATTCAAATTCTAAGCACTTGTAATGGTTTTAATCTTTTTGTTTATTTCTATATTTTTTGTTTTTTTTTTTTTTTTTTTTTTTTTTTTTTTTTTTAAATAAGCACTCCACTTACATGATTTTCCCTTTGTTCTGGTTCAGTTAGTTTTTGTTGTGTGTCCTACTGTCTGTGGTTGGTGTATTTATACAGATGTCTTCGCTAGTGGTTAAAGAATTTGATGTTGGTGGTCGAAGAATTTGCTGCTGATGGTTGAAGAATTTACTGCTGATGGTTGAAGAATTTGCTGGATCAGTTCTCTGCTAACTCCGGTTAGTGTCTTCACTGATCGTAGAATTTTCTGGACACGTGTTGTACTGTCTCTCTCTTCACTTTGTTTGATACATTTATTATTTTGTTCTCTTAACTTTTTAGGGTTTTTTTTTTTTTTTTTTTTTTTATTTTTATATTATTGCAGTTCCCACGATGTTGGTCCAACGATGTTGAGATGCTGCTATAAACGTTAGGGTGAGTAGATTTTTCACTGTTGGGCGCCAGTTAGAAGTTGTTGGTTAGTTATTTGTGCGGACCTACGAAATAACACAACTCCACTTGATACATCAATGATCAGTTCAACTTTATTATTCAAATCAGACTTCTTTGTGCGTTAGTTTGATATAATTTTTATCAAGTATTGAATTTTATTTATTCTTGCACTTTTTATTGCTGGAATATATGCGCTAAAGCACGTCTGCTTTTGCTGGGCTACACGTGCCGGATATCGATCGACAACTAGAATGCAGCGATCTGGAAAATGAAACTGTGTGGGTGTTTTCGGTTGCTTTTGCTCCGCTTTCTGCAAGCGCTTGGCAAAGCTCGGTCTTGAGCTATTATTGATTGGACTTTAGACTATTGGAGCTTTTTGGCTCTTATCACACTTTAAGAGAGGGGGCTCTGTCAATCGAGATTTGTGCCACGTTAGCAGTTTCAACCCCAATGGTGGGAATAGCGATTCTGGCGTTTTGCTTATGATATTTGATAAGCTCGTGAGAAGCCAGAATTGTTATTGGCACCATTTGATTATTTTATGTTTATGTTTGTGAGAAGAAATTTGAATGTTAAGTGTGGGTGAGTAAAGCTTGTGCCTGCATATGTCACTTCCCCATCGTTAAGAAAAAGGCCTGTCCTCAGGCGGCCATTTTCGGGTACAATATTGGTTCAATAGCAATTTCTTCAAATTCACTTCGGGTTTCTGGCGACTCTAGGTTTGTTTGTATATTTGGGGTTGATTCGTTTTTGTTCTTTAAAAATACTTTAATGTTTTGTGGAATATTTTTATACTTATAGATAATGTATAGTATTAGTGCGATTAAAATAATTATTAGGGTTGTTATAATTACAATTTGGAATGTGTTATTCAATTTTGTTTTTTTCCCAAATAATTTCTTTTGTTTGAACATATGACAGTGGTTCTAGTTTGGTTACATTATTGTTTACATAAATTGTTTGTGTATAATCTAACATAGTACTGGTTTCAATATTTCATCCAATTGGATCGAACAATTTAGGGCTTTTATCATGTTATTACCTTCAATGATTATTTGTCTATTGATACAATTTTGATTTAGTACAGTTTTTGCCAAGTTCCATGTTAACATAATATTTGGTTCAACATATTTAATTTCATAATTTGTATGGGTTTTTGAATATCTACATTCTGTTTCTTCTTGATTTAATATGCCTGTTATACATTTATTCATGACTAAATCTTTTGAAGTTGCTGTGAATGCTTTATTATTTTGTAAAAAGTAAGTGTCGTGTATAGTTTCTGTCAAGATGTATTTATTTTCGTCAGGGTATGGTATTATGTCAAATAATGCTGTATTTAAAATTTCGCGTGGAATATGGGAGATGATCAAAATTTCGTTAGTAGTTGTTTTTAATCAAGTTGGTGTTTAAAGGTTTATTTTTTTCAGCGTTTATATGTGATAATGAGTTATATTTTAGTAATTTAGGGCTGAATATACCCAGTCTAGTAAGTTGCATTCCTAATTCAATGTCTTCGATATATTCTGTGAATTCTTGTAAGTTAAAAATTAATAAATCAAGCTTTTTATCTCCCTCATTGGTCAGGCTTAAACTATTGTGTAAAGGGAAATAGAAGTCCCTATTGACTACCTTTATTATTTCATTTAATTCATTTACTTGAACGCTATTTTCTGCAAGGTTATCTATTTTTGATTTTAATTCTTCTTTGTCTTCTTCATTCAACGTTCCGAAAAGGTGTTTATAAAAGGTTCCCATAAAATTTACAAGTCCTCTTTTGTTTTGTTTAATAAGTCTTATTCCATTAATTTCTCTGTCCAGTTTTTTATTGTATGTTGTATTTTTGCTGACGTTTCAAATTCTTTCGTTTGCTTTATAATATTATTATAGGTTTCTTCAGTTTTGGTTATATTGATAGTTAAATAATGATATTCATAATTTAATGGTAAATTTAGTGTTCCTGTTTTGAATATAAGATATCCATTCTTTGATTTTATTGGGCTTATTTCCAAACTCTGACCTTTTATTGGCCATATAAAATATAATAGTAAAAATGTTGTTATTAAAGTTGCTATATTATGAGGGGGTTTCATCTTGATTCGATGCATTAGTTGATCTGGAGTTATCGTATTTGCTTTCATTAGTTATTCTTTTCTCTTTTTATTTATTTTTATAATGTGTTATTTTTCTACCTCTATTAACATCTTCATAATGTTTTTTATCTATTTTTGTTTGCTTCTTTAAAAGGGTTTGTTGATTTTGATCTCACTAATGCGGATTCTCTGTATCTAGTATCTACTTCGAAATCTTTTCTATTCTCATTTAATTTTTCAATTTTACGTTTTTTGTTTAAGTTGGGTATCATAGTCTGGGGTTCCTGCGTAAATAAAAATATCTGCTGTTGTTCTACCTGTTGTATTTTTGTTTTGTTGTTATTGATATAAAGGATTATTTCGAATCTAGTTAACTTATTTTCTTGATTTGTGTCAGTATTGACAATTCTTAATTTTTTGTTTATTGTTTTATGGAATCTTTCTATGTCTGAAATACCGTTTTTACTAGTTGTGATATATATATGTACGTTTTCTGATTTAAACCTGATTTTTTATCTGCTTTTATTTCTATTGGTTTTCCATGTCATTGAATACTCTTAAAATAGCTCTTTTGGCTTCTATCCAATCTCGACCCTTTACTTCAATTAAAGTTGCATACTTGGAGTATAGGTCTATGCAAGATAAAAATTGTTTGTTGTCTACCATGTAAAAATCAATTATATATTTTTCTCTTGGGTTATGAGTTTCTGGAGTTAATTCGAATTCTAACTTTGTGTTTCTATGTTCTGTTTTTGCAACATTGGAAACTTTACACTCATTTATTATATTTTAGATTAGTTTTTGGTAATCTGGATAATAATGTTTTTCTTTAAATATTAATGTCATTTTTTCTATTCCTGGATGCAATAATTTTTCATGTGAGCCAACAATGTGTTCTATTAAGTGAAAGTGAGGAAATCGGGTTTATTACTAAAATATATTACGCTTTCTTTTGAACATAAGTATTCTTTAAATAATTCTTTTGCAAAGTTATTTGTCATGTCGACATAGGTTATTAAAATTTTTGTTTTATGAAAATACTTTGTTACGTTTACCTTATTTGAGTTATTTTCTTCAAATTGTATTTGTCTTTTATAATAATTTATTGGTCTTTCAGTGAGTGAAATATAATATTGTTTGTCCTCCGGGACACTATGAATAGTAGCTACTGTTTCATCGGGAGTTTCTCTTAACAGATTTTCTTCTATTTTAATTCTGGATAAGGCGTCTGCAACATTGTTTTCTTTGCCTGGTACATATTTGATATGATAATCGAATTCATTGAATTTTATTTTCCAACGTTATAATTTCATATTTGGTTCTTTTATATTATTAAGCCAAACGAGTGGTTTGTGATCACTGAGGGTATCGAATTTTCTACCGTAGAGATAGGGTCGGAAGTATTTTGTTGCCCAAACGATGGCTAAATGCTCCTTTTCCATTGCTGCATAGTTAATTTCGTGTTCATTTAAAGTTATACTAGCAAAACAAATTGGTTTTTAATTCTGAGACAGAACAGCTCCAAGAGCTATGTTACTGGCATCAGCTGTGAGACAAAATGGTTTTTCAAAATCGGGATAAGTTAATATTGGATCGGACGATATAAGTAGTTTTAGTTTTTCAAATGCAGAAATGTAATTTGGATCTTGAATGTTTTTTTCATGAATTCGCATTTGTCAAGTGCCTCTCGCACTTTTGTGAATACTCTTTTTAATGATAATATATGTTCTTCCAACAAAGTGGAATACACTATAATATCACCCATGTATATTAAACAATCTTTATAAACTAAATCTTCTAGAACGTTATTCATGCAACGTTGAAAAGTTGCTGGAGCGTTTTTCAGTCCAAAAGCCATTCGGGTATATTCGTAATGACCCTTTTTTGTTGAAAAGGCTGTCTTTGGTATACTTTTTGGGTCCATTTGTATCGGATGGAAACCCTTCGCCAAGTCGATGGTTGTAAAGTACTGACATTTTTCAAGTATATCTAGTATGTCGTACATGACTGGAATCTATCAATTGTTATTTTGTTCAGGTCTCTATAGTCTATGACTATACGAAACTTTTCTTTGCTTGATGCGTCACGCATCTTTGGCATTATAATTGGTGCGCTATAAGGCGAGTTTGATTTGCGAATGATTCCTTGATGAATCATTTCCTATATTTGATTTTCGACTTCATCATCGAATATTTGCGCATATTTGTATGGGCGTTTTTGAATTGGATCTTCGTGTTTAGCTTAGATGACATGCTTAATTGTACTGGTGAAAGTCAAATTTTCACTTTCTTTGTACTGAATGTCACTAAACTCGAAAAGAATTTCGGTTAAACTAGTTTTTTTTCATCGTTAAGATGTTCTAATCGAAATTGATTTGTTTCTTTTAATTCATTATTTATAGAGTAATTAAAGGCTATGTCTTCTGTTCTGTCCTTAACAGGATCCTCACGATCATATCTCATTGAAAATGGATCTGGATCACTGTTTTTTGTTTATAATTGATTCTTGCTTCACAAGATTCTAGATATTCTCTACCTAGTAGAATATCGTAATTATCAGAAAAGATGTGTAAGTAAAATGTTTTGTTGAGTAAAAAACGATATACAACTTTTTAGTTGCACAATGCCATTAATTGTTTGCACATTTAATTGGCAGGGTTTAATTGGAAAATTTAAAAAGTTTTGTTTTATTGTTTTATTTTATTTTATTCTTTCCTTTTCCACGGTTGTCAGTGTTTTGATTAGTACGTTAATTCGAAACATTTTCGTGAAAATCTTCACGTTGGGCTACTTGTTTTAATTTTGCAACAGTTGTTATGTCAAATCTAGCTAAAGTCATAAATATTCTGTCCGGAGGTTTCCTATGGATTACATCCATAACTGTGTTGTTCATTGCATTCGTGTACAATATTGTGTTATGGGTTCGATTTTCTAACATTAGTTTATTTGAAATGACAAATGTCTTATATTCTAATTCTTCCACAAACTTACGGATACTTCCGTTATAGTGTGTGTTGTACAAGCCTCTCAACAGCTCTTCATAAGGGGTTTGCGTTTTGAATTCCTCGATGGGGGCATTCCTTAGCTCTGTCCATGTGGTGGCTGCTGATAGTTGCGAAGCTCTTTGTGCTGTTCCAGATGTCTGCATTTTGATCGCTCCAAACAAAACGCTGTGTTGTCTCACGTCTTGTGTAGGGTATAATTGCATGATGAAGTCCACTCTCCTTATAAAGATGGTAAGCTCCTCCGTTTTTCCGTCGAAGATCGGTACTTGGCGAATTTGTCCCAAAGCTTGCGTGAGATGCATTTCAAATAGCTCCATGATGTTGTTATAGATTGGAAGACTTATTGTTTACAGGGGTCGAATTGATCTGTAAACCCAGAAATAAGTCCATTTCGTACAGATATTCTAAATAGTCCAAAGGATCTATTTGTTATCAGAACACAATTTGGTGGTTTGCAAGTGTGCGCGATATTTTTTACTTTCACTTATTTTCAGTGGCGGTCGCACTCTAACAGTGGGCCACAATTAGTTTGTAAAGTTATTAATGACACTTGTAAGTTCTTTGGCTGATATCAGAAGTTTTTGCACAACTAGAGCCGTATCACTTTTCTTCGGCAAATTTGCGTACTCAATCTTAAGATATCACTTGGATATACAAGGATTTCTATAAGTGGATTGGAAATATCGATTACTGTTACGAGGATATTTTCCGATATCCTACCGGTTGCGCCAATAACGTAGTTTTTGTTTCGGTTTATTAAAAAAATATAAATTTATTTTTATTAACTTGATTACTACGGAGTACAAAGATGAAATAATATAATATAATATTTGATAAGCTTGTGAGAAGCCAGAATTGTTATTGTCACTATTTATATTTATTTTATTCATTATTTTATGTTTATGTTTGTGAGAAGAAATTTGAATGTTAAGTGTGGGTAAGTAAAGCATGTGCCTGCATATGTCACTATATATATATATATATGTCCTGCTGTGAAAATTATATGCCAACGCCCACTGGGGCGTATATATATATATATATATATAGTCAGATCTGATTTGCCACGCCCCCAGTGGGCGTTGGCATATAATTTTCACAGCAGGACCGACATTGCACAAATCCAATATATTAATTAACTTTTGTGTTTTAAATCCAACTTTAATGCTAAATCCACAGGTATGGTTCTATTAGAAATAAAAGCAGCGTTTGATTTGGTTTGGGATGATGGTCTAATACTTCAAATGAAAAACTTGAATTTTCGCTTAGCACTTATTAAGTTAATTAATTGTTTTCTCAAAATAGATCTTTCCGTCTACATATAGGTAGCGCCATATCGCAGGCTATCAACTTAAATCATGTTGCCCACAAGGTTCATGCCTTCGTCCTCTGTACAACATTGCTCAATCCTAAATGGTTGTACTGCTGCCATATTTGCTGATGATAAATATTTTGTTTAATATCTTCTGTGTCACTTAATGGATTTCAATGAAAATTTCAGCATATGATCTATTTAACCTATTGAATAAATCATTTTAGAAAACGTGCAAACATAGCCTTTATTATCAAATTAAACTTGGGGAAATTTGGAACCGGTTGACGCGATCTTACATACGTACATGGCTAAATCGACTCAGCTCGTCTTCCTGATCAAGCATATATATACTTTATGGGGTTTAGGAAGAAGGCCATTATAGCCTAATTTAAGATTTTCAATGGATTCAGGGTATCAGAATGTTCCGTTGGGCACAATACGATAACAAAAGGAAAAAAAGCGTGATCCTATTAAAAAAGTCAAAATTTAACAAATTTTAAATTTCCATAACAACTTTCAAGTCTCTAGGTATATAATTAGAATTTAAGCTCTATAATTAAAATTGATACCAAAAAAATGTAATTTCGTCCAAAGTGGATTGCCTAAAATTATATGCTTACTCCCATGGGGGCGTGGTTGATCGGGAAAAGCTGTATCTTCTATAGTTTGACAGTGAGAAAGTAAAAGTTTATCGAATTTAACTAAAAATGTTAATGTCTTCTATTGGTTTGCCAAAAATTATTTACACCAATTTGAGGGCGTGGCAAATCGGAAAAATTTAAATCTTGCTATGTTTTCGATTAGACAGTGTTTTGACCGTGAGTGACCGTGCAACGTTCTTGCACTTTTGGTTTTCATTTTCAGAACTTCGCTGGCAACAAGCTTTGTTTCTGAAATGTGTATTATTTATTAAATAAATTTATTTGATGTTGCATTTCCCAAGAGTCTTTATTATTAAAAGAATTCGTGAGAAATATTAAGAACTGTTTTCACTAGTATTTGTAAAGACCATAGGTGACCCGTATTAGTTGTTTTTGAAAAAATGGATGTGGCACATAAAACAGGTTTATTATAAGCACTAGCTTTTTTGACTAAACCGATTGCGTAACTTGCTTTTCAGGCAGACCATGACGGTAGATTCTCTAAAGCTTAAAACTTTTTTTGAAGATGGTATAAAATATTTTGTGGGCTGCTCTAAAGATGACATTGCAATGCCGCACCCTATAGTTTCACACAAAGTACCGTCAGATGAGATATGACTTCCAGTTCGCTTTTCAATCATTTTTTGGATCACATCCGCAGTCAACAGTATTGGTAAATTGTTCATAACGTCACTCTTAAGGAAACACTAAAATTTAAATTGAAATTGCCAAAAATAAAATATAATGATTTATGTAACTTTTCTGTAGACAGCTCCAGCAAAGTCGTTTAAGTAACAACGCAATGCCTACTACTATACTTTTTATACCCTGAATCCATTAAAAATGGGAAACCAAAATATTAAAAAATTTGTACAAAACACTCTATACAGTTATTCCGATTTGGCACGTTCCAAGTAGGCGCGGACATATATAAAGAGCTGGTCAAGTATCGTGGTGTTCATCGTGCTTTTCATCGTGCTTTTCTTGCACCTTTAACTGCAATTGCTTTTTATACTTTGAACCCCTTTAAAAATGCGAAATCAGGGTATATTGGTTTTGCTACAATGTATGTTCTAATGTTATCAACTAAAAGCCCTATCGCAATTCAGTTATATAACAAGTAAGAATCTAGTCTAGTCGGGACTGCTCGACTAGGCGGTACCCTGAACCATACAAGGAACCGATTTTATAATCATTTTAGGGTTCTTTTATACATACATACATAGCAAACAACACATGTACACGCACACACATACGTACACATAAGCACGCGTTCTTCTTACTGCGCAGTTTACGCAGTGGCTACGCTTGGGTCTATAATTTGAGAAATTATTTGTTGAATAAGTTTTCTTGTAGATGAACTTTCGTAATCAAACTTTCATAATGAGATATTGATATTCATATGTATTTATTTGTCAAAGCACAAGTCGCTAGTATTTGAAATACGTTTTTTGCAAATTTGGGGGGAAGGGGGTGTGGTATCCAAAATCCAAAAAAATACAATATCTTTGTATTCACACAAATATACACTACTGTGTGCTATAATTTTTTTGTGAAAATGTGTGTAACAGACTTTCACAAAAACATTATACCATGATTTTCCATTTTCAATGGGTTCTAAAGTCTACCAATTTCATACTTAGTTTAATGTGTATTTTATACAATTTCAGATTTTAAATAAATCTTTAGTTACTTTTCCTTTGGCATTAATAACTGCCTGCAATCTGTCTGTAATTGATTTAATTATATTTCGCGCAAGATCAACTGTCGATTATTTTAGCAACTGTCTCATTGTGTTTTCTGTGCTTATCAATTTTCCTCTGACGTTTGACAAAATCCCAAACATTTTCAATTATCTTTAGGTCGAGGCTGTGCGGAAGCCAGGGAAGAACAACTTGATTTATTTCACTTAAAGGTTTTGTAGGTAACCATCCTTCATGATATGCAGCATTGTTGATTTGTGAAATCCAGTCGATAGTTGGAAAAATTCTGTTGCCCGATACAAAAACATGGTCAATTAAAATTGTAGTATGCCCGGACTATTTTATATTACCCTCAATTGATACATAATCTTCAAAGTCGTAGTGAAACAAACATCCTCAAAACATCACCGTGTCATCTCTGCTTTTTTTTTATTCTTCTTACGTGGTAAATGTACAAGGCGTTTCCTAACGAGCCTTGGAATTTAAATGCAGCCTCATCTGTCCAATAAAGATTATACCAAAACTGTAGAGGCTTTGCGATATACGCTAAGCCGAATGAGACGCGTCTTGCTTTGAAGGTTTTGGCAATGTCGACCACTTTACGGGTAACTTAGGTGTTTTTATCCATTTTTTTAATATCCGGCGCAGTGAAGCATCACTGAACTTTTACCAATTAGCTGATTCGATGCTGCTGCATTCCTAATGGGACTTACTGATGGATTTTGTGAACTGCGGCTATTAATCTTCTGCATTCTCTTTCAGTCATCATCCCTCTAAGTTCTCTTTAAATTGTAGGAGCAATTGTTCGTCTCCTTTTTTTTAAGTAAATTATAAATAGTTTTCCTTGAAAATGTATAGATTTTTACTAGCTCCAACGCCGAAACTCCACACTTAAACTTGGTAACGATTTCCGATTGAGTTTCAATCGATAATTCCTATGTTTTTGGCATTTTACTTGTAGATTTTTAAATTTCAAATCACCATTATTTTGTTTTGAGTGCAATAGAAGTCAACCACTGCTCTGACTTTAAAGAATAAGTGCTATTTTGCATTGTGTAAATACTCGCAAATACGCACTAAAAATGTGTGGAATTATTTTAAACTACCGCGAATCATCAGTTCAATTGCAGTTTTTTCTGTTCTATGTACCGTTACGGTTGCGAAGTTGATTTCAATCGCTTAAAAATAGATCAATTTTACGAAAATATAGCATTTTGTCGAACTATATCAACAACAATAAGATAAAGTAAGAGTGCGTTAGTCGAGACTGCTCGACTTTGCAATCCCTTGAACCCTGCGACGAGTCGATATTCCAAATAATCTATGCATATTTAACATATACAAATATATATGTTGACACAAGCAACACATGAGCAAACACATATTCACGCGCTAACTGCGCAGTTAACGCAGCGACTGCGCTTTGGCTGCAGTATGGGCTATATTATGGAAACGTTTTTGTTAAATAAGTTTTCTTCTAGATGGGTTTTCGTAACCAAATTCTTGGAGCGTGATCATGACATTTATTTTTACGTATTTGCTAAAGTAAAAATCTCGGAAGGAGGCATGGTAGCAAAAATAAAACTAAAAATTGAAATTGTATAAAATATAAATGAAAGTAAATGCAAAAATTGGCGACTCTAGCTCCAAAGATATACAAGATTAAATTAAAAAACTGCATTTTAATAATTTTTTTTTATTGATAACATTAAAACGGAAATAATTGAATTTTTGAAACAAACTTGATCTGCGCTTGCTAAAAAAAATTTTAAAAAATTTTAACTCTCTAACTCTTCTAGTTTCTGAGATTGACGCGTTCATACACACGGAGAGACGGAAGGACGGACAGTCAGGCGAACAGGGCATAATCGACTCAGTTCGTCACCCTGATTAAGAATATACTTTATGGGGTCTGCCACGCCTTCTTCTGCATGTTACATGCATTTTAGCAAAAGCATTATGCCCTGATTTCCTATTTTCAATTGGTTCTGGGTATAAATATAAAAAAACGAATAAAGAAATCAAAATATTTCGAGATTAAGCAGATTCGTATTTAATTACTTTTGATAAAATATGTTAGTTTTAAATATTCACTCTTTCTCTAGTTACTCTTTCTAGTTCTCAATGCATGAATGCAAGAGAGACATATTTTTTAAATACTGATTCTAATAGACATTGCTCCCTTAAACTGCTTTTTTTAACTCCGTAGCTAACGTCTTTTTCGCACAAGCCGAGGACTTTAATATAAGATAATATCAGTAAAAAAGACAGAACTCGGCACTGTCGAGTCGACTGACGTTCACACCTAACAGAGCCAAAGGGGCCTACAAATTTCGAAATTTCCTCCTATGCAATGAGCTATAATATGAAGAATCTTGAATAATATGAAGAAGTTGAGATAAAATATTCATTACTAATCAATCATATGTATGTACATACATACATACATATTTGAGAGAGCACTGCATACATACATATTTGCACTGCTAAAACCCTAAAGAGAGCGACTCGAGCAAATACGAAGCTGTGTAATTCTCAATGCAAACTTTTAATGCGTTGAAAAAGTTAGTTTTAAATGGCCAGTCTATATGTTGTTTAGTTAGTACTACCACTAACCATACAACACAAGTTTATTTAATTCTCTTAAAAATTTAGCTATGTAAGGAAATTCATATGCATTCACAGGTGCCAGGATGCATCGAGCTATACTTCATATTGCTAAAATGACTTGCAGCTCGTAAATGCTCATTTGACAGTCACTCTACAATTCAAAAATTATCAAACTACTGAATCGCGACACACTCGAAAAATTCTATCATCGCTCATACACACACATATGTATGTATGCTAATGTGTGTATGCAATTCGCAAGATCAAGCAACATCAAACGCTGGGTTCTTACAATATCCACAAGCAGCAAGAATAGTTTCGCACACAGCCAAACAAATGCTTATACATTTAGGCAAAGGACTGTAAGTGTGTGTGCATGCTCGTCGCGAAAACATATTCTTCATGTGCATCAACGCTTTCATACCCTTCACGCAAATAATAATAAAAATCTGAACAATTTGCATGAGCATGACAAACGCTTTCAGCAGTTTGGTATACTCTTCTCTCGAAAGGGAAGAAATGCGATCTCTGGACGAAGAAATTTGAATTTTTGTGAGCTGCTGCTGCCTGTGCGTACATACATATATATATGTAGATACATATATATTTGAGAGAGCAAAGAGAGAGAGAGAGCAAGGAAAAATAGCATGTAGTCGTTCTCCGCATGAGAATTTGGCCATTTCGGTTGAACGTTCGTAGCGCACTGACTATGCCGGACAATATTTTCACTGTCTTAAGCGATAAGCGACCGATACGAGCAAATACGAAGTTGATTGGTTCGTCATACGGCTTTACTATGCGCTGAAAGCGCTTGTTCTACTTGTCTAGTCTATGTGTTGTATGGTTAGTGGTTTAACGCTCGTAGCGCACTGACAATGACGGACAATATTTTCACTGTCTTAAGCGATAAGCGACCGATACGAGCAAATACGAAGTTGATTGGTTCGTCATACGGCTTTACTATGCGCTGAAAACGCTTGTTCTACTTGCCTAGTCTAAGTGTTGTTTGGTTAGTGGTGATACTCTGTTCCTATAGGCTGCACATGCTTATGGCCAACACCGATAAGTATTATTCTGTATTATTTTTTTTTAACTCCAAATTTATTTTTGTGATCCAAAATATGTTAAATGCGTTCTAGTCATTATTTTCAGATTTTACACTCCCCAAAGAGCGGACCATATTAATTTAAAGTTTATTTATGGACGAGGTTTCTTCAGCAGTTTTAACTGAAGAGCTCTGGAAAATAGTAGTAGGTCATTAGAAAGACGCTAAGGTAACGTAACTGCCAATTTTGAAGCTTACGCTCTAAAAACGTGGAAAATACAGGGTATTTTTTTGTGTGGCAAGCCCCGAAATAGAGTTATTTTCTCTATACCTATGCATCCTCTATATATGTATGATTATTACATCCATATATAGAGGATTTATAGGTATAGAGAAATAAACTCTATTTTGGGGTTTGACACAAAAAAATACCCTGTATTTATGTTGTGCTTCCATGATAATATCTTTAAATTTTGCATATAAGTGAAGATCTATTATTTTCGTTGTCGATCTCATTACTTTAGCAGTCTTATTAGGACTAATTGTTTCGACGAAAGCTTGTTGGAAAAAAAAGAAATCTGCTTCAATTGTTAAAATAAATTACACTTTTTTTTGAACATTCGCGTTCTTTTATTATTTCTTTTGCATAGTTATTTGTCATTTTAATGTAGCTTACTATAATTTGTGTTTTATGAAAAAAATGATTTCTATTAACATTAATTGAATTACTTCTTTTCAATTCAATTTGTTGCACATATTTTATTTTATAATCAAATTCATTAAATTTGATTTTCCATCTTTGTAATTTTATGATCGGTTCTTTGACATTATTGAGCCAAATAAGTGGTTTGTGATCACTGATAATCTCGAATTTTCTACCGAAAAGATAGGACCTGAAATATTTACTGGCCCAAACAATAGCTAAAAGTTCTTTTTAATGTTCTACTTGTATAACATATTGGTTCTTGATTTTGTGACAGTACAGCTCCGATTGCTATGTTACTGGCATAGTGTGAGGTAGTGAGTGGAAATGGCTTTTCAAAATTTGGATAAATTAATATTGGATCGGACGTAAATAATTATAGTTTTTCAAAAGCGGATATGAAATCTTTTTCTTTAATATTAAATGTTGTACCTTTTTTCAATTTTAAAGTCATTGGTTTTACAATGTGTTCAAACTTTGGAATGCATTTACTATAATAACCACAAAGTCCTAAAAATGATTAATTTTCTTTGGTTGTTTCGAGAATTGAAAAGTTTTGTATAGCATAGATTTTTGTTGGGTTTGGATTGATTCCTTCTGTTGTTATAACATGAGCTAAGAATTCAGTTTCTTTTTTCATGAATTCACATTTGTCAAGTTGTAATTTTACATAAGCTTCTCTGTGCTTATTCAATACCCTTTTTAATGATAATAATTGTTTCCCCAATGAAGTGGAATATACAATTATATCATCCATGTATACTAAACAATATTTGTAAATCAAATCTTCTAATAGATTGTTCATACAACGGTGGAGAATTTTTTCAATCCAAAAGGCATTCGAGTTTATTCGTAATGTCCGTTTTTCATTGAAACCGCTGTTTTTGGTATACTTTGAGAATCCATTTGAATTTGTTGCAATCCTGGTAGTGAAATATGGACATTTTCCGAGTTTGTCTAATATATAGTCCATGACTAGAATAGGGTATTAATCAACTATTGTTAATTCATTCAAATTTTGATAACTAATGAATATTCGGAAATTTTGTTTACTTGACGTATCACTCTACTTTCGCACTATCCAAATTGGTGAGCAATAAGCTGAGTTTGACTTTCGGATTATTCCTTGTTCAATCATTTCCTTTATTTGTTTTTTGTCTTCTTGATTGTATGCTTGGAGTTATTTATAGGGGCGTTTACAAATTGCATCCTCATGTTTAGTTTTAATGACATGCTTAATTTTACTGGTTAAAGTCAAACTGTCACTTTTTAGTAAGTTTTGTTTTTTTCTTCATCGTTAAGATGTTTTAGTCTAAATTCTTTTGTTTCTGTTAGTTCATTGTTAACGTTAGAGGTGGATCAAGATAATCCATTGGGGTATTGTCCTCATTTATGTCATTATGATTATATCTCATTTTGAATAGATAATCGCCGAAAAAAACTGTTTTTTCTTTATAATCGATTTTTACTTCACACGATTCTAGCAAATAACATATCATAATTCTCTCAGAAATGGTGTATATAAAATATTTGTTTATTCGGACAAAGTCTACTTGGCGCTAAAGATATACATATGTTTAGTTGAACATTGCCATTTAATGTTTTTACTTTTAATTGACATGGTTTAATCGAAAAATTTAAAAATTAAAAGTTCCTTGAATGGTGTTTGAGTCTTGAATTCTTCAATAAATGCTGTTCTCAGTTTTATCTATGTTGTTGATGCTGTTAACTGCGACAACCTTTGGGCTGCTCTTAATGTCTGCCTCTCGATTGATCCATATAAAATGCTGTGCTGCTGATCTAAATCCTGGGTTGGGTATAGTTGCATAATGAAGTCCACTCTCCTGACAAAGGCTAACAGATCTTCAGTTTCTCCATCAAAGATAGGCAACTGGCGGATGTCGTCTAGAGGTTGTTTTAAATGTAGCTCTGACAGTGCCATTGGTACTGTTGTTGTCCTGTTGTTGTTTGTTGGTTTTTATATTTTTAATTATTTGTGTATTACTTTAATTTTTTAACTTTTATTGTGTAACCTGGCAGTGGTTACAACAAAATTTTAGTTTTATGAAATTTAATTTCCGTAAAAATTTTGTTTTTTTTTACAGTATTGTTGGTCACTGACTGCTTCTGCAAGACTTATGTCCTAAGTTAACATGTGCAATATTACTAATCTTAATTTTCTTTAGTAGCGGTCACACCTTAATAGTGGACTACTATTGCTTGTTGGTTAAGAATGTCGTATTACACATAGGTTCTTTTGCGGATATCAGAAATTGTTCCAAGAGATTGTAAGTAAGATGTCAATCACGACAATTTGCGGCTATTCGCGTGCTCAATCCCAAAGAATGCCTTTCTTAATTAAGGATCTTTGTTCACTGGATTGTAAATGAATTTCAATGCAATTTAACTTCAAAAAGGTTTTCAATCGATAATAATTAAACGCTAATAGTTATCGATTTTCGTGTCGTGCTATACACGGACCCACAAAAAAAAATTCAAGTCTCTAGCTAGTTAGCTGATAGTTTCTAAGACCGAAGCGTTCATAGATACGGACAGACGGACATTGCAAAATCGACTCAGCTCGTTGCCCTCATTAAGATAAGATAATATAATAAGAATACTTACTTAATATAAGAATACTTTATGGGGTATGCGACGCCCCTTCTGCCTGTTACATATATACGTCTGTTATACCATTATACCCTGATTTCCCATTTTAATGGGCTCAGGGTATAAAAAGAAACGAATATAAAAACTTTTTCAGGAATTCAAAAAAGTGCATCTGAAACTTCCTATCATGGAAAATATTGTGTGAAAACGAATAAAAAAACATCAAATTAAGGATTAAACAAGTAAGAATGCTCTAGACGAGTGAGCCCTGCCACTTTTTGTTTGAAAAAAAAAAAACAAATAAAAAGAAAATACTGTTTTTCGCCTGGTTCCGGACCTGGGATTTCGAGCCGACGTGCACCGATTCTATCAACACCGCCACTTCATTGCTTGAGCAGCTGATAATAAATACTTTTTAAAGATCATTAAGACAATTCCACAATTTTCACTTTTGTTATTTGACTTTCGACAATCTAATTTGAATAGATATTCTAAAAGAAATTAAGGCAATTGTAAACATTGACATCAACCGTTTAACTACACCACATTTTTCTATTCAATTACTATCTAAGAGAAATATAACTTCTGACACACATTAAGTCGAGGAACATTCCAAGACTATCCTTAGACTTCCCATAGACCTAAGAACGATTTTTTTCATTCAAGACAAAGATAGATAAAAACTTGTGTATTGGATGGGCTATATCTAGCTAAATACAATTTCAATTCAATGGAAGTGGTGAACTATTCTCCCACACAACAGTGAATGATTATGTAATAATAAATGTATAAACTAACTATACAGATGCAATTATACATAATGAATCAAAATTCGGTTCACAACTCAGAACAAAACATTTAAATTCCGAAGAGAAATCCGCTGTCTTAAAGCTTTGCCGAGGATTCATTATTTTATTCTATAACGAACAACACATAGTTTCTTTCACAAATATTGTTAAACACCCAATTAATACCACATTCGATATACTGGTCTTTATGAAACCATTTAGATACAGTCCTTCAGAACGAGTCGAAGTCCAAAAACAGATATCAAAGATGCTTGACTAAAATATAATTCGTCACAGCCATTCTCCATAAAGTGCACGAGTATTTTTGGTTTCAAAGAAACTGGACGCATCCAAAAAAAAATGTAGACTAGTAGTGGACTACAGAAAAAAAACGAAAAGATGACTAAAGACAAGGCTAAATCTTTCTTGGGACTACTGGGATATTATAGGAGATTCATTAAAGAATTTGCTAAGATTACTAAACCATTGACGGAACAATTAAAAGGAAAGAAAAGCTCAATGGTTATTAAAGAAGAATTTACTAGGGCATTTAATCACTGAAAAACCTTAACATGTAATACATCACTTCTACAATACCCTGAAAATTCGAAACAATTCATTCTAATTACCGATGCCAGCAATTTTGCAATTGGAGCAGTATTGTTTCAAGGTACCTTAGGATCGGACAAAACCGCATCGTTCGCTAGCCGCACACTCTCAGATACAGAACAAAATTAGTCAACTGTGGAAAAGGAAATGCGAGCAATAATTTGGTTCACCAAATACTTCAGGTCATATCTCTTCGACCAAAGATTCACAATCGTAACAGACCACTGACCGACCTTTTAGAATATGAATATCAAGTCATTTATAAGATAGGTTTACAAAATGTTGTAGCGATGCTTTAAGCAGAATTTCAGTATATTTTAACACAACAAACAATTCACAAACATCTACACCCAACAACATTATTCTCTCTCAGAGATGTATAAATGAATTCAACATTCAAACAATATTTCAAGAGGATGAATACCACCACATACAGACTCTCACTTCATCTCAAAACAAACTAAGACGAATAATTTCATAAAATAACTTCACCAAAGATAGGGTAAGGTCATTGCTACAAAAATTTCTTAAGCCAAACAAAACTTTCGCAATCTTAGCACCTGATAACATACTCAAACTTATTAAAGAAGTTTTCAAGGAATATTTTTCAAACCCAAAACTTTACAAAATCGAAGACCAAAATCAAGTAATACAATCTCAGAGGCATAGAAGAAACAACCACCCACTTAAAGAGAACTGTATATTTCACTCACATGAAACAAAAGGTTTCGTTTATTAACGGATGCGACAAGTGTCAGACCTTAAAATATGACAAACAGCTCCAAAGTCTACCAAGAAACCGAAACACCAAAATTACCCCTACAAATCATAGACATCGACATTTATGCCATTAACAACAGAACAATACTTACAATAAGAGACAAACTTTTGAGATTTGCGATGGCCTATACAATTCCAACCAGAGATTGCATGAACATAGTAAAAGCATTAAGGAACTTTCGTAAATACCTATGGAATACCAAAAAAGTTGTTATGTGATCAAGAAGCAGAATTTTCAGTAAAATTGTTCAATGATTTTTGCACACTATACAATCTAGAAGTCCATGTGACGACATTTCAACAATCATCGAGAAATGCGCCAGGCGAGAGATTACATTCTACATAAACAGTTATACAAGATAATTTACGAGAAAAGGAACGACGCAAAACGCACACTAGATCATGAAGAAATTTTTGCAGAAACCTTAACCACATACAATAACGCTAGTCACTCAGCAACCCAACTAACTCCATACGAACTATTTACAGAACGAACTCACCTTTCAGAAAGACGTGACATTTAATAACAAACACGAATTTAACGGGAATTGAAAAATTTCTGGGAAAATTTATACACAGAGATACACGAAGAGACCAAAGAAAATAAAATATACGAAATAAATTAACCCCCCGCTTTTTAATTCAGAAGGTAACAGAAGACAACGGACTAACGATAACTACACACAAACGCTGAAAGATACATAAATCCAAATTAAAAAGAAATCAAAATAGGAATGAAAAACTATAACAAACTTATTCAATATTAACTTCAGAATAATCAAACATAGAATCAAAATTTAAAGAAAAAACATTTTTAAAAACGAACAAACATTAACCACAAATATTAGCCAACAAATAGACAGAAACAACGATATAACTTTTAGATTTAAGAACTTAAACAAAACACAGATACTTAAAATTCCAAAAGGTATTTTATATAATAATAAGCGTAATATTAAGTTTTCAAATATTAAATGCACAAATATAAAAGATTATTTTTCAAAAATAAAAAATAAATACACTAAGATAAATAAATACTTACAGTCTGTGAAGCCACAATTATCACGGAAGATGAAATAATCAGTGAAAAAGAACCTGGAATAATAATAATAGCGCAGAAACTCCCACATGTTCCGACCACAACCTAACAATAAAGAATACTGCGATCATTAGATACGAGAACTGAACAACCAAGATCAACAACCTCAATTCTATTCTGGAATTTATAGAAGACATCACGATAATTATACCTTCGGACCCAATAAACATTACAAGCAAAATTATATCTAAATTAAAATTACAGGCATTACAGGCCAAGTCGTCAGCAAGTGGCGGGCTATGATTGCAACGATAACTAGAACACGTTGTTCGAGAATTGGCACATTCTCGGAATTCCACAATTCTCGAAATTCCAGCAGCAGCAACATCGACAGTAGAAGAACAAAAGGAGATATAAGAAAAGAAAGCAGAGCTTGGCGAGCCAGTCAGAAATTGTCCGAAGTCCGCATGAATAATATAACGAATAAATAATATTTGGATCCTTAGGCTGCAAACATAGTGCGCGCTGACATGAAGACGAAGATGAAGACGAAGCTGAAGACGAAAAACAGTGCAGAACAAATCATATGAATTCGCTCGCCCGCAATCATAGTGCGCGCCGTGACGAAGACGAAGATGAAGACGAAACGCAAGTAATCAGCTTCAAACGCTGCTGTACTGATTTTGAAGACGAATCGATTTCTATTTTACGTCACAATTAGCCTTTCATCACACATAATTGAGGTTTTATTAAAATTAGTCCAATTTTTAATAATTAGTGGTTCAATTTTTATTAAAATGTAATCAATTGTGCTCATTTTTATTCCAGTGTATTCCACAAATTTTTTCTCATCTTGGCGCAGCTCATCAAACAAATGATGAGATTCGCCAAATGCTTTTCTTCCCAAATTTATAGGGTAAATTTTTTCAGCAGGTCATCATTTGATGAGAAATCCATTGCGACTAACCTAACAAAAGCGCAACCAATTCTTCTTGCACTATGCAACCTATTAGCTTACTCGCAACACAAGCAATTTGTCTTCAGCTTCGTCTTCGTCTTCGTTTCAGCGCGCACTATGTTAGCAGCCTTAGACCATTAGCACGCGCTCTGCTTACTGCGCAGTTTACGCAGCGGCTGCACTTGGGCTGCAGTATGGGCTATATTATGGAAACCTATATGTTTAATAAGTTTTCTTCTAGATGGATTTTCGTAATCAAATTCTTAGAGCATGATCATGATGTTAATTTTGTTAAGTAAGAAGATCTGGATATAACTTGAAATGGTAATATTAATATTACCACTGTAAAAAATAGCAACAGTTGATGTTATAATGGTGAGAACGAGAGTGTCGATCTACCTATGATCGCTCTCCCGCTGCTCGCTCTTCGATGCAATCAGAATGCACAGCTAAACTTATAAAATAAAATCAGTATAAAATTAAAGCTATTCGCGCAAGCAAGCCATTTTGAAGAGACATTATATATTTTGGACCCAGTTTCGACTGGACCAGACACTCTTTTCATAGGACACATATGTATATATTTGCTAAAGCACAAGTCTCTAGTACTTGAAATACGTTTTTTTGCAAATTGGGGCGGAAGGGGCGTGGTATCCAAAATACAACAAAAATCAAAATTGTAATATTTATATATGAAACTACTGCAAAATTTGGTAACTCTAGCTCCAAAGATAAACGAGTCATAATTTATTACTGAGCCTTGATACGTTTTTTAATCGATAACAATAAAACGGTGATAGTTTTCGATTTTCAAACAAACCCGATCTCAAGTCTCAAGTCTCTAGCTCTTATGTGTTCTGTGACGCGTTCACACATACGGACGGACGGACAGATGGACATGGCTATATCGACTCAGCTCTTCGTCCTGATCAACAATATATATTTTTGGTCTGCCACGCTTCCTTCTGCCTGTTACATACATTTGAAAAAACCTATTATACCCTGATTTCCCATTTTTAATGGGTTCTGGGTATAAAAACAACGTTTTCCATCAATAATGAAAAATATGAATTTCTTCATATGGGCTTGCGAATGCACCAAGCAAATTCCAAAGAGCCACTAGTCATACTTTCATGGACGATATCATGGTTCTTCAGAAAATTTAGAGCAACATTTTAATGACTTAAAAGAAATCATTAAAATCTTATTTAAAGCAAATATAAAGGTATCTTTAGAAAAATCAAAATTCTTCAGGAAAGAAATTGAATTTTTGGACTACACAGTATCACTAACCATACAACACATAGACTAGACAAGTAGAACAAGCGTTTTCAGCGCATAGTGAAGCCGTATGGCGAACCAATCAACTTCGTATTTGCTTGTATCGGTCGCTTATCGTTTCAGGCAGTGAAAATATTGTCCGTCATAGTCAGTGCGCTACGAGCGTTCAACCGAAATGGTCAAATTCTCATACGGAGAACGACTGTATGCTATTTTTCCTTGCTCTCTCTCTCTCTCTGCTCTCTCAAATATATATGTATGTACATATATATATGTATGTACATATATATATGTATGTACATATATATATGTATGTACATATATATATGTATGTACATATATATATGTATGTACATATATATGTATATGTATGTATGCACAAGCAGCAGCAGCTCACAAAAATTCAAATTTGTTCGCCCAGAGATCGCATTTCTGCCCTTTCGAGAGAAGAGTATACCAAACTGCTGAAAGCGTTTGTCATGCTCATGCAAATTGTACAGATTTTTATTATTATTTGTGTGAAGGGTATGAAAACGTTGATGCGCATGAAGAATATGTTTTCACGACTAGCACTTACAACCTACATGAATAAGCATTTTTGTGCCTGTGTGCGAAACTTTATTATGCTGCTTGTGGAAATTGTAAGAGCCCAACGTTTGATGTTGCTTGACCTTGCGAATTGCATACACACATTTGCATACATATGTGTGTGTATGAGTGATGATAGAATTTTTCGAGTGTGTCGCGATTCAGTACTTTGATAATTTTTGAACTGTAGAGTGACTGTCAAATGAGCACTTACGAACTGCAAGTCATTTTAGCAATATGAAGTATAGCTTGATGCATCCTAGCACCTGTGAATGCAAATTAATCAATTTGCTTTGTCGAATTGGAAAAAAATATATTTTTTATTTTGTAGGAATGAAGTGTTCTTTTATTAAACTCCAAACTAGAACTAAAGTACAAATGTGATCTTATGCTGCCAGTCAGCTATGTTTATGGTAAAGCTTCTTATGATAAAGCTTTAAAGCTTGAAAGCTCATGAGAGTGGCTTACGTGATGGGGATCAGAAGTGTGAAAAATTATGTTTATATTAAAGCTGGAATAGCTTATGCTGCGTTTCTGGGAAGATTGCGCATAGAAGACTTTTTGTTTATATTTTGTGTTTATATTGAAGCTATAGTTAAGTGGCTTGAAAACGGATGCTGAGTGTTTTATGCTATGATTACTATAGCTATGTTTACAGCTAGAAAGAGCTAGTTAAGCAATTTGAAACTTGTTTATATTCTCAATAAGCTTCACTTAAGTGGCTGATCCCCATCACGTAAGCCACTCTCATGAGCTTTCAAGCTTTAAAGTTTTATCATAAGAAGCTTTACCATAAACATAGCTGACTGGCAGCATAAGATCACATTTGTACTTTAGTTCTAGTTTGGAGTTTAATGAAAGAACATTTCGTTCCTACAAAATAAAAAATATATTTTTTTCCAATTCGACAAAGCAAATTGGTTAATTGGCGCCCAACGTGGGGTTTGCGTTAAATTAAAAACACATTAAAAGAAAATAAAAAACTTTTAGTGTAATCGCAAGTTAAAAAAAAGGGTCAAAGTTAAACTCAAACGAGAGACGAATATAAAAAACGTCTCAAGAACTCAAAAATACATCAAACATTTTCAATAAAGAAAATATTGTGTGTAAAAGGCGAATATAAAAAACGTCTCAATAATTCGAAAATACATCAAACATTTTCATTAAAAAAAAATATTGTGTGTAAAGAACTGAATCAGTGCAGAACACTTGTGCTATAATAACAACAACCAGACTTTTGCAACCAAACAAAAAACATCCAACTTAGAAGGAAGGAAGGAAGGACGACTCAGGTGACTCTACATTCATCAACCATCAAAGAAGACACCATTTACATGAGCCGTTGCAAATACAATTATTTTTTTTGAATAAAAATATTCTTGTACTAGTTAAGAAAATTTTGTATATATATTATAATTGTACTAACCTGGACGATTTAATTGAAGATTTTGAAAAATTACAAGTACATAACTACACTTTAAAAATGGCTAATAATTTAACAGCAGATTTGGTAGCTCAACTGATTGCTAATCAAACTAGATCACTTCAAGAACAAATTGCACAATTAAGATCACAATTAACATTATCATCCAATAACGAACAAGAATTTAGGGCTACTACAATCAATGATACAATTCGTTGCGACGAATCATTCGATGTAATCAAGTCTTTACCCAAATTCTCAGGCAGTTACAACGCATATGTAAGCTGGCGAGAAGCTGCATGCGGTGCAATGCGTATGTATAGGGAGGGTAGTAGAAGGTACGTAGGTGCCTTAACAATATTAAGAAACAAAGTTACAGGTAGGGCAAACGATACTCTGACTAATCACGGTACCGTACTTAATTTTGAAGCAATACTTGCTAGGCTAGATTTTGTATTTAGCGACAGACGCCCAATGCACATTATAGAGCAAGAATTGAGCATACTACGACAGGGAAATTTAACAATCCTTGAATATTACAATTTAGTTAATAAAAAATTAACGCTGTTAATAAACAAAACTATTATGACATACGGCAACAAAGCCGATGTAATAACAGAAATAAATAATAAAAATAGGGAAAACGCTTTACGAGTTTTCATCGCAGGCCTAAACGGTTCCTTATCAAATATTCTGTTTTCTCTTAAGCCAGAGAGCTTACCGAACGCTTTAGCAAAGGTTCAAGAGTTAGAAGCAAACAATCAACGAGCTCATTTTGCTTATAATCATTTTATTAATTCGCAACAATCGAATGTTAATAAAAACTATCAAAAGAAAAATGATAATTCAGACCAACCCCATAAGAAGTATGATAATCATTTACGATTTAATTAAACTTCACAAAATCAGAAAAAAACCCTAATCCTCAGCCTCTTCAAGAACCAATGGATGTTGATAGATCCATTCAAATACAGAACCCAAACTATCAACAAAACCAAAATTTTGAGCAAGCAAAAAAAAGAGTATTCTCTTCACAAAGCACTCAACAACCAAATAAGGTCATGCGGGTCAACAATATTCAAGATCATTTTTTAGAGGAACAAGGGGAGTGCTTCCCTTCATCTACAGAATAGATAAAAAATAAATAAAAAATTAAAAATATTAATTGATTCAGGCGCTACAGCTTGTTATATAAAAAAGGGTATATATGATAACCCAGAAGAATTAATTATTAAAAAAAGAATAAAAACTGTTAATGGGTACAGTATTCTAACTCACTTTTATAATATACATATTTTCGGCAGACGTTATAGATTTTATGAAATCGATAACTTAGATGCAGATTTACTAATTGGTTATAATTTATTAAAAGATATTAATGCAATAATTGACCTATCAAAAGGTACATTGCATTATAATAATAAAACAGAAATAATCAATTTCACAATAAAAAATCTAGATAAGGATTATTTTGTTAATCCTTATCTAAATCCACACAATGAAAATGAAATTTGTAAATCAGATTCATTATTCAATGTATCTAATATGGAATCATCGTCCTCAAGTGACTCTTATTGCTTAAAAAAGACAGAGATTAATGAAAGTCTCTCGAAAAACAAGCATAAAACAAAAAAAGCTAAAAAGAGCAGACAACGAAAGTTGTCGGTATCCTCTACAAGCACTTCTATTTGCGAAATAAATCATTCCATTGATAAAATGGATAATCTCATAAGTCTTGAACAACAAGTCATTCAAGACATTGAGAGCAAACATTCTCAAATTCAAATATCTCTTCCTTTTAGAAAAGATATTAGAGGAGAAATAAGAACTATAAATGATATTCCAATTTATAGTAAACAATATCCTTATCCTTATTCGGCTAACAATTTTGTTAATCAGGAAATTAATAGGATGTTAAACGAAAACATAATAAGGCCAAGCAAAAGTCCTTATAACTCTCCAGTATGGGTTGTAGGAAAAAAAGGTTTTAATGAAGATGGTACTCAAAAACATAGATTGGTAATTGATTATAAAAAATTAAATAATAATACAGTCCCCGATAGATATCCGATGCCTGATCCTTCGGTAATATTATCCAACTTAGGTATATCCAAATTCTTTTCGACTATCGATCTAGAATCCGGTTTTCACCAAATTCTAATGAAAAAACCGCATTTTCTATTAATAATGGAAAACATGAATTTCTTTGATTGCCATTTGGACTTGCAAACGCTCCCAGCATATTTCAAAGAGCTATGGATAATATATTACGCGATAAAATTGGTAAAACCTGTCATATTTATATGGATGACATAATAGTTTTTTCAAAAAACCTTGAAAACTTCAACGATTTACAGGAAATCACTGAAATCTTATTTAAAGCAAATATGAAAATATCCTTGGAAAAATCCAAATTCTTTAGAAATGAAATTGAATTTCTCGGATATACAGTATCTTATAATATTATCACAACTGATCCAAAAAAGATAGAATCCATTGTGAAATATCCTCCACCCACTAACTTGAGAGAATTACGAGGTTTTCTTGGCTTAACTAACTATTATAGAAAATTTGTACAAAATTACGCAAATGTAGCCAAGCCACTCACAAAACTATTACAAGGACATAATGGTATGGTTTCAAAACATATGTCTAAAAAAACAATAATGTCTCTAGATGAAGAAGCTTTTTCAGCTTTTGAAAACTTAAAATCACATTTAATTACAAGAGTTGAATTAACTCAACCAGATTATTCCAAAAAGTTTGTTCTTACTACAGGCGCTTCCAACATCGCTATAGGCGCTGTCCTTTCGCAAGAAAACAAACCAATTACTTTCATTTCCAAAACCTTAAATAATACAGAAAGAAATTATGCCACAAACGAAAGGGAATTATATGCCATAGTATGAACATTAAAAAATCTTCGTAATTACTTATATGGTATTACAAATTTAAAAATCCAAACAGACCATCAACCACTTTCTTTCGCGGTTTCTGCACGAAACCCTAATGCAAAAATGAAAAGATGGCACGCATTTATTGAAGAATTTTCCCCAACCATATTTTATAAGCCTGGATCAACCAACGTTGTTGCTAACGCCTTATCCAGAGTAGTGATAAACCACATTTCCGTTGAAAATAATCACATGTCCGATAGTGAATCTTTGTATGATAGTGAAACTATACATTCAGCCGATAACAGCCATGAGTATATATTTGATAAGACAAAAAAACCACTGAACCGCTGAATTTAAACAGCAACTACTTATTTCAAAAAATAGAATTACTATTCACGAAAAATATGAGCATTTCAATAAAATAAGACACATTATAGAATATGATACATTAGAAAACTTAATTAACATACTAAAAGAATTCTTACAACCAAATATAACCACAGGAACTCATTGCAGTTTTGAAGACTTGTACGAAATTCAAAACGCACTAAAAAATACCTTTACAAACAAGTTTTTATTTACTAGAAAATTCATTTTAGATATCGTAAACAAAAACGAAAAAGAAATTATAATAGAAGAAACACATTCTCGCGCTCATAGAGATTTCGACGAAAATCTTAAACAAATTCTTAAATATTATTACTGGCCAACGTTATATAAAACCCTTAAACAATATATACGACATTGTGAAATCTGTAATAAAAATAAATATGATAGAAATCCTAAACAAATACCCATTTCTAAAGCACCTATTCCACAAAGAGAAGGTGAGCAATTACATATAGACATTTTTTATGCTCAAAAATTATCATTTATTACTAGTATAGATGCGTGTTCAAAATATTTAATTATTAAAGAAATCAATAAAAAATCCGATATGGTTAATAAAGTATTGGAACTAATTCAAATCTTCTCATTTGCTAAATCTATAATGATAGATAATGAAACAAGTTTTTCATCAGCTCAATTCAAATCATCAATATCCCGTTCAGGTATAACCATCTATTATGCAGATCCCAGACACAGCCTAAGTAACGGTAAGTAGAAAGAGTTCATTCGACAATTATCGAAATTGCTCGTTGTATCCAAGAAGAATTTAACATAATGGATTATTCTGAGGATATATACCGAGCAGTAAGAGAATATAATAACACAATACAATCAACAACCCAACAAAAACAGTGCGAAATTTTATTTAATAAAATAGATCATTCAAAATTGCCAGAAAAACTAGAATCAGCCCAAATAAAAATGCTTGACTATCATAACAAAAAAAGAATACATAAAAATTACCAAGTAGGTGAAATCATTTATGAAAAAAAGCATGGCGAAAGAAACAAACTACAGCCAAAATATAAAAAACAAGTAGTTAAAGAAGATTTAGGAAATACAGTAAAAATAAATAATAGAGATCAATACATTATTGAAAAAATATCAACTTAAGCTATTATCACTTGACTTACAGGATCTGCTGGATACTATTACATTTTCAAAAGCCAGAATAATAAACCCAAAAATTTTAAATAAACAAGACATCATAAAGATATTTAACCACGAAACATTTAATATCACTCTCATTGACCTCTTGGATGTTTCCTCTTTTTCAATTATCTCATACCAAGGTTTAATCATAATTTTTATAAAATACCCATCTATTAATTATATAATTGTTACCTTATTGTTATTAAGGTAATATTAAAAAATTTTTGACTACAAAATATTTTTCTGCGGTATTCTGACTCGGACGTTCATTATCAAATACTTGCAAAAAAAATGAAAATAATTGACTGCCGAGAGTCGAACCTCGAACTTTTATATGACATGCATCACTTTTAAATACAAAGCGATTCACTGCTATCGCGTCGTCTAGCAAATCTAAACTAAAGAAGCAGTTGAGAATTCCTATAATATATGAAAATGAAGCTGGCAATAAATTAAAGAAGTTGAGAATTCTAATATGCGAGAATGTAGCTGGATACCACGCCTCTCTCCGCCAAAATTTGCAGAAAATGTATTTCAAATGAATTATAAAATCGGCGCTTCGCGGGGCTTAGGGTATCTCGTAGTCAAGCAGTCATGACTAGAGCCCTCTTGTGAAATATGCGCTGTTATGTATTTATAAACACAAAAAAGTGTAAGCTTATAAGAATTTTTGACTCGAATATCAAATCAAATATTTGTAAAAAAAAGAAAAGAATTGATTGCTGAGTTGAGAATTCTAAGAATATACGAAAATTTAGCTGGATTTGCTTTGGCCAAACGTTTTGCTTAATAAGTTCTGTTCTACTTAATGGATTTCAATGAAATTTTCAATATATATGTATATGCAAGCAGCACATGCACTCACACATTCGCACGCAAAAGAACGCACTCTGCTTACTGCGCAATTAACGCAGTGAATGCGCTTGGGCTGCAGTATGGTCCAGAGAGCTGCAACAAGCCACCGGCACTTAAGGTGCACCAAGTAAATATAGGGTGATTTTGACACCATAGTGTTTTTGACAACCCGACAACTGAATATAATCGCTTGCCCCAAAATATTGCATGCAACAATGTGAGTAGGTAGTTTTTTGTATATGTGCGTATGGCATTTGTTGACGCACCAGCGTCAGAGGAGGGATTAGTGAAAAGGAAAACACAAAAATTGAGAAAAAAATGTATTGGGTGTCTTGTGTGTTGCGGTTTCTCTTGCGCAAGCTTTTACCTGAGTTGTCTCTTTAGTACCCGGTGCTGCTAAACCGACGCATGGAATACGGAAAAATAATACAAAACATTCATTTATTCATTTCATAACATAGCAAAAATATATAAAAATGATTATTCATTTATCAATGTTCTTAAAATAAAGCCGTATGTAAGCATTATGTGATTAAATTATAAATTTAAGTTTTTGTAACAAGAATATAGAAAAGTAAATTGTTTACTGTTTTCGGCCCTTATCTATTTCTTTTTTTTGTTATAATATTTCCTGCTAAAGAAAGCACTCTTTCAGCTGCTGCACTGCTAGATAGTATTGAAAGGAGTTGCAATGCTACTTTTATAAGAGAGGACAACAATTTTCTTTAGCTTTCCACCACTCAATCGGTTCGAAGTCCAAGTTTAAAGCAACTCTCCCAGTAGAATAACTTTCAATTTTATTAAAGGGCGATTTGTAATTGTTGCTTGACTTAGCCACCAGTTGGGAAAAGTAAAAAGTTATTGGGAACATACGTTTGGCTTTTTGGACGTGATTCAATGCTTGAAAAACTGTTATGCAAAGAAGTTTCATCTTAATGACAGCTAAAATTGTTCATTTTTTACTGCTTTGTGTCAAACACTTAAATTTTCCTTCCAAATCTTATTCACGTTATTTGAGATTCTTTCTTTTAGAACTGAAAAACATGGTTCGCAAAGTTTAGTGAGGGCAATACATAACATAATGACTAGGAACTACAAGTTTACAATTCTTTACAAATTCTCTCAAAATCTTCAAGAAGAACTAAGATTATTTTTAAAGTTGATATATTTACGATTATGATTTTTTTTTTCACTTAATACATTATTAACCGTTGTCCAGTTATCCACTATGGAATTAAGCATAATGTAATTTGAATTCCATCCAGTCGTTTTTTAATGTTATATTCAATCTATGCTGTTAACTGGCTTTTTTAAAATATTTGACAATTGTTTTACATGCATGTAATATTTCTTAAAGCTCATACGTTTCTTTAAATGATTTTTCAAACACATTTGAAAATAAATGAGAGCTACAATTTAATCTAAAAGTTTTATCCAATGCTTTTTTATATTGGCTCCTTTATATGTCACAAGTTTAATATTGGCTATATTTTCAAAATGAAATTGTGCAAAAATTGTTTTTATCTTATTTAGAATATTTTCGCCTGTTCATTTTTGAAAATCCATTGATTGATTACTGTTTCTTTAACATAGTTGCAGATAATCATACGCTTCTCTTCAGTATCTTTTTCCGCATTTCGGCTCATTATCGATGCATCAGGCAGTAGGTCGTCAATATCTTCATTCGCTTTTTTTGCTTCCATTGGCTGTCGTAAGGACAGACAGCATGTGTGGTGTTACAAATGTGATGTTAGAAACAAATTTCAGCACTTTTCTGCAGGTATTGTAATAAACCCATTCAGTGAGTATCCTTTCGTCTTCTTGTAAAATGTCATACATGATTGACCAAAATACACTTTTGCCTTTGTGTATAGCAGCTACGGTATATACACAATGATCTATTTTATTTTTAATTTTTTCAGCTGTCATTTTTATCAAGTTTAATCTGCCAAAATCAAATAACTACTGAACTTGAACGTAAAGATGTGATCTACTGAAAAACAAATCAGCCGATAATGAGACATTTAAACACAAGCACCATGGTGTGTAAAAAAAACTCGGGTGATACATGTGTGTTTTGTCTACTTATATTTATTGCGCATTGCCTTTTTTCACTTGTTCTTATTCCCGCAGTCATTTCGCGTCGCCTAAAAATGCACGGGTACATAAAAAAATAGTCCTTTGTATGAGCAAGATCATAAAATTGTAGGCACTCGCAGCATACATATAATTTTTGATAAGTGTGTGATGTGCCTTGCATAGCCGTTGACGATTCGCACCACGACACAAATTTCAATGGGTGTCAGTAGGGTTGCAAAAAAAAAAACACCTCTCTGGTATAGGCTATATTACGGAAACTTAATTGTCGAGTTACTTTTCTTCTAGCTGGACTTTCGTAATCAGATTTTAGAACTTTTCTTCTAGCTGGACTTTCGTAATCAGATTTTTTTTCATTTGTCAAAGCACAAGTCTATAGTACTTGAAATACGTCATTTTGCGAATTGGGTCATAAGGGGGAGTGGTATCAGAATATAACAAAAACTTAATGCAAAATTTCAAGACTCTAGCTCCAAAGATGTACGAGATAAATTTTATACTGAATCTGGAAACGGATTTTAATCGATAACAATTGAACGATAATAGTTATCGATTTCCTGAAAGAAGCTCGATCTGCGCAAGCTATTCACAAAAAAAAATTCAAATCTCTAGCTCCCATAGGTTCTGAGATCGAAGCGTTCGTACATACGGACAGATAGACGGACTCTGCTCGTCGTCCTGATCAAAAATATGCATACTTTAGTGGATCTATCATGCCTCCTCCTACCTAGAGACTTTTACTTTAGCAACTACATACATATAAATGTTATTATTACGCTCTTAAAGTTTGATTACGAAAGTCCATATATAAAAAATTTTTCAACAAACAAACTTCTATAATATAGCACATACTGCACCCCAAGCGCAGTCGCTGCGTTAACACGCAGTTAGCAGAGCGCATACTTGTCTGTGCGCGTGTATATATGTGTAAAGTTGGCAATATCGGCTTTTCGCTGGATTCAGGGTATCTCCTAATCGACTTGGGCACTCTTCTTTGTGACTAACATAGAACGCATGCAGAATACATCACAATACGTTGGGAATATGACACTAATGTATCAAACATACTGAAGCACAAACATTTTTTTCACAAAAAAAACTTGTGTGCCTTACTTTTAACATGTTGTATTCTCTAATTCAATAAATGTTTCCATGTTTCCATCAACTTTTTCTTATAACTTAAATAAGTAAAGCACATAAAATAGTATATGCAAAGTTTATTAAAATTTTTTTGGCGACACTGTTAAACGTCTTATGTTAGGTGTAACCGGATATCCTTGTGGCCTTCACAAGGTGCTCTTAAAATTTGTATATTTATATATTATTTATTTATAACCTATTATTTAAAAAACAATAATATACACATATACACATATACTGTCAATTCTTGCGGTGCTAAGAATGATTTTACAAGCTAGTATAACTTTTTTGGTCTTTTTTTTTCTTTAATTTTATTCTATAAGTTTTTAATTTTAAACCCTATCACACCTGTAATATTATTCTTTAGTTAAAATAATTCATTTTTTTAATATGTATATATTTATATACACATATATATATATATATATATATATATATATATATATATATATGTATATATATATATATATATATATATATATATATATATATATATATATATATATATATATATATATATATATATATATATATATATATATATATATATATATATATATATATATATATATATATATATATATATATATATATATATATATATATATATATATATATATATATATATATATATATATATATGTATGTATGTATGTATGTATACATATATAAGTAGGCATGAGTATTTCAACAAAATAAAATACGTGCATTTCTACCCTAAACCCATTGAAAATGGGAAATCAGGGTATTTTTTTTTTAAAGGTATGTAACAGGCAGAAGGAGGCGTGGCAGAGCCCATAAAGTACATATATTCTTGATCAGAGTGTCGAGCTGAGTCGATAGCCATGTCCGTCCGTCCGTCTTTCCGTATGTATGAATATTCATATACGATCTCAGAATCTAGAAGAGCTAGAGAAATCTTTCTTGTTAGGTCCGTGCATAGCACGCGCAGATCGGAGCTATAATCGCCAAATATTGGATTTAGCTTTCTTTATATTTTATGCAATATTGATTTTTGTTATATTTTAGATTCCACGCCCCTTTCCGCCCCAATTTGCAAAAAGGTATTTCAAGTACTAGTTCTTTGACAAATATATACATATGAATGTCATGATCACGCTATAAAAATTTGATTTTTTTTTTTATTCAACAAAAAAGTTTCCATAATATAACTCATACTGCAGTCCAAACGCAGCCGCTGCGTAAACTGCGCAGTTAGCAGAGCTCCTGCTAGTGCGTGAGTATGTAAGCATTTGTGCATGTTTTGTTTGTATATACATATATATTTATATATATTAAATAAGCATAGAATGTTTGGAATATCGGCTCTTCGCATGGTTCAGGGGCAAAAATTTGTTTATGAACCTTTAATATCAATCAAATTTAACTATAGCAGTTGTTTGGCTGACACGTGCTCAAAAGTGAAAAACATTTGAAAACATTTGTATAAATACTATGTCAAAATTCGTATGCCAGACAATCAATTTACTTTAATCTTTTAAAATTTCTATGAAATATTTGTTTGCTTATTTTTTAAGTTTCTATTAGGTCATATAACAAGCAAGAGTGCTATATTCGAGAAGGCTCGACCAGGATATTCCATGAATCCTGCGAAGAACTGATAATCCAATTAATCTTTATTATATGTACGTACATATGCACATACAAATATACAAGCACTTGGGCTGCAGTATGGGCAGTACTATGGAAGCTAATTTTTTGCATAGGTTTTCTTCTAGGCTTTCTTCTTGACTTTTTTAATGGAACTTTCAGAGCGCGATAATGACATTCATATGTACTAATGTGTATATTTGCCAAGACGCATGTCTCAAGTACTTGAAATAAGTTTTTTGCAAATTTAGGGGGGAAAGAGGTTGGTATCTTAAAATCCAAAATATACAAAATCTTTGTAATCATTACATCTATGTAAATAAACAAAAATTGAAATCAAAAAATCAACTTTTATCGATAATGGGGAAATGGGATGAGTTATCGTAAACATATTATAAACTTGTACTGCGTATGGAATACACGAGTATACATTTAAAGTTTCAGTTCTCTAGCTTTTGTGCCTTGCGGGACCGATGCGTTCATATGAACGGAAAGGCGGACATGGCTTTATCGAGTCAGCCCCAATTAAGAATATACTACATACATTTCCTCAACACCATTATACCTTGATTTAACATTTTCAATGGTGTTAGGGTATAAAAATGAAAAAATTAAGAAGTAATCTAGAATTTTTCAAAAAGCCGTTTTAAAATTTAATTAAAAAATACGCGTATTTTATTTTTTAAAAATTTTTGTGCCGATTAGTGTATAAATATATATATTTATTTTTTTTTTTTAAATACTTATTTATATAATTATTTCTTAACGTATTTCCATAATATTATGTATAGTACGTTATGCTTGACTTCGTGTTATACAATAGTAAACATTGATCAATATGTACGAGAGCTTGAAGAAGTATTTAAAACGAGTAAGAGTGGTCACCGATAAGGTGATAGCCTGTTAAATACTAGCCTTTATCAATATTTAAATATAGAGTTTCTGTGTGTTCGTGTAGTATCGGATACTACGCCACTTTTCCTATATTAAGTATTAAATAAAATTTCTTATATTTCTAATATAACTTTTTATCTTATTTCCCGAGCGTTTAAAACTGAAATGTTACTGTTATGCTTTAGATCCCTAAAACTTTATAATAGCTCTGTCTATTCAATTATAGACTCTATTTTTATACCGTCAACCTAAATGAAAATAGAAACACAGGGTAAACACAGGTTTTGCTAAAGTGTATTTAACAGCAGAAGGATTCGTGGCAGACCCCATAAAGTATACATATCCATAATAAAGACGACGAGCAGCGTTTATTAAGCCTTGTCCGTTTATACATATGAACGCATCGGTGTCAGAACTAATAAGAACCAGAGATTTGACATTTTCTGAAGGTCACTATATAGCACGCGCAGATCGAGTTTGTTTCAAAAGATCGACTGCAATTACTGCTTTAATGTTATCGATTGAAAACATGATCGAAATTTAGTTATAAAATTATATATCATACATCTTGAGTGCTACAGTCTTCAAATTTGCATTTGGCTTCATGTGTATTTTATACATTTTAAGTTTCGGTATTTTTAAATACTGGCTCAGAACTTAAAATGAAATAATTAAGAAAACTCTAATCGTGGTGGCCGACTAGGAGATACCCTGAACCCCGAAGGATCTGCGTTTGATACCCAGAACCCATTGAAAATGGGAAATCAGGGTTTAATGGTTTTGTTAAAATGTATTTAACAGGCAGAAGGTGGCGTCGCAGACCCCTTAATGTATTAATATTCTTAATTAGGAAGAAGAGTCGATTTAGCCATGTCCGTCTGTCCGTCCCTCCATCCGTCATTCCGTCTGTATGAGCGCAGCGATCTCGAAAAATACAAAAGCTAGAGCTCTGAAATATAAAATGTATACTCGTATACACCATACGCAGTATGAGTTTATCATTGTTTTCGATAGCTCATCCCATTTCCTTATCGAAAAAAATCGATAATTTGACTTAGTTTTTTTTAAGCGTAACTCGTATACCGTTAACTTAAGAGACTTTAGATTTACAGTGTATATCCGTGGAATGAGCTCAAAGATTTTGTAATTTTTGGATTTTGGATACCACGAACCTTTCCGCCCAAATTTGCAGAAAATATATTTCAAATGCTAAAGACTTGTGCTTTGGCAATACATATGTGCATATGAATGTCATTATCATATTCAAAAAGTTTGATCGAGATAGTTAATCTACAAGAAAAATTATTCAACAAAAAGGCTCTCATATTATAGCCCTAACCGCTGCACGTGTGAGTGTGTATGTGTGTGATTGTGTGCACATGTTCTTTGTTATGAATGTATAAAAGAACTCTAAAATGATTATAAAATCGGCACTTCGCGGGGCTCAGGGTATCTCGTAGTCAAGCAGTCACGACTAGAGCCCTCTTACTTGTAAAATATGCGCTGTTATGTATTTATAAACACAAAAAAATGTAAGCTTATAAAAAATTTTGACTCGGATATCAAATAAAATATTTGTATAAAAAGAAAAGAATTGATTGCTGAGTTGAGAATTCTATTATACGAAAATTTAGCTGGCACTAAATTAAAGTAGCAGTTGAGATTTTTAAGAATATACAAGAATATAGCTGGCACTGCTGGCCACGTGGCTTTGCTTTGGCCAAGCGTTTTGTTTAATAAGTTCTGTTTTACTTAATGGATTTCAATGAAATTTTCAATATATGTATATGTTTATGCAAGCAACACATGCACACATATATACGCACGCATAAGAACGCACTCTGCTTACTGCGTAGTTGACGCAGCGGATGCAATATTGGCTATATTATAGAAACATATTTGTTGAATAAGTTTTCTTCAGGATGGACTTCCGAAATAAAATTTTTAGACCGTGATCATGAAATTCATATGTATATATGTATTCAAAATAAAATAAAAATCAAAACCGTATAAAATACACATTACACTAAATACAAAATTTGGCGACTCTAGCTCTAAAGACGTGCGAGGTATAATTTTTTAACTGAATTTCGAAAACGTTTTTAATCAAAAGCATTAAAATTGGAATAGTTATCGAATGAAGCAAAGAGCTCATCTTTCTGATCAAGAATATATATACTTTATGGGGTCTGCCAGGCCTTCTTCTACCTGTTACATACATTTTAACTGAGCCATTATACCCTGATTTCCCATTTTCAATTTGTTCAGGTTATAAAAATTTATACTAGTGTATACCATACGCAGTACGAGATTATCATTTGTTTTCGATAACTTATCCTATTTTATTATTATCGATTCATATCGAAGTGTAAGTTGAACACCGTAATTTTCAATTAAGGTCCAAACAAAAATTTTGCATTTTCGGATTTTGGATATCATTCTCCCTTTCCCCAAAATTCGTAAAAAATTTGTTTAAAATACTAGAAACTTGTGCTTTAGAAAATGAACACATTTGAATGTCGTTATCATGCTCTGAAAGTTAGATTAAATCAGTATATCTAAAAAAAAGTCATTCCACAATTAAATTCCTATAATGAACCCGGAACTGCAGCCAAATCGCAAATCGCTGCGTAAATTGCACGTACTTAAGCGGTCATACGTGTATGTTTAGTATGTATGCATCTATATTAGAAGCGTAGAATGATTGAAATATCAGCTCTTCTCAGGGTTCAAGGTATCCCTAAATCGGATGGTCCTGTTTATAGTCCTCATACTTGTGCTACCATGAACCCATTGAAAAATAGGAATTCAGAGTATAATTATTTCTTGAAAATGTATGTTACAGGTAGAAGGAGACGTGACAGACCCTATTAAATATAAATCCTTGATCCGTCTGTCTATTTTCCGTCCGTCTGTCCGTATGAAAGCGTCGCTTTCAGAAACTATAAGAACTTGAGATTTGAATTTTATTATATGTATGTATGTCATGCACAGATCAATTTTGTTTCACATTATTGATAAGGGGAATTCCTTTAGATGTTATCAATTATAAACTTTGTCGAACTTTTGTCATTAAATTATATCTCATACGTCATTGAAGCGCGAATTTTAAGGTTTTTTGCTATGTATGCCTCAACAATTTTGATTTTTATACTTATTAACGAAGTAAAATGAACGCAACTTTTGAATATATACTCGTGTATATCCTCGAATAATAAAGCGTTAAGATTTATTCACTACACCGACTAGGGGCGTGTCTGATTGGACAGCCAATATTTTAATATATCAGAAAAGCTAATAGTAAAGTACTGGAACTCAAACTTGTAATAAATACTCGCTTTAAAAGCCCAAAATAAAAAAGATATGGCAGATGTATGTACGCCCCATTAGGACAGTGGCAAATCCGAAAAATGGTATCTTATACAGTTTAACAGCTAAAAGATTCTATACAGATCGATAAAAAAAAATAAACCCACGATTTGCACGGAAAGTCGGATCTGACTACATAGTACTTGCTAGAAATTATATTTCGAGTACCCTTGGTATTAGAGACTATTTTTTAGAATATATTCTTTGGTTTACAGCCCAAAATCAAAAAGGATTTAACGAATAGTTCTACAGTCATAGGGGGCGTGGCAAACTGGAAGCTTAAAATCTATATAACAACTTTTGACCTCGATTCTTTGATACAAACCTGATTTGCGTTTATAGGTTGTGAAATCGAAACGTTCATACATACGAACAGACAGACGGGCAGGGCTAGATCGACGCAGCTCATCGACCGATCAGGAATGCATATACTGGCCTCCTTCTGTCTCTTACATTCATTTTAAGGAAACCCATTTCCTATTTTCAATAGACTCGGGGTATAAGTATATAAGTAAGAATAAATTAGTGAGATGAAGCTTACTGCAATTATTTAATCTCTTTTGTTAAATCAAAATTATTTTTCCAGATACACTTTACTATCTGCTTGACTTGTTGCGATGGTAATCACGGGCATCCCGAGATTAGAGATCTTAAGTAAACATTGAAAAATCCAAAATAAAATACATTAATAAACTACTAACTTTGTCTTTACCAGGCACTTTCGTAAAAGTTTACCACTTTAGAAAATTGAGAAATACTTTAAGATATATTTGACTCATAAGATCATAAGCGCATTCAAATGCCTGAATTCTATTTGCAAAGAATAATTCTTGCTCATATCACTTATATACCGATCTAAGTAGCAATTCTCTTAAGTGGCCAGCATATTTTTATACCCTGAATCTATTGAATATGGGAAATCAGGGAATAATGGTTTTGTCACAATGTATTTAGCAGGCAGAAGGAGGCGTGGTAGTATATAAAGTACATATATGTGTTGATGTGAATGTGAGAGCGTCGATCTCAAAAAATATAACAACTAAAGATTTTGTTGTAGGCACCTATATAGTAAGTAATTTTATTTCTAAAAATCGATAAATTTTCCCCTTTTAAGGTTATCGATTAAAAACATGATCGAGATTCAGTAAAAAAAATGATATCTTGGACATCTTTGAGCCTTGAGTCTCCAATTAGATTCGTATGTATTTTATACTCTTTTGAGATTTGTTTCATTTCGGATACCGGTTCCAAATATTACTATATTTATTGAATTCAATATATAATATATATATGTGAATGAAATTGCATGTTTTATAAAATGCAAATATTCATTATAATATGTAGATCATACGCTGAAAATTTACGTTTTCAATTGAATTGTCTGAATTATTAGCTGCTAGTTTAGTTTAGATTTGCTAGATGGCTCTTGGTCAGTGAGGTGGCGGTGCTGGTAGAAATGATGCACACAAACTTAAAGTTGCAGGTGCGAAAATCGACGATGTTTGAGTTCTTTCTTTTCTTTTTATTTTTGGACAAATATAGTTTTTGATTGTAAACGTGCGAATGATGCGGAACCATGTTTTTTCAAATCCAATATTTGTATAAACTTCAAACATCATTCTCCTAAAATGAGTAAGTCCATTACGCCGCTATTGGAGTATATTCTCGTGTGTACCCTCATCTTATTAATATTATCGGAAAAATCTTAGCACTTTATAATTCGACTATATACACGAGTCATGCTCGTGAATGAGTTTAATAAATCACTTCGTTAATGAATATAGAAATATAAGTTATATAATTGAGCTACTGTTGATCTCCTCAATAGGTAGCCCTAAAATAAGTTGTGCACCCTTTCGGGGGCATGCTAAAAAATACCCTGAAATTTCTACATTTTTGAAGCGTAAGCTTCCAAATATTGCAGTAACCTTACCTTAAATCTGAGTATATGGTGTTTTGTACAAATTTGAGAGAACTATTAGTACTAGAGACATGAATTTTGGAATATATACTTTTGTTGACAACCTAAAATTAATAGGATATGGTAGATATATCCACGTCAAGACTAAATTACTGTTGACCTCTATTGATATGCAAATTATTATATATATGTATACCAATTGGGGGCGTGGAAAATAATGCGATCTCGTTAGCCACAAAAGCTAGAGACTTAAAATTTTAAATGTATCCTCGTGTATACCATATGTTTTACAAGATTATCATTTTTTTCGAAAACTCATTTTATTTTCTTATTATCTATTAGAATCGATAATTTTATTTGGTTTTCGTTCGTTCGCACATATGTTTGAACGCGTCGATTTTAGAGCCTAAAAGAGTTTAAAATTTAAAATTGTACACATTAGTCTGTAAATTTCATGCGTAAATAATAATAAAATAACCGATAATACCATGTTAGGTTAAGCTATGAAATCATACTCTGACATATTTAGAATTGAAGCCAAATTTAAATTTAGTTCCACACAATTTAAATTTGCTTGACAATTTTTATACCGCAAATCTCACAACATTCTTGAAATAATATTGAGATGCCAATATGTTACAAAGATCAGCTTGAATTCATTTATATACCACGAACCCTTTAAAAATGGGAAATGAGGGTGTTATGGTTTTGTTAAAATGTATGTAACAGGCAGAAGAGGGCGTGGCAGGCCCATGAAGTAAATATATTCTTAATCAGGATTTGGCCATATCCGGCCAAATGTGTGAATTTGTCGATCTCATAACCTATAAGTGCTAGGGACGTAAATTTTTGTTGTAGGTCCCAATTGCACGCCCAGATCGAGTTAATAAAAAAAAATTCGATAACTTTTCCCGATTTATTGTTATTGATTTAGTCTTTTCGAAATTAAGTTGAAAAATTATATTATTTACATCTTTGGAGCTAGAGTCTCCAAACTTTGTATTTAATTTCATGTGTATTTTATTCAATTTTGATTTTTGTTGTGTTTTGGTTACCAAGATTCGCTAAATTCTTTAAATTGAAGGTCAGTTGTACATTGTATATCCAATATGTGAACAAGCTTAAATGATAATTAAATTCAATATATTCAATAGAATTTATAGATCATATGGCGAAAATTTCATGTCCATTAAGCAATATAGAAGTTATTAAACAAAATTTTTTACCAATTGGCAATTCGAATGACACGGAATCTTTTTTTAGTAGAAAACTTGTATAAGATAACATTTTTGTATGCTTTAATAAATACACAACTACGTATATTTAAAAACTCTGATTTTTTGATGCTCAGGGTATCCTATGCGGGCACCCCGACTCGAGATTTTTTTACGTGTTTCGGTTTATTTTATTATTAGTCACAATTTAAATGAGGACACGTTTGAATTATCCCATTAAACTAAAAAAAAGGAATCAGCAACAAATATAAAAAACATGTCTTGATCATGCTCTGCAATTAGCTACGTCTCTTCTTCTAAAATATTTGCAAACCCCATCAAATTACTTATCATTGGTATATGATACATATAGAGACAACTGGTCAGAAAGCTAATGTTTTTCATGAAAGTATAAATAGTGGAAAAACTTAATTCCTGTCTGACTTAGAATTTGTATCAGTACCTTTTTTTAATTTTTTTTTTTTAAATGTTTACATTGGAAAAGTATGTAGTTTTGGTTAAATGTAAAAAAGCTAAAACTAAAAAATTTGCATTACTTTATAATGCTGTCATACATAGATTTAATTTCTTATTCTTATGTGTTGGTGTATACGTACTTAAATATATTTATATACGTACATAACTTTTTATATGTATATACTTTAAACTGCATATCATGACCTTTTAGTAATGCTAATTTTTGTATACTTTGCTATATTGTTGAACTGTTTCTAGATTATATAACGAGAAAAAAAGTTTCCCCTTGGGGCTGGTAATTACTTAAACTATAGTCTAATTTTTTCTATAGAATGTTTTATTGGAAGTCTGCAAGTTCCTTGCTTATCAAATTTTTCTGCTGAAGAAGTTAATTAAAATAACAATAACTTAAACATGAACTAATACATTTTACACTTGGCAATTACTTTAAGTAATGATTAAGAGGACAAATTACACTAGAAGCATTATTTACAATATTGTTTGTTTCAAATGATAATTTCGTAAAAAAAACTTTAGTTGATTAACAAGATCAATTTGCAACAGTAAAGTTTTTGATACCAACTACCACATAAAAATACCTGTTATAAAATAATATTCTATAAATGCAGATAAATATTTCAGTGTTAGCCAGTTTAATCCGGGGTGGCCATTGAGTGATACCGAATCAAAAACAAGACAGAGTTCTAACAAAAAAAAATTAATATGTGCTTGTGTATCCACATCCGCATCCATTTCCAGGTAGCTATGTAGTTGGTGGCATATAGCTGCTATCCAATTGATTTCGGAGTGGTCGTTGACGCTGCTGATTTCGGCAGTTGACCAGGACGATTGAGTTTTGCTTAATTGTTTTGGTAATTGCAGTTTTATTATAGTAGTTGGGATCTTGATGAGTGGACAGCATGTGCGATTTCATAAAGAACAATAATCCGCATGAAAGCAGCACTAGTAAAATAAAATCCGGCGGCTGTAAAGACGCAGAGTTTCCATGATGCATAGCCGCAGGATGCTCGCCTATAAATAATAAAGTGCTATGTTGAGTATATGTATGACATAATGAGTATATATTATAAATAAAATAACTTAATGAAAGACACTAAATATAAACAGACGAGAAGTATTCAAGTTTGGATATCTTCTCACATTCCATCAAAAAAGCTGAAAACGGTTGGACGTATAATATAATATACGTATAATTGGAGCCTATATTTGACAACTAACATCGAAGTTGTTTGATAACACAAAAAAAGGTTAGATACGAAAATAACGGTAGGCGTGCATTAGGTGTGCATGAATTTGCTCAATAACAGGAAAAAGTAGACGTGGCATACCTTTTAAAGTATGTCTATTTATATAAATATATATATATATATATATATATATATATATATATATATATATATATATATATATATAAATTATCAATAAATAAATGATCCATATAGTATTTTGACATTAATCTTTATTTAACAAATCGTATGAATCGTATTGGGGATCTTTTAAAACTAAACTAAAAATATTTTCTTATCTGTCGCCTAACGGCGTTTACTTGGCAGCGACGTCGATAACCTGCTGACGCCGCTTCTTTCTTGACATACAGTGAGAACTGCTTATGTTAACTCCTCCCTCAGCCAAGTGAAGAGCGTCCTCGGGCCTGTCTGTTTTATTATTAGTGTAGCGCATTTGCAAAGCTCTGCTCTCCGACGGAATCTTTGTTTGCGGTTGATCAATTTGATGTAGGTTTGTCAGACTCAGCTCGTGTAGAAGTGATAAGCTGAGGAGTTCTCGGTGTTGAGTCACGTTGATTTGGGTGACTGCTGAAACCACTGGATTCATTCTAAAGACACCATAGTTATTGACGTACAATGTCTCGTTCGCGTTGATCTTGCTGTCGAAGTTCACCAAGTAAGTGCCTAAGGTGGTCTGCTGGTAACGGTTGCGTCGTTGATGATCATCTATCACCATTAATTTCTCCAAGTGGCCAGGATAAGTGCTGCATTGCGCTAAGGTTCTGGTTACGAGTTGTTGACCGGAGCTAGCTTTCAGTTTTTTGCAAAAAGTAGTACTAACGCCACATCGCATTCGCCGACGGCAAAGATGTCTGCGCCGCAATCCGCAACAATGTTGGCTCCTTCGAAGAAGTCAAACTAGCTTAGTCAAACTAGGTTAGGGAGTACCTGCTATCACCTTGAGGGCGGTTCCCAACATATTTAAGCTACAAGAATGTCAATGATTTACTTTAAGAGTCGTAATGAGTGTTTCAATATGCTCCAGGTCGGTAGTTAGTACTTTCCTTATATGGTTTTATTTAAATAAGTTCAAGGTTTGTCTAGTCTCGTCCATGTAAGTTTCATAGGATGTCACGTTCGTAGTATGTCCGAGGTTGTCGTATTTGTCCCAGATTGTTACGTCACCGTCCAGTGCTGGTATGTAGTCCGTATGAGTGTAGCTCGTCAGCTTAACAGTCGCAGTCGTGAATGCCATTAGAAGTAACCCCAATATTGTTGTTAGCCTAAGAAAGGAATTATAGTTTAGTATCCTATTTTCTAATATTGTCTTTATGGACCACCCTCTCTTTTATAAGAACTGTCGATCCTAAATCAACTTAAGCCATGCGTTCTACACATAGTGGGTTCAACTTATTGCCCAATCGTTTGTTCTATTTTATCAAAACTCTTTCTCCTTTCTTTTACTCTTTATTCTTCCTAATTTTGTTTTCTTGCTCCATTTTATCAAACTGTGCTTTATTTATTCTCCCTCTAATCTGCAATTTTGTCTGTGTGTTACCTGAGGGGATAATTTCTATTGGTTTCAAGTTACAGAACCATTCTGTTATATTATATTGTTGCAAGGAGGATTAGGTCGATGGTTTCGTTGATTTGTTTAATAAGTTTCATACAGCGTGCCATCTTTGTTAAGGTGCTGTGAATTCTTTCAACTTGGCCGTTGGAAACACTGTGTGCGGGGGGTGCATTTGAAATTTGAATGTTAAATTTGGAAAGCACGGACTTAACAGTTTCTGAGTTGAGAGATCTATCGCAGTAAATGGTTTTTATATTAGGGAATAAATTTAAGAGTTGCAATATTGGATTCTTTATATCAACGATGGCTCTTGAGCAAATTGGCTGAGTTACTGCAAACTTAACGAATTTGTCGACACACGTTAAAAAATATTTTTGATCTGTCGAAACTACATCAACGTGTCATATTTCTCCTGGATATGAAGGGATTGGCGTTTCGCCCAAGTTTTGTTTTATTTGGCTATTGAGCAAATTCTGCAATTAGCAACAATTTCTGATGCCAATCTGTTCATGTTGGAAAAAAAATTACCTGCTTAACGTTTTCTGGCGCCGCTCAGTGAGCTCTGTTATGTTCGACCATTACTATCTACTTTTGCTTTGATTTGTCAGGAATGTCCGTCACTGGATACTTAGAGTATCGAAATGTTGTTGACGGGAAAAGCGCGATCAGTTTGTGTTGGATGAAAGCAAGTATTAGTAGTTCGAAGTGAATACCATTTACTACATCTGCATTCAATACATCTTGTAATGTTTGTAGAAGCGTGTTTTTATCCGAGACTTGTATGACGTGTCTGGTTATGTTCTGAAAGAGAATGAGCATCTTTACAGAAGAGGAGTCAGATTCTTGGATTACGATCTGATTTCTAAAGCAATTGACTTGTTTATCCGTGGTGTCAATTGTGTAGGTCAGGGATTCTTTGCTATGAATAGTAGCCGTTTCTGAGCATTGGGAAGCGGAGTCCAGTGCTTTAACATTTTGACGTTACAAGGCATCAGCCACGTAATTCTCCTTTCCAAGCTTGTAAATTAAATTAGCATTGTGCTCGTTAATAAAGGCTTCCTTAGCAATTGTAGCAATTTCGGCCCGAAACCGCGAAAGTCAGGGGCTGATGGTCCGTATAGATGTTGAGATCTCTAACTCCGTACAGGTAATTCCGGAGGTTCTTAAGAGCCCTAACTATTGCCAACAATTCTCGCTCATTTGTAGCGAAATCTGTCTTTTTGCCCCGCAATGTTCTTGAAATCATTGTGATGGAACGACCTTCCTGAGACCAGACTGAGCCTAGACTATGTGCTGAGACAACGGTTGTTAGGTCGAAACGTTTTTGAAAGTCAGGGTATATTAACATAGCATCCTCAGAGGCAAGAATTTTATTCAGTCTGTCAAAAGCTTCTCTGTTTGGCTGTTAAGTTTATTTTGACTTTCCTTGACTGGTTTGCGCTTACCTTGCGTTTTCACCATTTAACAGCCCGGTTAGGGGTTTTTCTATATCGGCGTAACCCTTAATGAAACACCTGTAATAGCTGGATAACCCTAGAAAAGGCTGAAGGTCGAAAAGAGTTGTTGGCGGGTTGAAGCTTAAAATTGCCTGCACCTTATCGGGGGAGGTTTTAATTCCGCTTTTAGTGACAACAAATCCCAAATATTCTACAGTTTTCTTAAAAAACTTGGACTTTTCTTGGGAAATCCTCATACCAGCCGTGTGAAGATTTTTTAAGACCCAATCAATGTGAATAATGTTTTTAAGTTGGACAAGGGACGATGTAAGGGAGGAAGGATGTATTCCTAAACAATGAAACGAATCATCTTTGGATACGTCATCCTCATAAGCTTAAGCACTTTCTTCAGCAAGGGACTGGTAATCATTTTCATTATCATTATTACTATTACCTTGTTCTTGGGCCAAATAATTTGCATTCTGACGACTTTGAGTTGAATTGGATCTTCAATTAAAGTTTGTCGGCTGGCGAAATCGCGACACCGATGGGTCAACATGCATTGGTTCTTGAGCTTGAAACCGTTGTTTTGTAGAATTCTGTTGCGAGTTAGATTGTGAATTCGCTCTATCCTTATTATTATGATTTTGGTTTTTGTTAGAGTTTTTCCCTTGACCGTTATTGTTATCATTATTCTGATAACGGAGGTGTGGTTTTTATATAGGCCTTTGTAATTTCTCTTCGTTGTTCTTAGCGAAACTTGCGGCGAATTGGGAATAATCGTTGCTAACTTCGGCCTCTTGGGCCAACGATAAACCGTCCTATAAAGTTTCAGAGACAAAGGAGTGAAGTGCAAGACTCTGGAATTGTTCATTCAGGACAGCTGCTGATGGAGAGTCATGTGTCATTATTGTTTTGACTGTTAAAAGATTCAAAATTCTTTCAACCTGATCATAGTATTCTAACAGAGGTAGCTCACCCTGTCGAAGAACACTAAGTTTTTGTAGTAAATTACGAGTTGGTGTTCTATCAGCATACGTAAAGTCAAGCCTAGCGATAATAGCGTTGAAATTTAAAACCGTATTATAAGATGATAGAATAGCACTTGCTGAACCTCTGATTTTATTTCTTATAATACAAACTGCCTGGTAATATTTAGAACTACCATCATGAGGTTTGAATATCAAATATGCTGCATTTGCGGCCTCCCGCCAAGCAACATACTCGCTTTGTTTGCCATCGTATTCAGGCAGAGTTTTAACCACGTCAAGAGGCTCCGCACCTTATACCCTCGACAATTTTCACTGTCTGATATTCTACTATTTCAATTTTGTTTGTTGAGACCTTTAATGTCTCAGTTTCTGCGCGAATAGCTCCATAATTTTCCTCAAAGCGTTTCCCCTGATAAGTTTCACAAAATCTGTTGGATCCATTTTTGTCTGATCGGCTGTTGTATTTTTTTTAAAAGCACTGATTTCTTCTTCCTCACTGTCCGATTTCTGTTCACAAAAATTAGCTGAACTAAGTTACACCAGTATGAAACTATTTCAAATGCCAAAACAGAATTTCAGAAAAAATGTTTTTATATCAGGGTATTTGTTACCCGCTTGATCAACCCAGAACACAATTTATTTATATTTTATTTCTTTACTATGGTAAGGAATGATAATATTTAAGCAGTTCACTAACATGAGTTTCATTTCTGTTTTGATGGTCATGGCCTTGAAATCTGAGTAGAATCGTAGCGCATGTAGCGTGGAGCGATGTGAGAGCGAATCGATGTGGGACACTGTTTAAGTTTGTTTTATTTACAACTTAATTGAAAAACACAATTGTTTTTATTTCCGGCAGTGGGAATGTTTAAGTTTTGTTTTTATATACGAAAATGATACTCGCGACGTTTGCAGGAGTAAAGGAAGTTACGGAGTTTTAAGGCAATTGGGCGCCAATTATTTATTTATTTTTATTTATTTATTTAACCACTCGTGTGAATCGTATTGGGGATATATATATATATATATATATATATATATATATATATATATATATATATATATATATATATATATATATATATATATATATATATATATATATATATATATATATATATATATATATATATATATATATATATCGGTGTCAGACCGTTGGCGATCGAAAGGAAATTTTTAGCCATTGTTTGGGCTCTAAAATACTTTAGATCGTATTAATTTGGCCGAAAACTTGAGATCCTTAGCGATCACAAACCTTTGTGTGGCCCAATAATGTTAAAGAGCCTAACACGAAATTGCAACGCTGGAAAATCAAATTAAATGAGTTTGACTACCATATAAAATATGTACCAGACAAAAAAAACTATATTGCTGACGCTGTATCCAGAATTAAAATAGAAGAAAAGTTATTAGCAGATACTTCCAATACCACAGTAGCAACTATTCACAGTGCAGATGAAGACAACCAAATCTACATTTCGGTTACCGAAAGACCAATTAATTATTACAAACATCAAATTGAATTCAAAAGAAGTAATGCTAATAATATAAATATAAATCACTATTTCCATAAACTTCAAATTACAGTAAATTACATTGAAATACCAACTGATTATGCGAAAGAAATAATTAACAACGAAGCAGATTTTTCAATTATCCAAAAAGGTTTTGTAGAAATAATTAGTCCGAATAATAATACTAAAGTAATGAGATCTACAAAGAAATTTATACACCTTCAATCATATGCCGAAGCTAAAAAATTAATTATTGAAACCCATCAAAAACTATTGCACTCAGGTATAGAGCAATTAACTCTATTATTCAAAGAAAAATATTACCACCCAGATCATCAAAACCTTATCCATAATATAATTAATGAATGTAAAGTCTGTAATATAGTTTAAACAGAACATTAATTGAAATAAATGGCCTAGATTGGCTAGAAGCTAAAAGAGCTCTTCTAAAAATTTTCAATGATATAGGATAGCTATTAGAGATAAAAGCAGATAAGAACTCAGCTTTTATGTGTTCCGCATTACAAATTTGTTTGAAATCAGAAGACGTAAGTATAAGTATTACCTCAAGCAAAAATGGAATCTCTGATATAGAACGATTTCATAAAACCGTAAACGAAACAGTAAGAAATATAAACAGTGAAACAGACCCTGAAAACAAACTAACTAGATTTGAAATTATACTCTACACATATAATCATAAAGAAAAAGCATAGTACAACTGGAAGAACTCCAGCAGATATCTTTTTATGTGCAGGATCCCCTGATTATAATACACAGTTAAATAAAACAAATAAGATAAAAAATTAAGTGAAAATAGAAAAGATTTCGAAATAGACACTAGGTACAGACACTCACCGTTAGTGAGAACCAAGTCTACCAATCCTTTTTAAAAAAAAGGAAATTTAAAACAAATAGATACAAAACACAATGAAGAAGTTAATAGAGGTAGAAAAAAAGTAACACATTATAAATCAAAATTTTAAATGAAGAAGATAATTAACAAAAGTAAAGATGATAATTCCAGATCAAACAACGCATCAAACCATGAAGAAAATTTAACATAACTTGACATTTATAATATTAATCTTATTAGTTTGTATTATAAAACCAATAAAAAGACAGAGCTTAGAAATAAATCCTATAAAATACGAGTATCATTAATTAACAGTAAATCTAACAAAAACTGAAAAAACATTTAATAATTTAATAACACAAACTAAAAAATTTGAAACATTAACCCAAATCAAATATTTAACAGAAAAACTTAATAAAGAAACGAATAGCATTAGAATTATTCAGCGTAACAAAAGAGGATTAGTAAATTTCATGGGAGCCATTTATAAATACCTTTTCGGAACATCAGATCAGGAAGATAAGGAAGAATTGCAATCAAAAATAGATAATTTAGCCGACCATAGCGTACAAGTAAATGAAATGAAGTAATAAAAACAATTAACAAAGGTATAGAAGTTATGAATAATGTTAGCCAAACTAATGAGAAAGATCAAAAAATAGATATTCTTACTTTTAATTTGCAAGAATTCACAGAATATATCGAAGATATTGAACTAGGAATGCAATTAAGAAGATAGGGCATTTTTAATCCTTAATTACTAAAATATAACTCATTATCACATATAAATGCAGAAAAAGTTATAAATATTTATTAAATCATCAACTTGGTTTAAAACCACTACTAATGAAATCCTAATAATTTCCCACATCCCACGAGAAATAAAAAATACAGCACTTTTCGAAATAATTCTGTACCCAGACGAAAACAATAACATACTAACAGAAACAATACATGACAAATACTTTTTATTAAATAATAAATCTTTCACTGCCAAAACCACAGACTTAGTAATGAACAAATGTTTAACAAAAATATTAAATCAAATCATTCAACAGAATGATATTCAAAAATCCATAAAAACTATGATGTAAATTTCGTAGAGCCAAATATAATATTAACATGGAATCAACCAAAAACTATAATAAATCAAAATTGTTTAAACAGAGAAATATTAATCGAAGGAAATAATATTATTAAAGCGTTAAATTGTTCAATTCAAATTGATGAAATACTAATTACCAACACTTAGATTATACACAAAAAACTTATATAAAAAATAATGTAACTAAATTGGAACAAGTATCATATATTCAAACTAAACATATATTACAAGAACACACAAAAATGTATAATACGGTCCAAATAATAACTTTAACTTTTTTAGTAATCATTGTAATAGTTATAATATTATATATCACGCACAATTACAAAATGTTACTTAAAAATGTTATCGTAAGACTTAAGAAACAAATCAAATCAACCCCAGATACAGATAAAGATATGGAATTTAAATCTCAAACAAATGTAAACGAAATAGAAAACATTTTAGAAACAGATCCCACATTATACCCTAAGTTATCCGGTTGAGGACAGGCCACTTTTTTTGAGGATGGGGAAGTGACATATGCATCCACACAGCCATGTTAAACATTTAATAAACAAAGTCCATTCCCATGAAAATAATGTAAACAGTCATGGTCAACAGTCCCATCATGGGGTTGAATCTGCAGATGTAGCACAAACCAGCTGATAGCAACAGCCCAAATCTCACGCTCTCTCAAAAAGCAATCTAAATGTTATATATATATATATATATATATATATATATATATATATATATATATATATATATATATATATATATATATATATATATATATATATATATATATATATATATATATATATATATATATATATATATATATATATATATATATATATATATATATATATATATATAATTTAATATTTAATGTAATTTCTGAAGACGCTTAACAAACCTTTTAGAGCGCTTAACAAACCTTATATATTTATATATATATATATATATATATATATATATATATATATATATATATATATATATATATATATATATATATATATATATATATATATATATATATATATATATATATATATATATATATATATATATATATATATATATATATATATATATATATATATATATATATAAATATATAAGGTTTGTTAAGCGCTATATATATATATATATATATATATAAATTAATAAATAAAATTATAACTAGTTCAAGTACTAGAGACTTCTGCTTTGGTAAATACGTATAGATGATCGTCATGATCACGCTCTAAAAAGATTTGATTACGAAAGTTTATCTAGAAGAAAACTTTTTTCAACAATTAAGTTTCCATAATATAGCACCAACTGCAGCCAAAGCGCAGCCGCTGCATAAACAGCATTTACTTCTATAACTCATCCCACTTCATTATTATAAAAATCGATAATTTGACTTCTTTTTTATATAGCGTATCTCTTATACCGCTTAAGTAAGAGGGTTCAGATTTAAAGTGTATATCCGTGTAATGAATACAAAGATTTTGTAATTTTTGGATTTTGGATAACACGCCCCCTCCGCCCGTATTTCAAAGACTAGAGACTTGTGCTGTGGCAAATACATACATATATGAATGTTACTATATTCTGAAAGTTTGATTACGATAGTTCATCTACAAGAAAAATTATTCAACAAAAAGTTTTCATAATATAGACCTTACTGTAGCCCAAGCGTAGCCGCTGCGTAAGCTGCTCAGGGCGTGTGCTTGTGCATGAGTGTGTATGTGTGTGTAAAGTTGTTTTTCGCTATGTACATATGTATAAAAGAGCTCTAAAATGATTATAAATCACTTCGCAGGGTTCAGGGTATCTCGTAGTCGAGCAGTCTCGGCTAGAGCACTCTAACCTGTAATATTTAACTGTGCACAAAAAAATACCTGCCTTCAAAGTTTTTGTTAAATCGGAAAGTGTTGTTTTTTGTCTTTACTTGCATGGCACTTAAAGATAGCAATTGTATTAGCGAGCGAGCAATCGGTGTGGATTTTTGGTTTCAGCTATTCAATGCTAACGGACAGATATATAGCTTGACAAAGAGTCAATGGCGTCGCGATCGTGTTAACAGACACAAATCAAAAAGCTTTCGTTTACTGTTTTTATACTCTGTTCTCGGAGAAAAGAAGAGTATATTGGCTTTGTGCAATGTCCGTCTTGCTGTCCGTCCTTCTGCTCATTTGTCCGTATGAAACCATTTCGACGCTATTGAAGCCAGAGAAATTTGGAAGATATAGTCGTGTATAAATTCGAACTATAAAGTGTTAAGATGTTCCTGATCCGCCCACTTGAGGCGTGGAAAATTATGCAGTTATTTGTCTATGCCTACGGGAGCGTGGTAAATTGGTAAAAATTGGCCCGACTGCATCATTCTTACATGTTTTTATTCTCACGCACTGCTGCTGCTGAGTTATAAAAATAGAACATTGCGGTGCATTCTGAAAAGCAACAGCAACAAAACTTTTTTTACATTTTAGGCTTCGTTTGCTATCGCGTAACTTAGTGCTGTTATAATTGCAGTTTACGAATCTTTGATCGCGATGACGTCAAAGGTCAACAACCCCGCTGAAGCTGAAAAATTAACCAAACACCAGCACAGTTGCAGCAGCATAACAAAAGCGCTTCGAAATGCTCGAAGAAGACTATGCTGACTGGCCTGCCTGTCGAACAAGCAAAGCCTCGTCCGCCTCCCATTTGGTGCCCAAACATCAAATCTGTGGCATTATTTCAGCAACTATTTGACCAAGCTAAGTATTACGTCATCAAATCAAGGCGAAACTTTTTGGAGTTATAACTCAATCCAGTAGTGGACCATTTTTATACCCTGAATCCGTTGAAAATGGAAAATTAGGGTATAATGGTTTTGTGAAAATGTATGTGTCAAAGCATAAGTAGTTTGAATGTGTTGGCGACGTGTCGGCGTGTACTTTGTATGTGCATACTTTTCTGCCTACTTTCCTATTTGTCTTTCTGCCTGCCTGCTTGCTTGTATGTGTGCGTGTGAGTCGGGTCTGTGTTTCTATACCCTTGAACAGAGCATGTGAGCTCTACGACAGCGTATGGTGATTGCTTCGATCTTACACAAGCGCAGTCTGCATAGCAAAGGCGTGCAGGGTATTTAGTGTGCAGCATGCGGCTGCGTATGATTTTGCTAATTTATGCGTCGTAATTGGTCGCCTTGTTTTGTAGTTTGGAAAAGTCCCGTTTTAGCGGGGCGACAGCGTCTGTAGCTGTCGCCGAGTGTGGTTCGGTAAGCACAAGATAATTAGAGGAACTCAGGCAGTTCAGTTGTATTCGGGATCTGTGTGTAAGCGAAACTTGCTGCAATAATAAAAGTGACGCTGCAACATATGTATGTAATATGCAGAAGGAGGCGTGGTAGGCCCAATAAAGTATATATATTCTTGATCAGGACGAAGAGCTGAGTCGATATAGCCATGTACGTCTGTCCGTCCGTCCGTATGTGTGAAAGAGTTAATCTCAGAACATATAAGAGCTAAAGGCTTGAGAGTTGAGAGACTTTTTTGTATGTTCGTGTATATCACGCGCAGGTCGAGTTTGCTTTAGAAAATCGATAACTATTTACTATTACCGTTCGATTGTTATCGTTTAACAACCGTATCGAGTTTCAGTAGTAAATTTATATCTCGTACATCTTAAGAGCTAGAGTATCCAAATGTTGCATTTAGTTTCATTAATATTTTATACAATTTCGATTTTGTTTTAGTTTGGATACCACGCCGTCTTCCGCCCCGATTTGCAATAAAGGTCTTTCAAGTACTAGAGACCTTTGCTTTGGCAAATACGTATAAATGGTCGTCATGATCACGCTCTCTATTTGATCATGAAAGTCCATCTAAAAAAACTTATTCAACAAATAAGTTTCCATAATATAGCCGTTACTGCAGCCCAAGCGTAGCCGCTGCGTAAGCTGCTTAGTAAGCATGGCGTGTGCTTGTGCATGCGTGTGTATGTATGTGCATGTCTTGCTTGCAAATACATTTATATTCGTATATTTTAAATAAACAATAAAATATGTAAATCATATGCTGAAGATTTTATTTAAATGCAAAAACCATCAGAGAAGTTATTAAACAAAATCTATTGCACGTGGCCAGCAGCGTAAAGAGTATTTTTTTACACAGGTTCATAAGTACATAAAATGCGGGCATTCTCGAATATTTTAAACAGAGAAGCTACTTGAATTGTAGTTAAATTATCAGCTGTTACTTTAGTTTTGGATTTGTTATCAGCTGTTCAGGCAGTGGAGTTGCGGTGTTGTTAGAATCGGTGCACGTCGGCTAGAAATTTTAGGTTCGGAACCAGGCCATGACATTTTGGTTTTATTTTTTTTTTGTCAGGGTTTAAGGGATCTCCTAGTCGGTCACCCCCGACTAGAGCTTTTTTATTTTTTTTAAGCTGGGATTGGAATTTCACTTCTATCATCTTAAGGAAGACAAGCCGTATAGAGTTTGCTTCAAAGGGCTTTACTCCAGTACTGAATTTGAACAAATATGAGACGAGCTGGAATTAAAAGACGACAATTTCAAATATATCCACAGCCCGCTATGCCGTATTAACAAAACGCCGCTGAATATATTATTTGTTGACGTGGCGCAAGCTGCAAACAACTAACAAATTCTGGACGTACTTGTTATCTGCAGGCAACACAATCGAGCTGCCGAGAAAATATAATGATGTCACGTAATGCCATCGCTGCAAAGAGTTCGGACACACACAGCGTTACTGCCAAAATGCTCATAGGTGTGTGAGATGAGTTAGGAAACATGCTTCCAAAGACTACACAAGGGAAAAGGAACAACGTGTATACATTGCGAGTTACAGCACCATGTCAACTACATGGACTGCTCAATTTACAAGCGACTGCACAAGTTCTCCAGTGCAAAAACGCAATGCTGCACAGCCACCCATTGCGGCAACAGATCTTTCTGCCCAACCCCAGAGGAAGAATTTCTGCTTGAGCCTTGTAATGCTAATATCACCTCAAAGCTGCGCTAGCTAGCGCTTGCTATGGAAATTCACTTGCAAAATTAAGAGGCAGCCAATGCATCGACAAACCATACACTACACTTCTGGAAATTGGCTCATAGAAGATGAGTCACAAGGCTTTTGCCTGTCATCTGCAATTCATGCACCAAGCGCGGTGGTCGACGTCCAGATCTCAACATGTACAAAAGAGGAAGTTCAAGAGCAGATTAAATGTGTTAAGGTTGAAAATGTCCTGGACATGATCCTATCAATGACAGAGTTCTTAGAGCACTGCCTGATTCAACAATATACTATTTCAGAAAGAGCTACACAGAGTTGTACACCACATCCTAACAGCTTTTGAAGAAAAAATGTAATGCCTTCTTGGATATTAGACAGGCGTTTGATCGTGTTTGGCACCCGGGACTACAGCACAAAATAAGGACAGCCCTACCAGCCCCACTTTTCACCCTGCTGCCCTCACATTTAATCGGAAGAACCTTCCAAGCTACTAAGGGACAGCCAATCAGAGCTGGAGCTCGACAGAGTAATGTTCTAGGCCTCATACTGTACACATTGTTCACGACAGATATGCCATCTCCTCAGTCGGATTGGGAAAGGTAATGGAACCATAATAGTGACCTAAGCAGATGGCACCGTCATTCCATCTCATGCCACATCTGCTCAAGAAACTTCTGCTACACTGCAGACATACCTGCACTCTTTCAAATGCTGGGCCGAAAGGTAATGCATCACCATCAATGCCCAAAAGCTGTGATTTACCTAATATGTCAGTGGGATCGCCAATCACGAATGCCACTAAAGTAAAGTACCGAAATCCAGATTTTCTACAATCCTACAATCGAAAAACTGATTGGGCGACAGTTTCAGATACGCGGATTGACTTGCTGCGCATCCAAGTCATCTCTTAGCTAATCTGGCTATAAACAATAACAGGCAAAGACTGAAAAGACTACATCCTTTGGATCGTCAGGGAACCAACTGATTTTAAAATATATAGCTCAGAATAAATTGATAGTTATAATGTATATACTGGCTTTCTGCCCCACTCAGCAGTTTAGGATTAGAGCTAAATGCGCCATAGAGTCTTAGACAATACGCTTCAACAATGAATAAAATAAAGTAAAAAAAAAAGTTAATGGAGCGACTAATACACAAAGCTCATGTGCTTTGCAAGACCTATGTAGATCCCAAATATTAGGGCCATTGTGTATTTGAAGATTTAAGACTATAAAAATCTCTATAGCGATGATCTGTATGAATCGAGAAGCGTATCCATCCGCTACCTATTTTTTAGTCTTCTGCACAACTTGAACGTTTATCGTACTTGTAGGCTTCCGTATTCTCCACCTTCTGCACGGTCAGGTCCCATCCTTTTATTCCTCATCGTAAATGTGATCAGTCGAACTGTAAACTTCATCCCGATAGCCCTCTTACCCAACAGCTATACGATTCTACCATAGTCGTAGAACTTCCTTACATCCTGCACAATAGAGTATATGCATACATGAATTCACCTGTATTTATGTAGACGTAGCAGTAAGAAAATATGTTGGAAGTAAAAGATCAGCAATGAGCTTAGGGTATCTCCATGTCAGGTATTCCTAACCAGACGACTCTTATATTTTATATTTTTGATGGCGAGGATGTGCCACGTTGACTTCTCAACTCATCATTTTCCTTTCCCAAATTTCCACAAAAGAAAGTGAATTATTGAAGTGAAAATGGTTGCATACCGGGCTACTCACCATCGACGATATGCACCCGTACCGACGTCGGATTGGCATTTGATGGTGTACATGTATATAGGCCAGAGTCCTGCTGGATGGCTTTTTGCACTAGAAGCCGACTAGTGGTCAGAATACCTTTTTCGGTTACTAGTGATATGCCACCTCGAGGTGAATCAAAATTTATAATCTGAAATAAATTTTTTTTAATTATGATTAGATATCACAAAACTATTAATTTCCTTGTTGCAAATGAAGCATAATATTCAATTCTCTAGTGAGCTACTAGTAATAATTTATAAAGAATGAAGAATTGCTCACAGCGTAAAAGTGGTTATAATAGTTTAGAGTTAAAATTTCTTTTTTACATTAATTCACGAGCTGAAGGATTCTACTGGTTTTGAGTAAAGTTCGTCTTGCTGTCCATATAAAGAAAAACTCTTTCGCCGCTATTAAAGCTGTAGTCTTGAAATTTCGAATACTCCTGGGTATCCTCGTCTGTTCAGATATTAAGATAAGATATAACATAATATATAAGTTATCCTGATACGCCCATTATAGGCGTGGAAAAATGGGAAACACTATATTTGGGTTCTACAGACTTGATTTTGATTTTTGTAGAGACAAGATTTAAGACAACCTAAGATCAAAAACGTATAATGGATATATCTACGCCAATTGGTTGTGTGTAAAAACGCAAAAGACTTTCAAAAGTTAGCTATAATTAAAATTAATACTAACTTAAGACTAAAGCACTGGCTGCTAAGGCCTTCGGCTTGGTAAAGGTCTATGAAATTGGGACTATATATTTACATATTTACTAGTTTTTTTCAATTCATTGAAATAAAACGTTTGGCCAAAGCAAAGCTACGTGGCCAGCAGTGCTAGCTACATTCGCGTATATTGTTAGAATTTTTAACTGCTTCTTTAATTTAGTGCCACTCCATTTTCGTATATTCTTAGATTTCTCAACTGTTACTTTAGTCTAGCTTTGCTAAATAGCGCTATAGAAGTGAATGGAAGCTGTTGAGAAAAGAGATGCGTGTCAAGTAAAAATTTGAGGATCGAACAAATTTTTTATAAATATATGATTGTGAAATTTTTATAAGCTTACATGTTTTTCTGTGTTTAAAAATGCAGGTTCTTCGGTGTTCAGGGAATCTCCTAGTCGCTCACCCCGACTAGAGTTTTCTTACTTGTTTTACTTTATTAACATTCATTTTTGGGATTTTTGAGTTATAAGAGGAAATGTGTGTGGTGTGTTTGTAAGTTTCAGGAATTTGATTATTTTGTAGATGTCTTCTAGGGTTGGGCTTGCAAGGGTAGATATGGAGCACCTGTTTTAAATTTTTTGGCACTAAGGCGGGAGGTTGCGGTACAGTAGGTAAAGATGTGTTTGAAGGTAAGATCTATTGTTGTATGACAGTAAGGGCCGGGCTGAATGTTGTCAGTGTTGATGTAGTGTTGTTGTGTGAATCTTGTGTGTCCTAGTTTGAGTCCTGTATTTTTATTTGGTCGCTGCTATTTTGTTTAATATTTTTTGGGTAGGGAGTGGTGAGTGATAGGCTTATGCTTAGTTGTTGGTACCATTTGTTTCAGCGTTCTCTGCTGTGTTTGAACTTTTGTGATAGTATGTTCATGTGGAATTTGTTTATGTCTGCCGAGTTGAAATAGGACGTGAAGTGTAGGGGCATGTTGAATGTGGATTTTGCCGTAGTGTTAACAAGTTCTTTTCCTTCGATACCGCGGGGGAAGTGGTATCCAAAGGAGTTTTATTTTTGGGGCAGATTTGGTAATCGTGATCGTTATGGGATGTAGGTACTGTTATTGAGATTTCAAATTGATTTTATAGACGCAAGAGAGTCAGAGTAAATGATTTATTTTCCTCCTCTTTTTTGGATTAGTTTTATTTCATCGAGAATGGCTATGGTTTCGGCTGATGGGATGGATGAGTAGTTGGGAAGGATTAATCTTGTTAGGATATCGTTTTCGGTGGTAATGGCAAAAGTGGCTGTGTTGTTTTGTAACGAATCCTCGGGGTAATTAATTTGTGGTTGTTGTATTTACATTTGAGTTTAAGAAATTTTTGCCTGTATGTGCTTGGTGGTGTGTTGGATTTGCCTAATTTTTGTATTGAAGTATTGATAAGGGAAGGGGGAAATGACCAGTGGGCAGTGATAGTTTTGTTTTGAAGTGGGACAAAGGGAATGTCGTGTTCTTTGCATGAGACTATGATTTTGTCTAGTGTTGACATTGATTTGCTTCTTTTTTGGTTGCCATTTTGTTTTGAACGGTGTAGTAGAGTTTTTTTTAGGATTTGGCTGTAAGAAGGTCTCTTTTTTGTTCTATTGTGGGTATATTTTATTCAAAAAGTAAGTTTGGCATAGGGGTTGAGCGTAGTGCTCCAAGTGATATGCGGATTGGAGCGTTAAATAGAGATTTGATTTTTTGAAAGTTGTTTTAGGGGCGTAGCCGTAGATAAAGAGTGCGTAATCTATTTTTGAGATTAGAGTTACTTTAGTTACATTGCAGTTAAGTTTGGGGTTTGCTAGATATTTAATGCCATTAAGTTTGTTAATTAAGACTGGTTGAATATTTTTTATGTGTGAGTCTCATCTGTATTTATTGTTTATTGTTAGTCAAAGTGTTTTAGACTGGTGACTGAAGGAATGGGGGTGTTGTTGATTAATATATTGCAGGTGCAGTTATGCTTTCGGCAAATATGGAGTTATTAGGATTTTTGTAAGGACAGTGATGCTCCTGAATATGAGCACCATTCTTGGATGTTGGCGAAGAGGTTGTATATTTGGTATTTTCGTTTGTTGAGAGGGATGATGAGGAAGAATTCTTCGGCGTAGGCACTAAACTGTATTTATCTCTGTAAGCCGATGATGGTGGAGAGTTTGTTGAAGGCAATTGGCAATTAGAAACAAAATGCCATTGTGGAGTGGATATGAGCAGCTTATTATATTTTAATACCCAGAACCCATTGAAGATGTGGAATCAAGGTAGAATAGTTTTGTGAAAATGTATGTAACAAGCAGAAGGACTCGTGGCAGACCCCATAAAGTATATCTATTCTTGATCAGGAAGACGAGCTGAGTCGATTTAGCCATGTCCGTCTGAGCCTAGAAGAACTAGAGATTTGTAAGGTCCGTGTATAGCACACGCAGATCGAGTTTGTTTTAAAAATTCGATAACTATTCTCATTTTAATGTTATCGATTTAAGACGTTATCGAAATGCCGTTTTTATATTATATCTCGTACATCTTTGGAGCTAAGGTCTCCAAATTTTAATTTTGGTTTTATTTATATTTTATACAATTTTGATTTTTGTTATATTTCGGATACCACGCTCGTTTCCCAAATTTGCAAAAAACGTTTTTAGAGTACTAGGGACTTCTGCTTTGGCAAATACGTATAAAAGAACGATCATGATCATCCAGAAAAAAATTTATTCAACAAGTAAGTTTCCATAATATAGCCCATACTGACATACTGAAGCCCAAGCGTAGCCGCAGCGTAAACTGCGCTGAACGCGTGCTTATGCATGGGTGTGTATGTGTGTGCATGTCTTGATTACATATACACTTACATATATATATATATATATATATATATATATATATATATATATATATATATATATATATATATATATATATATATATATATATATATATATATATATATATATATATATATATATATATATATATATATATATATATATATATATATATATATATATATATATATATGGATCATATGCTGAAAATTTCATTGAATTCCATCAACCATCATAGAAGTTATTAAACAAAACCCTTTAAACGTGGCCAGCAGCGCAAAAAGTTTTTTTACACAGGTTCATAAGTACATAAAATGCGTGCATTTTCGAATATTCCAAATATCGAAACTGCTTGAATTGATCGAAAAAGAAATCGGGTAGATCTCTCCTCCATCATAGTTCCGTTTGGCTTTGGCACGTAACACTGGTTCACAAACTTTTGTTGGAATACTCCCTATTTGTTAGTTGATTCATTTTTCGAACATTGATTTGCAAAGTGTCCCAGCTGGCCGCACGTGCAGCAAGTAATAAACGTCTAATATCGGCGAGGTTTCGCGTCGGCCTTACATTGCATTTTTTTTCTACACTCTGCAATTTTATGTCCCGGCTTCCCACAGAAATTACACACTATTGTCGACATTTTGCTCTTCTTGATGTCAGACTTAGGTCGTTATAGGCGGTTATCTACATTTGCCAAATGAGCGAGCACAATTGAAACTAAACCGACAGCGTCTTTTTTTTATATCGGGGAAGAAATAATTCGATGATTCCTTCTATTGGATGCCGGGATATGAAACTGAGAAGCACTGCCCTCCATAGCGCCATGATCAGCTTGCTTCCCTCTAGGGGTTGTTCTGTTGATATAATATCCATTTCGAGGCATCGGCGCCTGAATTATCAGAAAACAATTTTGGCAAAGGAACGCCAAGTGTCTGCTGCTGTTCGCGTGTTGACTTTTGCATGGTTTTTACAAGCATCCAACAAGTTTTGATTTTGCATCTGTAGGATTATACGCCACTGATCGTCTGAGAATGCAGGAGGTGGTACCGATCCCACTTTTGTTGTCGGAGCACCAGTAGTATTTTGAGACATTGTCTTAGCGAAGCGAGTTTCGGTAACGCAGAAGTTCTCATTTCAACTGAACTCACTTGGGTCGCTCACTTCTTTCTTGTGCCCCACACCGAACCACACTCGGCGATAGCGTCACCGCGCTGTCACCTCACTAAAACGGTACTTTCTAGTAGCGACATATACATATATATTTGTATATGTTTATTGAGCATAGAATGCTTAAAATATCGACTATTTGCAGGATTCAAGGGATCTACTTGTACTTGTTTTTTTTTAGTGTTTGTTTTATTTGAGTTGAGTTTCAGTATAGGTTTAAGGGCTAGTTTTGAAGGATTGATGGATGAGGCTGTTGCAAAATACTATTGAAGAGTTCGGTTATTCTTGTTTTCAGCACGTAGGAGGTGTTTTTAGTCATAGAGTAGGATATTCTGTTTAAGCCGGGAATTGTTCCCTTAAAGAAGTGTAGTGCAGCTAATAGTTCTACTTGTGTTATTTCAGATTCTTTTGTTTGTGCTTTTGGACTGGTTATGTTGGTAGTTGATTTGTATGGGCTATGGGCTATGTGAGTTGCGTCTGTCGTAAGCGAGATGTTGGCTGTATCTGTAATAAAATGTGTGGTTTTCATTGCGTTAAGTTTGCAGAGACATCGGATTTTTTCCCTGATTTTGTCGGAGGGGCATTGGGTTCGATTGTGGACGTGAAGACTGACAGGGCTTTAGTTTTTGACACTTTCAGCTCTCTCCTGAAGAGTGAGTTAGCTGCTTTATATTTAAATAGACTGTTGCTGTTGGCGTGTTTGAATTTCGGCCAAGTTTTGAATTAGTGTGCCCTAAGTTCGGCCAGGTTCTTATTTCACCAGTGGGTGTTTTTGTAATGTAATGTAATGGTAATGGGGGCTGTTTGCAGTATACTATGATGAGAGGCATGTAGGATTGTTTTATTTAGGACAACGGTTTCTTTATTGATGTTGGTGTTTTTGGGTATGAGTTCATTTATATCATTAGTTACCTTTTTAAATAGAGACCAGTCGACTTCTTTTATTCTGAAAAAGGGACGAGGAAGTTTTGCTGTTTCTGATTGTGGGAATAGAGAGATTAGGATTGGGAAGTGACCGCTTCCATGAAGGTCGTCATTTCTTTTCCATTTGGTGAAGGGGGTTGCATAAATAAATGTCTATATGGGTAAATGTATTATGAGTGGATAGGTGGGTTGGAGTGCCGTCATTGAGTATGGTAATTTGGCATTTGGAAAGAATTTGACTAGAATTCTACCTCTTTTGTTGTCCTCAAGTGATCCCCCAGCTGAGATGTTAAAATCTGCTATGATTATTTGGTTAATGTTGGTGTTGTGTGGTTCAAAGTGGTCGCTTCAATATTTAAAAGAAAAAGTTTTGCTTCGAGGGATATGTGTAGAAAGTATGTTAATTTTTGTGGTCGAAATAATTATTATTGGAGGGTTTCAAAGTGTCTAGGTTGGTTTAATTGATTGTGTTGTATGGATTTAGGGTTTAATATGGCTACGCCACCAAATCGGTTGGGGGCTGTATTGGTGTAAATTTGGTAGTTCATTGATTGTAGTAGTGAGTTTCTTGGAGACATATGGTTTGTTGTGAGTATTTTTTTTGCTATAATTATTAGTTGATTGTACTTGTTTTTTTATTCTTTTATGTTCCATTGTATTATTTTTATCATTGATGTTGCTTTAAGTTTTATTGTGTTAAATTACATGTTTTTGTTTTGAGTTGAAGGTGAGTAAAGTTTTTTATTTTTTAGATGGATTCACTGTCGCTACTGTTCGTTTGTTGGTTCTTGCTTGGGATTTTGGTTTTTGTTTTTTTTTTTTTTTCAGGGGCCTAAAGTTAGTAGTTAGAATATTAAGTTTATCTTTAGAAAACATTATTAATTTTAAATCTTCAGTAGGTTGTTATTTATACGATTTGTTTTCTGTGTTTTAAAGGTTACCGTCGGTTTCTATGTCTTCTGCTATGGTTTGGTGTTAATGTTTTTTTTTTGTTGTGAGTATTGTTTTGGTTGATCGCGCTGTAGTTGTGTTTTACCTGAGTTATGGCCCAGGGGTGTAACCGTATGTGGGGATTTTCCTAGTTCCTGTACTGCGGTAATTTGTGTGTGTCTGCATTTAGTCTTGGATAATATTTGGCTTGGTGTGTGTGTTGCAGTTGTATGTGGTGTTAAATGTGCAAGGGGTTTCGCGTAGGTGTTTCTCAATTGTTGATTGTGTCTGCTGTGTAGTATCTAATGCGGTTTTGTGATCGACTTTTCGGTGGTTTTTGCTGTTAATTCTTGTTGCTTGAGGAATGTAGGGCATTTGTGGTCTAGTGGACTATGTTGATGGTCGATTTCCTTGTTATTGGTGCAGTTTAGGCAGTTGTTTGTGTTGTTACAGGGTCTCCTTTCATTTGTGTGCTTACTCTCTGAGCAGTTTTTACAAGTTTCTGAACTCTGACAAATGCTGCTAGGGTGTCCAAAGCAAAGACAATTTCTGCATCGAAGTGGGAGTGTAAGACTTTACGCAGATTGTTTCGTAGCCAATCCTAATTGATTAGAATAGTTTGTGTGTATCGCATGTTATTGTGATAAGTCTAGTTTCTGCAAGTGTTCTGCTTTCATGGGTTGTGTTGCGTGGTTGCTTGTTTAAAATTTTACATACTTTGGTCACTTTTTGTGTTTTTAATTCCTGTAATATTTCGCTTTCTTTTATCTTTAGAATTTAGTGTTTTGTGTTCTGTTGCGCTAATATCAATAGTTGTCGTTTTGGTAATTCTAAGTAGTTTTATGGCTTATAGATTGTTTTTAGTTTTAATAAGGAATGAACCGTCTCTTGTTTTATTTACAAGTTCGTACTTTTCCTTTTTTAATAATTTTTTTTTAATAATGAATGGTGTTCTTTTTTTCAAATGATTCATTATCTTTTCGTTGTAAAACAATGTATTTTGGTTCGTTTTGTTGTGTGTTATTGTATTTGCTTGTATCAGGTGGTTCGTGCATGGTTATTGTTTTGCCCGGTGTAACTGTTTGTGGTGTTCGTTTTTGTTCTTATACCCTGAACCCATTGAAAATGGGAAATCAGGATACAATGGTTTTGTAGAAATTTATGTAATAGGCAGAAGGCGGCGTGGCAGACCCCATATATATTATTGATCAGGAAGACGAGCGAGTCGATATGGCTATGCTCGTCTATCAATATGTCTATCTTCATGAATGCAGCGATCTCGCAAACCACAAAAGCTAGAGATGAAATTTTAAATATATACTCGTGTATACCATACGCACTACGAGCTTATCATTTTTTTGAATAACTCCCATTTTTCATCAATAAAGATCGATAATCGTATATCCGTGTAACGAATACAAAGATTTTGTAATTTTTGGATTTTAGATACTAAGCCCCCTTTCCCAAAATTTGAAAAAAAAAACGTATTTCAAATACTAGAGACTTCTGTATGTATAAAATAACCCTGATTATAATGATTATAACATCGGCTGTTCGCGGGGTTCAGGGTATCTCGTAGTCGAGCAGTCTCGACAAGAGCACTCTTACTTGTTATTTTCTTGTTTGCTTTTGGGTTACATTTGCGTTTGTCGCACATTGATAAGATTTATCGCGCTTGCTTTACAGTTAGAAGTTTACAATTTTTTACAGTTAGAAGTTTAAAAATAACCTATAATTACCACCGCTCTGAATCCTTAGCTCCAAAATTTTTCAAGTTCGTTACTGTAAGCTTAATATGAGGAGGAGGAGCAATTATATGTTTATGTCTACTGCGGCTGTGGAAAATAAAAAAAATTTTTTCCTATATTTTGAGCTAGATTTCCGGAAGTTACCTGAAAGGTTGACTCCTTTACCAAAGTTGATTCAATTTTGTTTTGACCGCGAATAAATATTATGCAGTTTAAGTTTTAGCTCTTTTATGGTTTACGAGATCGTTACTTTTATACAGAAGAACGTACAGACGGACACTGTTAGATCGACTAAGCTGGTCGTCCTAATCTAAATACTCTAATATTTGGAGATGTGTCGAACACGCCATGTGGATTTGTGCTGAAGTTTTTTAACAGTGACATTAAAAATGGAAAATCAAGGTATAATAGATTTGTCACGATGTATGCAACAAATATATATTCTTCAGGACGACGAACTGAATCGATTAAGCTCTGTCCGTCTGTCCATATTTATTACATTTTTTTCAATTTCGATTGTTATTTCACTTTGGCTCCAAATTTCTCCAAATTTATCAAATTGAAGTTAATTTGCAAGTATAGCCAATATGCGAATGAGTTTGCCTGTTTCCAAAAATGATATTTTTATATGCTGAAAATTTCATTGAAATATATTAATCCATCCATAAAACGTTTGGCCAAAGCAAAGCCACGTGGCCAGCAGTACATTCGTGTACATTTGTGTTTATTCTAAGAATTTTTAGCTACTGCAATTGAGTGGCGGTGTTGGTAGAAGCGGTGCACGTCACGTTAAAGTTTCAGGTTCGAAACTCCCTTGGAAACATGTTTTCTTTTAGTCGAAAATATTTTTAAGCTTAAACTTTTTTTGAGTTTATAAATACATAAAAGCGTATCCTGAACCCTTCTCCTAGTCGGACACCCCGTCTAAAGTTTTCCTACTTGTTTGTTACCTATGCTAAACTAACAATAGTAATATTTTTGTAACCGGCTGCCTATACAGTTTTGATGAACTATAAAAAACAGCATCTGCAAGTATAGCATCATCCAATTCAGATTATAGTTCTAAATGTGTAGCTCATTGTGTTTTATATCTGACAGTTATTTATTCTTCATTGCAAATTTCAAATCTAAAAACTTAATGAGGATGACGATTAAAGATCAACACTTACTTGACGGTTGTGCGACCAGATGACGGTAGGCGGTGGTTCTGGTGCAAATCTAACAATGCAAGTTAAATTAATGGTGGAGCCCTTATTAATGTGTAGCTCAGGGCCGCCGACAACCTCAGTAACAGGCTCTATATTTCAAAGATATAAAATAGGCATAAATATTAATAATATTAATATAAATCTAATCACTACAGTCTGGGGAATATTATGTTTCCAGTTAAAAACCTTTATAAAGACATAATTTGAATGCTCTTTTACTATTACGATTATTGACGCTTTAGACTAAGGAGTCCAGTATATACTTGAATATCTTATCGTCTTATATTTTTAGAATACACTAATTGGAGGCATTGCAAAATGGGCAGACCTTATCTAGTTTTATAGGTAAAATTTAAAAATTTGGAATATGGTTTACTATTGGTACTATGCATACACGCAGTCGGCGCGAGTTGCAAATCTACATAATCTTAATAGATATCATTAACAGATCTAACAACTGGATCACTGTTGGCATCCCCTTCCCGTCAGATAGGGCTATAGCTCATTTTATACCGTGAACCCATTGAAAATGGGAAATCATGGTATAATGGTTTTGTTAAAACGTACGCAACAGGCAGAAGAAGGCGTGGTAGATCACCTAAAGTACATATATTTTTGACCAGAACGACGAGTCGAGTCGATATAGCCATGTCTATCCGTAAATATGTCTGTCAATCTCGTAAAACACAAAAGCTACAGATCTGAAATTTTAAATGTATACTCGTGTATAGCATACTCAGTACGAGCTTATTTTTTTCGAAAACTTATTTCATTTAATTATCATCGATGATTTGACTTCGTTTTTTAAGCGTTACTCGTGTACCGTTAAAACTAGAGAATTTAGATTTACTTATTGGATATCACGTTCAACAAATCTTAATCAAAAAGCAGTAGATGCATTTAGAAAAAATAAAAAACGCATAAGTGTCAAATAAGGATATCTTACAATACCCAATTTCAGTAAAGAAGTCCACCTTACAACGGACTTAAAACAAGCAACGCATAACATTCTTTTCAAGAACACTCTGAAAATCCGAGGGAAATTACGCAACCAACGGAAAAGAGATGTTAGCGAAAATTTGGGAACTTAAGGCTTTAAAAAATTACTTTAGTGTAAAGCGAAGGTAAAAATTTATACAGACTACCAACCACTTACACACTCACTCAGTAGTTGGAATGGAAACGCTAGGATAAAGAGATGAAAAACGGACCTCGAAGCATTTGAATATGAGCTTCTATACAAACCAGGTAGAAATAATGTTGTAATATTTGTAAGGAAGAAAAATACGATTGACACCCAACTAATCCGAAACTGACAGAAACACCCTTTCTAGAGTACCCAGGACACATCATACACATAGACATATACATGACAGGATAAAAAAGTAATATTGACAGCAGCATACAAATTTTCAAATCTAGTCCAAGAATGTTTTATAAAATATAGAGCAAGAGAAGATATTAAATAACCACTTCACTCTTTTACCATGGTGCACCAAAAGCCGTAGTAATAGACCACGAAAAATCCCTTTATTCAGCATCAATAACCTTCATGATGAAAGATCAACTAGGTATAGAAAATCTATTAAACACCACCTTACAAAAGCGCAGTTAACGGCCAAGACTGGGGACAAAACTGTCATCTCGTTACAAAACGGAAATTGTAAAAGAAGACCGTAATACTACCATACTAACAATGACAAAACAAATTATTCACAAAAGCAATCTAAACCATTAAGAAAGCTCTAGTCAGGGGTGCCCGATTAGGAGATCCCGTGAACCTTGCCACTGTATGTTTAAAAAAACAGCACCACCACCTCACTGCTTGAACAATTGATAACAAATCCAAAACTTTACTTGAACAATTCAATCAATTCTAGCAGTTTCGATATTTAGAATATGCAAGAATGCACGCATTTTAAGTAACTTGTGTAAAAAAAACTGCTTGCTTTTGGCAATTGGCAAATCGTTTTTTTTTAATAACTTCCAGGATGCTTAATGGATTTCAATGAAATTTTCAGCATATGATCTACAAATTCTATTGCTTATTCAAAATATACGAGTGTATATCTGTACATAAGAAACACATGAACACATAAGCACGCGCTTTGCTAACAGCGCAGTTTACCCAGCGACTAAGCGACTGCGCTTGGCCTGCAGTATGGGCTATATTATGGAAACTTATTTGTTAAATAAGTTTTCTTTTAGACTTTCTAATAATAAAATATTATATAAATCACACATAAAAATAAATGTAAAATTTGGCGACTCTAGCTCCAAAGATGTACCAGAAATAATTTTATAACTGAATCTCGAAACAGTTTTTAATCGGTACAATTGAATGGCAATAGTTATCCATTTTCTGAAACAGTTAGAGGACAGAACTAATAAGCTAACTAAAAATTTAATTCTAAAGTCAGTAGTAAAAGATAAAAATATAATACAACTAAGGAAATATTCGAATGTAATATAGTAATATATAGATTAAAGAATGTAGAACTGACAATAATGTAAAAATTGCGATAAGACCAAGATTGTCAAACTAACTAACGATGGCTGTATACCTAAGTTAATAAGAGCAGAACAAGAACTATGCGGCTTCAGGAATGCAAGCTATATCGCCCAAGTAGAAGAGATCGACGAGGAACTCGTATTCATCTACAACTTCAACGACACAAGACGCACAACGAGGAAAGACGCATGAAGGGCAGATACCTAATAAAGACCCATAAAAACAATAATACAAATCACTCCGATAGAGAATGAACGGATCAAAATTCTTTCTTTGAAGGCATTAGAAGAATTGCACATCAATAACACAAACAAAATATGAAGACTCCAAGTTCACTCTACAACAAACATCGTGGGACTTTTTCTCTTATTCGCAAATACCATGCAAGTAATCCTACACATGAATAACCAGAAAGAGCCAAAAATGATCCAAGTCCCAAAATTAGAAACAAGTAGTCTACAATCTACAAAATAAGTTAACATAAGCAGTTTCACTGTACCTCACTGTATATATATATAAGTTAACACATAAATACTATAGCAAATAAGCAACAACACATGAATAATGCTGACACGCCAAATTGTGAGTTCAGTGCTCTGCACTGGCAACAATCATGCAGCGATCGCATGACACTTCTTGGCTGGTGTGCCGCGACGCTGAGAATGCTGAGTCGGCATGCCGACTGTGGTCCGATGGCGCGACGCATTGACTTTGCTAAGTAGAATTATATATGTTTTGCATTTGTCTTTAGCTTTAGTTCGTTTTTTAATAAAGAAGACACAAGTTGTCTATTACGTACTCCGGCTCATAACCGTAACATTTGTCCTTATTGATCATATTATTGCACCACAAGGGCAATAATCACCAAAGGGGAAAAGTAAAGTCCTCCAACGTAATCATCATAAAAATCATATCAGTGTTCACCCTGGATCGACATTCCTCACGGAAGCGACGCTGGACCTGGAATTCACAGTTAGCAGCTACGCGGGATCACCTCAGCTACCTGCTACCACTCCTAAATAACTGGCGCCCAACGTCCTATCGCCCACCGAGTTCATAGTCAGTAACACAAAACATGTAAGTTTGCCAAGTGAATTCAAATAGGAAAACAAAAAAAAAAAAAAAAAAAAAAAATACACACGAGAATAAGTTGCGAAAACAAATACATATTTTGCCAAGAGAACAATTGCATACTTTTACTTAAGTAAAAATAATAATTGCATACTTTTAGAAAAAAAACAGTTGCATACTTTTACCCAATATAAAAACAAAAAGTAATTGCATACTTTTACGAAAAATAAAAAGCCATTGCATACCCTCAATAAGAATAAAACTGTTGCATACCTTTAATGCAGGTTTTATTATAAATAAACAACCGATTCTAAAACAATTATATGCCAATGCGAAAAAGTTTCATACAAGTATCGAGGTTGACAAATGAGCTGGAACACCTATAGGGAAATAAAGACCGAGTACAACAGTGACGATAGTATAGGCGAAGAACAAGTTGGTTGGTGCCCAGAATATCAGGTAGCTAACACAATGGACCCTTCACAGATTCAAGCTTTCATTGACAATGCCGTTAAATCGGCACTGTCGCAACAACCGTCCCAGATAAACTCATTAACTCAGGAGATACAAAGGTTGCAAGTGAAAACGCCTGCAGTCGTCTCTTACCAAAAGATAACTGTTGTCCCTGAAGTAAAATGTGACATAAAACTCGACATAATAAAATCAGTACCAGAATTCTCTGGTGCACAAGACCAATATGTTGCTTGGAGACAAGCAGTAATCGATGCGTATGAACTTTTTAAGCCCTTCAACGGTAGTAGCGAACACTACCAAGCAGTAGCCATTCTTAGGAACAAGGTCACAGGGCCTGCTGGAGCCTTACTTATCTCCTACAACACGGTGCTAAATTTCGACGCCATCCTGGCTAGACTAGATTGCACCTATGCCGTCCGAACATCCTTACGCCTACTGAGGCAAAACCTAGACATGGTCAAGCAGGATGAAATGACACTTATGCAGTACTATGATGAGGTTGAAAAGAGACTAACACTGGTAACTAATAAGATTGTTATGTCACACGAACAAGAAGGCGCTGATTTGCTTAACGCTGAAGTTAGAGCCGACGCCTTGCACTCCTTCATATCAGGCTTGAGGAAACAGCTCAGAGCTGTCGTATTCCCAGCGCAACCCAAAGACTTACCCTCTGCGCTAGCCCTCGCCATAGAAACAGAAGCCAGCATTGAGAGAAGCATGTTTGCAAACTCCTATGCTAAAGTTGTTGAGGAACGATCCCAAACAGCTGAAAACAGCAAGCACAAGCCATATGGCAAACAGAATAAAAACTACAAGGAAGACCACGGTCAAGATAGAAACCCCCATTACAAACTCAAGAAAAATGCTCCAAAGGAGCAACCTAATAAAGAAAGCCAAGAGCCAGCTCCACAACCGATGTAGGTAGATTCTTCTTCCAAGCTTAGGCAGCGCACGGAATACAACCAGAACCAACCAAATGAATCAAACGCTGCTAAGAGGAGGAACTCCTCAGAGCGACAAACAGGCCCGAGGCGGCAACGTCTTAACAACATTGTTCAAACGGATTCCGAAGAACAAAAGGTAGCATACGAGAAAGCTGCAAAGGCTGCTGTCGAAGAAATTGACAGCGAGGAAGAGTACGACCAAGCCGACTCTGTCCATTTTTTAGGGAACACTCCCGGTTACCGTTCATCGAACTACGGTTGGCTGGGAGAACATTAAAAATGCTAATCGATACTGGCGCTGCAAAAACTATGTTAAGCCCGTAAAGGAGCTGAAAACCATATTGCCGGTCGCCAAACCCTTCTCGGTGAATTCGATTCACGGGTCCACTGAAATAAAGGAAAAATGCCTGATAAACATTTTTAATCACACTTCCCCCTTTTTTCTATTAGACACACTTAGCTCGTTCGATGCCATCATTGGATTCGACTTGTTAACACAAGCCGGGGTACAGTTGAACCTTGCAAAGAGTCTACTAGAGTATCAGGGTATTTCTGAAGAAATTCAATACCAGAAGTGCACTGATGTAAATTTCACCGATGTAAACGACATCGTAGTTCCTATCTCTATCAAAAAAGAGTTCAGGAACATGATACTTAAGAGGAAAAAGGCTTTTTCAACAACGGAAGAAGCACTCCCTTTTAACACCTCTGTCACCGCCACAATCCGTACGGTTGACAACGAGCCGATATATGCCAGAAGTTACCCAAGTCTAATGGGCGTGTCTGACTTCATAAATAATGAGGTCAAGCAACTACTAAAAGACGGCATCATCAGACCATCAAGGTCGCCCTACAACAGCCCAACGTGGGTTGTTGACAAAAAAGGCACAGACGCCTATGGCAACGCAAACAAAAGATTAGTCATCGACTTCAGGAAACTGAACGAGAAGACTATACCTGACCGTTACCCGATGCCCAGCATTCCCATGATTCTAGCGAACCTGGGAAACGCTAAATACTTCACTACCCTTGACCTAAAATCAGGGTATCACCAAATATACCTTGCAGAACATGACCGCGAAAAAACAGCATTTCTGTTTGCGGTGGCAAATATGAATTCTGCCGACTGCCATTTGGTCTTAAGAATGCGGGCAGCATCTTCCAAAGGGCAATCGATGATGTTCTAAGGGAACATATTGGGAAAATTTGTTACGTCTACGTAGACGATGTCATAGTTTTCTCAAAAAACGAAGTTGACCATGTTAGGCACATTGACACAGTACTCAAGTGCCTGATTGAAGCCAATATGAGGGTGAGCCAGGAGAAAACCAACTTTTTTAAAGAAAACGTAGAGTATCTTGGTTTCATCGTAAGCAAAGACGGCACCAAATCCGACCCAAAGAAGGTCAAGGCCATTCAAGAGTACCCCGAACCCAAAAGTGTCTACAGTGTCAGATCTTTCCTGGGTCTGGCAAGCTATTACAGAGTCTTCATAAAAGACTTTGCAGCCATAGCTCGCCCAATAAGCGACATTCTCAAAGGAGAAAATGGGTCGGTGAGTAAGCATAGGTCAAAGAAAATAGTTCAACGAAACTCAGCGCAACGCGTTTCAACGCCTGCGCAACATTTTGGCGTCAGAGGACGTAATTTTGATGTACACAGATTTCAAAAAACCCTTTGACCTAACCACTGATGCCTCAGCAAGCGGAATCGGCGCAGTCCTATCCCAAGAAGGCAGACCCATTACCATGATTTCTCGTACCCTAAAAAGTCCAGAACTGAACTACGCAACCAACGAAAGGGAGTTGCTAGCTATCGTGTGGGCCTTAGGTAAATTGCAAAACTACCTATACGGCTCCAGAGAAATTAACATTTTCACTGACCACCAGCCTCTCACCTTTGCAGTAGCAGACAAAAATACTAATGCAAAAATAAAAAGATGGAAAGCCTACATCGACCAATACAACGCCAAAGTTTGCTACAAGCCTGGCAAAGAAAATTTTGTAGCAGATGCATTGTCGAGACAAAATCTCAATGCCCTACAAAATGAGCCTCAATCGGACGCTGCAACCGTTCACAGCGAAATTTCACTGACCTACACGGTCGAAGCCACGGACAAACCGTTAAACTGCTTCAGAAACCAGATCGTTCTGGAAGAAGCGCGTTTCCCATTGAAACGCATCATAGTTTTATTCCGCAACAAAACTCGCCACCTGATCAATTTTACTGCTAAGAGCAGCATTTTAGAAACCCTCAAGGGAGTTGTAAATACGGAGGTCGTGAACGCGATCCATTGCAACCTTCCCACGTTAGCAAGTTTCCAACACGAATTGATTGCCCATTTTCCTTCTACAAAATTCCGGTTTTGTAAGAATCTCGTTCAAGACATAACGGGTAAATGCGATCAGTTGGAAATAATAAATAGCGAGCACAACAGGGCGCACAGAGCAGCCCAAGAAAATGTCAAACAAATCTTGCGCGACTACTACTTTCCGAACATGAGCAAATTAGCCCAAGAGGTAGTCTCAAATTGCAAAGTTTGCACGCAAGCAAAGTATGACAGACATCCCAAGAAACAGCAGCTTGGCGAAACTCCGATCCCACAATACACCGGCGAAATGTTGCACATAGACATATTCTCAACCGACAAAAAACAATTTTTGACTTGCATCGACAAGTTTTCCAAATTCGCCTTAGTACAACCAATACCATCAAGAACAATTGTCGACATTAAAGGTCCCCTGTTGCAAATCGTGAATATGTTTCCTAACATTAGAACAATATATTGCGATAATGAACCTTCATTCAACTCAGAGACCATTACGTCCATGTTGAAAAACCAATATAACATCGATATTGTAAACGCTCCGCCTTTACACAGTTCATCAAATGGCCAAGTGGAGCGATTCCACAGTACTTTAGTTGAGATCGCTAGGTGCCTAAAGATTGACAAAAAATCGAGGACACGATCGAACTAGTACTGAGAACAACAATAGAGTACAATAAATCGCTACACTCGGTCATTTGCGAAAAACCAGTTGAAATTCTTCATGCGGGAACCGAAAAACACAGAACAGGCATTACCTCCAAACTGGCAAAAGCCCAACAAAACACCATAGAAAGATGTAACGTAAATAGGCAAAACCGCGTATTTAAGGTAGGAGAGGAAGTATTCCTCAAAAACAACAAGAGGTTAAGGAACAAGCTAACTCCTCTCTGCACCAGACAGGAAATACAAGCAGACCTAGGAACGTCTGTCTTAATTAAGGGGAGGGTGGTCCACAAGGACAACCTATATATTTAGTTATATTTAGTTAGGAAATAAGTTCCCCAAGACAAAGCACCACAATCTCACCGCTTAATCCAAATTACAGGTTCACCTTTATAGCGCTTACCATCTTTGCAATAGCAAATGCCCGAATCACCGACTTCTCGCATGCCAACTACATCCCGGTAATAGACGGTGAAGTATTGGTGTTCGAACACCGTGACTATTTAAGACACACTACTAACCTTTCCGAATTCATTAACATAATAGAAGAAACGGAAAAATTGTCCGATTTGTTCCCACAATCACATATGCGCAAACTGCTTGATGTTGATTCCGACCATTTGAAAACACTACTGTCCGTACTCAAGATACACCATAGAATGGCTAGGAGTTTAGACTTCCTAGGCACAGCCCTGAAAGTAGTAGCAGGTACCCCAGATGCCTCTGATTTCTTAAAAATCAGGGTAACAGAAGCCCAATTAATCGAATCAAATTCCAGACAAATAGCCATAAATTCCGAGACACAGAAACAAATAAACAAACTAACTGATACCGTAAACCAGATAATAAAAGCTCAAAAAAATAAATTAACTGACACTCCACACTTGTATGAGACGCTTTTGGCTAGAAACAGAATGCTAACCATCGAAATTCAATTCAATTCACATAAATACTATAGCAAATAAGCAACAACACATGAATAATGCTGACACGCCAAATTGTGAGTTCAGTGCTCTGCACTGGCAACAATCATGCAGCGATCGCATGACACTTCTTGGCTGGTGTGCCGCGACGCTGAGAATGCTGAGTCGGCATGCCGACTGTGGTCCGATGGCGCGACGCATTGACTTTGCTAAGTAGAATTATATATGTTTTGCATTTGTCTTTAGCTTTAGTTCGTTTTTTAATAAAGAAGACACAAGTTGTCTATTACGTACTCCGGCTCATAACCGTAACATTTGTCCTTATTGATCATATTATTGCACCACAAGGGCAATAATCACCAAAGGGGAAAAGTAAAGTCCTCCAACGTAATCATCATAAAAATCATATCAGTGTTCACCCTGGATCGACATTCCTCACGGAAGCGACGCTGGACCTGGAATTCACAGTTAGCAGCTACGCGGGATCACCTCAGCTACCTGCTACCACTCCTAAATAACTTATATATATATATATATAATCAATAAATAAATGATTCATATAGTATTTTGACATTAATCTTCATTTAACAAATCGTATGAATCGTATTGGGGATCTTTTAAACCTAAACTAAAAATATTTTCTTATCTGTCGCCTAACGGCGTTTACTTGGCAGCGACGTCGATAACCTGCTGGCGCCGCTTCTTTCTTCCATGGCTATGCGTCATGGAAACTCTGTGTCTTTACAGCCGCCGGATTTTATTTTACTAGTGCTGCTTTCATGCGGAATATTGTTCTTTTTGAAATTGCACATGCTGTCCACTTATCAATATCCCAACTACTATAATAAAACTGCAATTACCAAAACAATTAAGCAAAACTCAATCGTCCTGGTCAACTGCCGAAATCAGCAGCGTCAACGACCACTCCGAAATCAATTGGATAGCAGCTATATGCCACCAACTACATAGCTACCTGGAAATGGATGCGGATGTGGATACACAAGCACATATTAATTTTTTTTTGTTAGAACTCTGTCTTGTTTTTGATTCGGTATCACTCAATGGCCACCCCGGATTAAACTGGCTAACACTGAAATATTTATCTGCATTTATAGAATATTATTTTATAACAGGTATTTTTATGTGGTAGTTGGTATCAAAAACTTTACTGTTGCAAATTGATCTTGTTAATCAACTAAAGTTTTTTTTACGAAATTATCATTTGAAACAAACAATATTGTAAATAATGCTTCTAGTGTAATTTGTCCTCTTAATCATTACTTAAAGTAATTGCCAAGTGTAAAATGTATTAGTTCATGTTTAAGTTATTGTTATTTTAATTAACTTCTTTAGCAGAAAAATTTGATAAGCAAGGAACTTGCAGACTTCCAATAAAACATTCTATAGAAAAAATTAGACTATAGTTTAAGTAATTACCAGCCCCAAGGGGAAACTTTTTTTCTCGTTATATAATCTAGAAACAGTTCAACAATATAGCAAAGTATACAAAAATTAGCATTACTAAAAGGTCATGATATGCAGTTTAAAGTATATACATATAAAAAGTTATGTACGTATATAAATATATTTAAGTACGTATACACCAACACATAAGAATAAGAAATTAAATCTATGTATGACAGCATTACAAAGTAATGCAAATTTTTTAGTTTTAGCTTTTTTACATTTAACCAAAACTACATACTTTTCCAATGTAAACATTTAAAAAAAAAAAAATTAAAAAAAGGTACTGATACAAATTCTAAGTCAGACAGGAATTAAGTTTTTCCACTATTTATACTTTCATGAAAAACATTGGCTTTCTGACCAGTTGTCTCTATATGTATCATATACCAATGATAAGTAATTTGATGGGGTTTGCAAATATTTTAGAAGAAGAGACGTAGCTATTTGCAGAGCATGATTAAAATATGTTTTTTATATTTGTTGCTGATTCCTTTTTTTTAGTTTAATGGGATAATTCAAACGTGTCCTCATTTAAATTGTGACTAATAATAAAATAAACCGAAACACGTAAAAAATCTCGAGTCGGGGTGCCCGCATAGGATACCCTAAGCCTCAAAAAAACAGAGTTTTTAAATATACGTAGTTGTGTAATTATATATATATTATTTTTGATCTGTCGAAAATACATCAAGTGTTATATTTCTCCTGGATATGAAGGGATTGGCGTTTCGCCCAAGTTTTGTTTTATCAGATGTCGATCATATTTGGCCATTGAACAAATTTTGCAATTAGCAACAATTTCTGATGACAATCTGTTCATGTTGGGAAAAAAATTACCTGCTTAACGTTTTCTTGCGCCGCTCAGTGAGTTCTGTTATGTTCGACCATTACTATCCCCTTTTATTCTGATTTGTCAGGAATGTCCGTCACTAGATACTTAGAGTATCGAAATGTTGTTGATGGGAAAAGCGCGATCAGTTTGTGTTTCTGATGACAATCTGTTCATGTTGGGAAAAAAATTACCTGCTTAACGTTTTCTTGCGCCGCTCAGTGAGATCTGTTATGTTCGACCATTACTATCTCCTTTTATTCTGATTTGTCAGGAATGTCCGTCACTGGATACTTAGAGTATCGAAATGTTGTTGACGGGAAAAGCGCGATCAGTTTGTGTTAGATGAAAGCAAGTATTGGTAGTTCGAACTGAATACCATTTACTACATCTGCATTCAATACATCTTGTAATGTTTGTAGAAGCGTGTTTTTATCCGAGACTTGTATGACGTGTCTGGTTATGTTCTGAAAGAGAATGAGCATCTTTACAGAAGAGGAGTCAGATTCTTGGATTACGATCTGATTTCTAAAACAATTGACTTGTTTATCCGTGGTGTCAATTGTGTAGGTCAGGGATTCTTTGCTATGAATAGTAGCCGTTTCTGAGTATTGGGAAGCGGAGTCCAGTGCTTTAACATTTTGACGTTACAAGGCATCAGCCACGTAATTCTCCTTTCCAAGCTTGTAAATTAAATTAGCATTGTGCTCGTTAATAAAGGCTTCCTTAGCAATTGTATTTCGGTCCGAAACCGTGAAAGTCAGGGGCTGATGGTCCGTATAGATGTTGAGATCTCTAACTCCGTACAGGTAATTCCGGAGGTTCTTAAGAGCCCAAACTATTGCCAACAATTCTCGCTCATTTGTAGCGAAATCTGTCTTTTTGCCCCGCAATGTTCTTGAAATCATTGTGATGGAACGACCTTCCTGAGACCAGACTGAGCCTAGACTATGTGCTGAGACAACGGTTGTTAGGTCGAAACGTTTTTGAAAGTCAGGGTATATTAACATAACATCCTCAGAGACAAGAATTTTATTCAGTCTGTCAAGGGCGTTCTTTAACCCAAATGTCGACAAAACTCGTACTTTCCATTATTTACAGAAAAAGCAGTCTTTTCTCTGTCTCTTTCTGCCAAATTAATTTGGTGAAACCCTGATTTCAGGTCCAGTGTTGAGTAATATTGAGCTTTACCCATGTTTGACAGTATTATCAAAATTACGGATATTGGGTATTTATCGCTCACTGTTTTTTGGCTAAGTTTCCTGAAATCAATAACCATTCCCTTTTTTGTGGGTATAACTTTGAATACACTGGTTAATCATCTGTTCGAATGGTAGCCACAGTGTTGATATTATATGGCAATGACTTGTTAAGGTCAGCGAAGGCTTTTGACCTATTTTTTTTATTATTTTATCGAAAGATTCTTTCGTACCCAGTGGCACGTCCGAATCATCAATGCTAATAAAGTTTACATGATCACATTTCTTGAAGATAAGATTTTGTGATCCGCTATTAAAATTAATGCGCTTCAACTTGCATGAGCAAATCGAGGCCTACGATACCGTCAAAGTCCTTTAAGGTTGGTTATAAGAAAAAAAATGATGTTTCATTGAACTCGGACATTTTCGAAAAATTTGATTAGCGCCATGAATAGATTTAACTTTAAAAGGTTTTTTTGACAGGAATAATGTTTTTAAGTTGGACAAGGGACGATGTAAGGGAGGAAGGATGTATTCCTAAACAATGAAACGAATCATCTTTGGATACGTCATCCTCATAAGCTTAAGCACTTTCTTCAGCAAGGGACTGGTAATCATTTTCATTATCATTATTACTATTACCTTGTTCTTGGGCCAAATAATTTGCATTCTGACGACTTTGAGTTGAATTGGATCTTCAATTAAAGTTTGTCGGCTGGCGAAATCGCGACACCGATGGGTCAACATGCATTGGTTCTTGAGCTTGAAACCGTTGTTTTGTAGAATTCTGTTGCGAGTTAGATTGTGAATTCGCTCTATCCTTATTATTATGATTTTGGTTTTTGTTAGACTGTGAGTTTTTCCCTTGACCGTTATTGTTATCATTATTCTGATAACGGAGGTGTGGTTTTTATATAGGCCTTTGTAATTTCTCTTCGTTGTTCTTAGCGAAACTTGCGGCGAATTGGGAATAATCGTTGCTAACTTCGGCCTCTTGGGCCAACGATAAACCGTCCTATAAAGTTTCAGAGACAAAGGAGTGAAGTGCAAGACTCTGGAATTGTTCATTCAGGACAGCTGCTGATGGAGAGTCATGTGTCATTATTGTTTTGACTGTTAAAAGATTCAAAATTCTTTCAACCTGATCATAGTATTCTAACAGAGGTAGCTCACCCTGTCGAAGAACACTAAGTTTTTGTAGTAAATCACGAGTTGGTGTTCTATCAGCGTACGTAAAGTCAAGCCTAGCGATAATAGCGTTGAAATTTAAAACCGTATTAGAAGATGATAGAATAGTACTTGCTGAACCTCTGATTTTATTTCTTATAATACAAACTGCCTGGTAATATTTAGAACTACCATCATGAGGTTTGAATATCAAATATGCTGCATTTGCGGCCTCCCGCCAAGCAACATACTCGCTTTGTTTGCCATCGTATTCAGGCAGAGTTTCAACCACGTCAAGAGGCTCCGCACCTTATACCCTCGACAATTTTCACTGTCTGATATTTTACTATTTCAATTTTGTTTGTTGAGACCCGTTTTATCAACCCAGAACAATAAAAAATGTTTTTATTTCAGGGTATTTGTTACCAGCTTGATCAACCCAGAACATTTTAAAAAAATATATTTTATTTCTTTATTATGGCAAGGAATGATAATATTTAAGCAGTTCACTAACATGAGTTTCATTTCTGTTTTGATGGTTATATATATATATATATATATATATATATATATATATATATATATATATATGTATATATATATATATATATATATATATATATATATATATATATATATATATATATATATATATATATATATATATATATATATATATATATATATATATATATATATATATATATATATATATATATATATATATATATATATATATATATATATATATATATATATATATATATATTATAAAAATAAAAATGGCACCGATCAACTATGTGTGGACTATCGCATGTTGAACGAAAGCACTGTTGCTGATAAGTACCCATTGCCCCTCATTTCAGACCAAATTGACAAGCTTTGTGGCGCTAAATATTTTTCGTAATGGCAAGCGGGTTTTATCAAATTCCAGTGCACGAGAACTAAATGGAACGAGCCGCATTTGTAACGCCCGAGGATCAATATGAATTCTTGATGTGGGGCATTAAGAAAGGCTGGATTTTCATTTAATGTCCCCAAATGTTCCTTTCTCACAACTAGAATAGAGTATCTTGTATTTTAATTGAGCTACGGAGAAATCAGGCCAAATACACGAAAAATTCAAGCTTTGATTGCATTACCACCACCACAAAATTTGTCACAACTAAGACAATTTATTGCGTTGGCCTCTTTTTTTCGGCAATTTGTGTTAAACTTTTCACAGACACTTAAACCCTGATCTTGTAAACGCTATTAAATACTTTCGACATTATTTCAAGGGACGTAAATTTGTCGTTTATACTGACTGCAATTCTTTAAGAGCCAGATGCAGAATCACAGATTTAACACCGAGGGTGCTTAGATAGTGGGCATTCTTGCAGGCATTTGATTTCAAAATAGAGTATAGAAAAGGCGAGCGAATGGCCCATGTTGACTTTCTTTCTCGGAATTCAGTTCTTGAACAGCATAAAAATCACACAAGCAAGATTAAGCATAACAGCTAGACAGAACACAGAAATACAAGATATAATACTAAAGTTAATAACTAATGAGTTCCTAGGAAATGTGTACAAAACATATGTATGAATTGCGAAAAGGAATACTGCATAGACCAAAGCCCCAAGAGCTTTTAGAGTTGGGATGGGAAAAGACGCTGGACAAGGTCTATGGTTATTACTGGTTCGAAAATATGTCAAAATATGTGCGTAGGTTTGTAGAAAATTGTATTACATGTAAAATATTTAAGCCGCCTGTGGGAAAAGTGCAAGTAGAGCTGCATCCTATTCCTAAAAAAAAGAAATACCAGACGGTACGGTACACATTGACATAACAGGGAAGCTGAGTGTTAAAAATGATTTTAAGGAATATGTTATCGCTCTTATAGATGCCTTTAGCAAGTTTGTTTATTTTTATCACGCACTAAGTGTAGATTCAGAAAGTTGCATTAAGGCTGTGAAATCAGCCGTACCTTTATTTAGTAAAAGTTTATAGTAAAAGTTTTCGCGAATTCTTCTCCTCTCAAAAATTAATTTACATTTAAATACTCCTGGTGAGAGTAGAGTAAACGGTCAAAAAAATGCTAAAAAATGAAGAGCGTCATCAAACTACACTTGATGCTAAATTAAAAGGCCATTTAAAGTAGTTGAAGTTTCGGCGGGGGATAGAAAACACAAATATTTTCATAAATGTTTAAGGGCGATACCAAAAAATCAAATACCTTGAGTTAAGTAAAGATACAGATAGCACAACGGAAGTTGCGTCTGATGCCGAACAGGGAGTCTTGAAGAATTGTAACTTATGTTGCCGAGTTAAGACAGCACACGAAGACGTGTGATTTGTCAGGAAGGCCGTGTCGCATTATGAACATAGCTTGACCACTGTGCGTATGCTTGCAAGTCGCAGCTATGCCATAGGTTTGGCATATTGTGAATTTATTATTTCAAATGCAGAACTTGGAACTTCCAAGAATAAAGACGCAGAATATCACCGGCGACATAATACCGTATGGACGAGGCGTTGCGCCATCACTGAGTTAAGTCCAACTTGCGTTTGCAAAGATCGATGCGTAATTTAAAATGTCGGGCAGGTCCAAACTCAACCGCCCGACATTTTAAGTCACGTATCGATCTATGCCGCTGTTTCTTTGCAACAAATTTATTTATGTAAGCATAATAAAAAAGTAGTCAATAAAATTATGATTTGAGCTGGTGTATGTTTTCGAGCTTTTGCTGAATCTATAGTTAGGACTCTGAGCCCTTCCAGTCGTGAGCGTCACTGATACAGTACTTGTGTCGCTTTGTGAAGAAACATATATATATTCACGCATTTATGTAAAAATGCACAGCAAATACATGAATTTATTTATGTGTGCATACCTATATTGCTCCATACAATATACATATATATGTATATAGGTATATTCTAAGATATCAAGACTTTTTAATTTTATCGGATTACGATAGTTGCTTTTTATTTTTTTATGTTAGTACACATATCTTTGATGCATTTTGAATTTTCAGTTAATTGTTAACATCTGATTTACAACAACTACAATAACGTCGACTCTACGATGCGATTTAAAAGATAAAGACGGCATCGAAGGAGGAGCTGAGCAAGATCACAACAAACGACTTTTTGAAGTGGAATACCTTGACGGGGAAAGAATTAAAATGAATGAATTAATTTAAAAATTTAAATAAAAAAAGCCCGAAGCTATAATACCTTTTGAACTGATTTCGTGAAGCAAGTGTTCATTATGTGAACAAGTATAGGACACAATTTAAACAAGTAAAAGTGCTCTAGTCTAGACTGCTCGACTAGGAGACCCCCTGAACCCTGCGCAGAGCCGAAATTCCAAACATTCTATACTTATTTAACATTTATAAATATATATATATATACAAGCAACACATGAGAACATATACATCACGTGCTCTGCTAACTGCGCAGTTAAGGCGCAGTTAACAGCGAATGCGCTTGGGCTGCAGTCGGAGGTATATTATGGACATTTATTTATTGGATAAGTTTCCTGCTAGATGGACTTTCGTAATCAAATTTTTAGAGCGTGATCATGGCATTCATTTATTAGCATTAGTCAAAGCACAAGTCTCTAGTACTTGAAATACGTTTTTTGCAAATTGGGACGGAAGGGGACGAGGTATAAAATTAACAAAAATCGAAACTGTATAAAATATAAATAAAACTAAATCCAAAATTTGGCGACTTTAGGTCCAAAGATGTACGAGATATAATTTAAAAACTGCTTTCGATAACGTTTTAAATCGATAACAATAAAATAGGAATAGTTATCGTATTTTTGAAACAAACTCCATCTGCGCGTGCTATACGCTGACCTTACAAAAAAAAATCTTGTCTCACGTTCTTCTAGGCTCTGAGATCGACGTGTTCATACATACGGGCAGACAGACGGGCGAACAGACAGACGGACATGGCTAAATCGACTTAGCTCGTCACCCTGATCAAGAATTTATACACTTTATGGGGTCTACCATGCCTCCTTCTGTTTGTTACACACACTTTAACAAAACCATTATACCCTGATTTCGAATTTTCAATTTAAGCAAACCATAAAATAAATGGGAATGAATTTTATGAAACCATTAATTTGTACTGAAGCCAGTTAGTAAATTTTTTACTCACCCACAATATTTAAGTATACCGAATGACCAATTGGTGGTGTCGTGGAGATCTGACACTCGTATATGCCTGAATCTTTCCGCTGAGCATAACGTATACGGAGTGTCCAGTCTTCAGCATGTGGTGAATGCATCGCTTCGAACCGCTGATCTGATGTGTACGTATAGCGGCCCACTGTTAGGAGATGTATATCTCGATGCCTGACCCAAGAAACCTGAAAAAAAACATTGCAACAAATTAGAATTGATGGTTTAATTGTTTATTTATTATGAAAGAGCATATTTGCTACTATTACGACATCTAATACATTTCAGTGAGTTAATTATAATTCATTTAAAGCGGAGCTGTTTTAAAGTATTTCAACCAAGCAGAGTACAAAAGCTTTTGTTTTATATGTAATTTGAAATAATAACAGTAATAATAATCGATATCACTAACAACATACCCATCATATTGCTCATCAACATAAGACAGACCCAAATACAAGGTAACTATCCGGTTAAGAATAAGTCATCGACCATATATATATATATATATATATATATATATATATATATATATATATATATATATATATATATATATATATATATATATATATATATATATATATATATATATATATATATATATATATATATATATATATATATATAGGTCGATGATTTTAATTTACAACAAGTAATCGATGAAGTCATTGATCTTATGCCATCAAGCCAAATAGGAATAACAGTGGAGTTACCTGACCTGAGCAATAAAGCTCATATATATATATATATATATATATATATATGAGCTTTATTGCTCAGGTCAGGTAACTCCACTGTTATTCCTATTTGGCTTGATGGCATAAGATCAATGACTTCATCGATTACTTGTTGTAATTTAAAAACAGATCTGATGCCCGGACACTAAATGGGAGGCGGTCGAGGATTGGGTTTCTCTACTGGCTGCTCTGCCATTTCGCAGTTTTCTTCGTCTTCTCCATCTAGAAGCACAAATCTGTTTTGTCTAGCTGCTTCAGCAGCAGCTTTGCTAGCCAACTTAGATTGGTCAGGCAGAGATGTTTTTTTTTTCTAATATCTAGTGTGCTTTGCTCTTTGAACATTGTAGTGAATGTTTTTGGCCCTTGGATGGATGCCACATCAATTCTCTTCGAAGACGAGTTATTACATTTGACGAGTATTTCAGCCATTCGTGAATCCAATCTGATCTGCATTGCTTTCTTGATCCTTTCGGATTCGGTAATAGAGTTATTTTTTCGTAAGCGGACATTGTCCAAGGATTGTCCTTTCTTTTTGTGAATTTATTTTTGGCCTAAAAGTATGCTTTACTTTACACAAACCAGTTTGAGCTTCCTTGCGAGTGCTTAACTGATAGCCTCACCTGACTATCTCAGCTTATTTGATCCCCACTTTGCAAATGAACTGGCACATGTGTGGTTTTTGTCGAATTTCACTGCTTTGACTTTCACCGTGTCTTGGGCAAGACATTGCAGTAGCAGTATACCACCGGTGCGGGGCTTGCTGAATTATGTATGTGTGATTATCTTTAACTTCACTTAACTCTTGCAAAACAGGTATGTATGTACACTTTGAAGACTTACAAAGGAGTGAAAGTGAATTAGTTTACTTGGTTTTTTTTTGCAATGTCCGTATGAATGCAATCCATTTTGCCGCTATTGAAAATAGTGACTGGAAACTTGGAACATATACTCGTACATCCAACGAATTATAAAGTGTCTAGATTTTCCCGATACGTCCACTAGGGGCGTGGAAAATCGGAAAATGCATTTCCCGGTACACACAGGTTGACAACCCAAGATCTAAAAGTTATGATAGATATATCTACGCCCACTGGGGGTGTGGTAAATTGGATCTGACTATATGGTGACATACTCTAATTTATTAGAAGCGTTTCACCGATAAATTGTACCTTCTCCAGCTTATCAGCGATAACAACAAAATTTGTCACATGAGTTAATGTTACTGGCCAAACGTTTTGTTCAATAGCTTCTGTGTTACTTAAAGGATTATTACGAAATTTTTCTCATTTTCAATGGGGTGAGGGTATAAATGAAAAGTCAGGAAAAACTGTACCTTCTACGGTTTTCGAGCTAGAAACTCAAATATTAACTACTAAATTACTGTTGAGCTCCTCTATTGATTTGCCATAAATTATACATATATATCAGAAACGCGTTTGGACCGTGAATGAGTGTTCTGTAGCGGTAGCACCCAATTACAACGTTTTTTTTTTATTTGATTTTGTGTTTTCAACCCGAGTACATAGTCACAATTTTAGGTCTCTAACTTTAACAGTGCTTAAATATATCAGAAATTGAAAAAAACTCTACATAATCAGATCCGATTTGACACGCCACTATTTTTCGTTTACATACAATTTTTTTGTCGATCTATAATAAATCGATATTAAAAAGATCTTAACCGTAACTAATTATTAAGTATATATAAAAGAAACTCTCTCGCACTTTAAACAAGAGCAATTCTGAGATACCAGATATAGTATTTTCCGATTTGCCACGTCTCTAATGAGCGTCTCGGGAAATTCTTAACAGTTTATGAAACGAGGGTATACACGAGTATATATTTTAAATTTCAAGCACGAAACTCTGAAAATTAAATAAAAGAAGGAAACATAGATAATGAAACGATGAATTACATAGTGAACATACTTTCTCGAACACATATCCACAAATCGTTGGAACATCCCCGAACACCTCAGAAAACCGCGTGGAGAAGCTAATCAAACTCAAACTGCTTACTGCAGTGAAGTATGCTGGAGGACTAAGACAAAGACAGCACGCTATTAGAACTGAATGGGAGATATTTGGGAGATATTTATGAAACGATTCAAAGAGAAATGCGTTCAGTGGCTAATTTAGGAACGCTATCTATCAAAAACGCTTCGAACATATTTAGGAGGACCAACATGCTGGCCGCTCTTGAGCAGCGATTTCGTATACGAAATATTTAATGGGCATAGTTAGAAATTACTAGTGAAGTATCTATGAGTTAGACTCGGTAGAAAACTTATCTTTTGGGGAAAGCTTCAAAATGCCACACTAAAAACTGCGATAGTAATAGGGTCTATGATTACAAACATTGAAAGATCTCCTATATTAAAATATATGTGGAAGTTAGTAGTTGTTGGTTAGTTATTTGTGCGGAGCTACGAAATAACACAATTCCACTTGAAACGTCAGTTCAGCTTTATTGTTCAAATCAGACTTCTTTGTGCGTTAGTTTGCTATAACTTTTATCAAGTATTGAATTTTATTTAATTTTAGTTTAATTTTATTTAACACGTCTGCTTTGGCTGGGCACTGCGCGTGCCGGATATCGATCGACAACTACTAAGCAGCGATCTGGAAAATGAGACTGTGTGGGTGTTTTCGGTTACTTTGCTCCGCTCTCTGCTTCTCGGCTACCGGCTGGCTCTGCTGCTGCTGCATTGCGAGCACTCGTTGCTCTTTGCGTTGTTGCTCCTCACGAGCGCCACGACGAAGTGTTAACTCCTCCCTCCTTAGATTGAAGACCGTCGTCGGATTTCCTTAAAGCTTCAAGGACAGCTCTCAGAGAGGTTTGCTGTCTATTTGCTCTTTTCCGATACATCTTGGAAAGGAAGAATCCTATGACCAGAAGAAAGATGATGAGTGCAGTAAACGTCGCAGGCCAGATTACCAGTTTCATTCGACGTCTCCGATGTATTGTAGATTTTCGAAGTTTAGCCTCTGAAGATAAGGTGGGCTCAAGACCAGTGATGTTGAGGAGAGTTGATGTTGCAGAACCTGGATGTCTTCGGACGCTGCTCCTCATGTTTTTGTATAGGGACCCGTTGATATTAATTTCCTCGTCGAATGTCAGCAGGAATGTACCATGGATAAATTTTTCTACTCCGCTGTCCATTCTTTTTGTAGCCGTTTCCTCGTTTAGTATGAGGATACCATTTTCAGAAGGTGACTGGGACGTGTACTACAGTGTGCGATACCCCCAGAGTGTAGCTCTTGTGCGCATGTTGCTGAAGGTAGCTGCTTACAGAATGTCGAAGTGAGCGTAGCACTACAATTTCCGATTAGAAAAATGTTAATTTGGCAGTCAACAACGTTGTTGTCGCCATTGAAGTTTAGTATTGTGTCATTTCGCTGAACAGGAAAAATGATTACCTTTTTACATACTAAGCTAGGGTTAGGGTATTTAATCATAAAATGAACAAATTTGTCGTTTAACATACGTTTATATAAACCATTTCCATTAAGTCGGCTACAGTTATGTCTGAAGAGTGCTCAGTTAAAATTTCTTTTATGTCTTCTGAGTCAAAATTACAGGGTTTATGATTTGAATCTTAGCGAGTGTAATAGATAATATTATGGTTTTAAGTTCTGAAATTACAATTCTATTCCTTGTGAGTAACGTTTCATAGAGGTGAACTGAATCAATCTGATTTTCCTTTGTGAATTTAATTTTAATGTTTATAGATTCTGTTAAGTTGCTAATTTTTCTTATACCTTTGTATTTATAGCTGCCTGTCTATTAATTGTTTCTAAAAGTGTTCTCATATGACCTATATCGGACTCCAAAAATTTTTCATGTGGGACTGTGGGAAATGTATCATTAAAGAGTTTGTTTCCTCGGCGATTTCCGAGTACATGCTTAAATTAGAGGAATGTCTAAGAAATTTGAACTCCTTCCAAATAACAGCGTTTCTGTCCATTATCGGGATATAGTCCGAGTTTGTGTAGTCAGTGATTTTTCGTTACGAAAAGTAGGGGGTATTAAATCCAAGTCCTAATAAAGATATTAGGTATTAGAATCTGTAACGTAAGGATATAAATTTATCTTAAATTATCCTTATGTACCTCCCCCCATTATAAGAACCGTTGTCCCAAATCGGCTTCCACAATAACCTTTTGTTCAATTTCATGAGGACTTTGTCTCCTATCTGGAAAGTTCTATTTCTTCTGTTAATGTTATGATGTTGCAATAGTAATTCCTGTGCTTTAATGATTCTATTTCTTATTTCTGTTTCAAATTCCGGTGCCGATGAATGTATTATATCTATTGGCTTTTTTCCTACAACTGAGTGAATTGTTTTGGTTTATTCTATTGTTGCATGTATAATTAATTGGACTGTGTCGTTTAATTGTTTTTCTAGTTTTAAACATCTGGCAATTTTCGCGAGAGTACTGTGGAATCTCTCTACTTGCCCATTTGATGTGCTATGGCACGGAGGGGAATTTACAATATCAATGTTAAAATGACTTTTTAAGAGTGTTTTAATTGTTCCTGAATTTAGAGATGGTTCGTTGTCGCAGTAAATAATTTTAGCGTTAAGGTAAAAATTCATCAACTGTAAAATGTTTGGTTCGATGTCTATTATGGTTCTCGAAGCTATTGGTTGGACAATTGCAAATTTTGAAAATTTATCGATACAGGTTAAGAAATATTTTTTGTATGTTGAAAAGATGTCTATGTGCAGAATTTCGCCTACTTGGTTGGGGATGGGTGTTTCACCAATGACTTGTTTTTTGAATGTCGATCATATTTTGCCTTATGGCAAATCTTGCAATTTGCATTTATTTCATTTGCTAAACGAGTCATCTTGGGGAAATAATAATCCTCAATAATTTGTTTTATGTTTTCCTGAACTGCTCTATGAGCTCTGTTATGTTCTGCAATTATTATTTCTTTTTGCTCGTTTTGATCGACGACGTCCATAGTCAATTTGTTGGAATGCCAAATTTAGTTGAAGGAAACCTTTCAACTAACGTGTTTTGAATAAATGCTAATGTCGATAAATCGCATTTAATCGCATTCACTACGTCTTTTTTAACCATATCACACACTTTCTCGATTAAATTTTCTCTGTTTGTGAAGTGTATGAAATGTCGTGTTTTTTGTCCAATCATAATAATCATTTTCTCAGAAGCCATAATGCCTTCTTCAATAATTATTTGGTTTCGGAAACAATTCACCGGTTTATCTGAAGACTCGATAGTGTATGTTAGCGATAATTCGCTATGTATAGTGGCCAGATCAGATGGAGCATTTTCTTCTAAAGCATAAAGGTTCTGTCTTGAGAAAGCATCAGCGACAAAATTTTCCTTTCCTGGCTTAAAGAAAATGTAAGCATTATGCTCATCGATGAAGGATTTCCATCTCTTTATTTTCGCCTTTGGGTTTTCGTCCGAGACTGCAAATGTAAGTGACTGGTGATCGGTATAAATGTTTAAGTTTTTTACCCCATACAGATAGTTCCTTAGCGTTTTTAAAGCCCAAACTATCGCGAGTAGCTCACGTTCATTTGTTGCGAAATTTAATTTATTGTTCCTTAAGGTTCTAGAGATCATGGTGCTTGGCTTCTTATCTTGTGATAAGACTGCACCTAGGCCAGACGATGAAGCATCTGTCGTCAAGTCAAAAGGGTTTTTGATAATCAGGGTAAAGGAGCATTACTTCTTCAGAAACTAATATATTCTTCAGTTTCTCAAAGGCCAACTTTTGTTTTTCGTTGAGGCTCACAGGGATTTTTTTTGACTGTTCGGCACTTACTTTGCCGTTGTCACCCCTTAGTATGTCTGTTAACGGTTTGCCTATAGATGCAAATTCTTTAATAAAGCATCTGTAATAGCTTGCTAAACCAAGGAATGATCTGAGATGGAACGAGGTTGGCTGGGATTTGTTGTAATGCCGCCACGAGATACTACGAATCCAAGATATTCAACTTTTTCTTTGAAAAAATGAGACTTTTCTCGCGATACTCTCATATTAGCATTATACAATTTTTCTAATACCCAGTCAATGTGATAAGCACGGTTTTCCTTATCCTCTGAGAATATGATTACATCATCTACATAGACGTAGCATGACTTGCCGATCTGTTCCCTAAGTACATCATCAATTGCTCGCTGGAACATTCCAGGGGCATTTTTTAGACCAAATGGAAGTCTGAAGAATTCATACTTCCCGTTTCCTATTGAGAATGCGGGTTTTTCTCTATCTTTTTCTGCAAGAAGGATTTGCTGAAATCCCGATTTCAAGTCCAGTGTTGTAAAATATTTGGCTTTCCCTAGATTCGAGAGGATAGCTACTATAATAGGTATGGGATATTTGTCATCGATTGTTTTCGAATTTAGTTTTCTAAAATCAATGACATGACGTTTTTTTTTTTTGTTCCCCTCCTCATCTATTCCTTTTTTATCGACTACCCACACCGGATTGTTATACGGCGATCTGGATGGTCTGATAATATTATTCCTTAACATGTCGTTCGTCTCATTGTTAACAAACTCAGTTACTCCCAATGGGTAGGGATAAAGTTTTGAGTATTGTATGGAAGAGCTTCGTTAGGATCAGCAAAAACTCCTATTTTTTCTTTCATAATTTTTTTGAATTTTTTCTCAATTTCTTGAGGAACTATTGTTTTCAATTTCTGTGAAGTTAACATTTGAGCACTTTTTAAATTGAATTAACTCAGAGCCGGAATCAGTAATTAAAATTTTATTTTTGAAGCCCAAAGTGGCATTTACTCTATTAAGAAGATCAAGACCTATTATACCATCGAAGCTGGTTAGGTTTGGAAGTAGGAAAAATGTGGTTTTAGTATTGAAAAGATACATACGGCATTTATCTTTAACTGAGGTAAGGCCATGAAGTGACTTAACCTGAAATGTGTTTTTACTTTAATTACGCCTTTCAATTCTGGTATAGGTTTAATGTGATTCGATTCAACTTCTTGGGCCAAGGCTAGAGCTGATGGTAAGTCCTTTGGTCTTGCCGAAAAAAGAACATCACTCATGGATTTTTTTGCTCCTGAAATAAATACTCTCAATGCGTCCGATCTATACTTCTCGTTCATTGAATTTTCTAGAGTTGGGTCATATGTCATAATCGTTTTGTTAGTGACGAGTGTCAGTTTTTTCTCTACCTCCTCATAATATTCAATTATAGAAAGATTTCCCTGACGTAGGACAGACATTTCGTGTTCTATTAAGTAAATGGGCCGTTTATCAGCATACGTAAAGTCAAGTCTGTTTATGATCGCTTTGAAATTGAATGGTGTGCCATACGAAGCTAACACCATATTTGCTGGACCTCTTATTTTATTCCTGATTATGCCCAATGCTTGGTAATGTTTTGGACTTCCTGCAAAATCTTCAAACGTTTTATATGCTAAGTGCGCGGCTGTGCGCCATGAAACATACATTTCGATTTTTCCCTCAAACTCGGGCAGAGATTTTACCATGTCTAAGGTTTCGTCACATGGTATACTACGATCTATTTCAGCATTTTTAAAAACTTCTACCTCGGGTACAGGCACTGATGTTTTCCTAAACTCATTCTTTAGATCTTCCATCTCCTTCTTGAACATTGTTGCTTGGTTTTGAAGTGCAGAGTTAACTGCATACTCAAGTAGAGTTTTAATGCTTGCTTCGTTTAATGACATTTTGGTTTTTATTTGATTTGGTATCAGCTTTTTTTTATGTCTTCTATTAGTTCTTCTAAATCGCTGTCAAATTCCTCAATTTCACATTCACTCATAAGATTTCAATTGTGTATCTTTTTTAAAAAAAATTTTTTTAATGGTTTTAATCTTTTTGTTTATTTCTATATTTTTGTTTTTTTTTTTTTAATAAGCACTCCACTTACATGATTTTCCCTTTGTTCTGGTTCAGTTCGTTTTTGTTGTGTGTCCTACTGTCTGTGGTTGGTGTATTTATAAGTTAATAATAAGTTCTGATTGCTAGGTTGTGATCTCGGCACGAAACAATAGGAGTGAAAATATATTTTAATCTTATCCGTTTATTGGTCAAATCCAAACTAAATCTAAAATACAAAATGTTCTTATACAAAGCTAACCCTGACCTATAATCGCTGTGTCAGCGATAATGCCGAATGGATCGTGTTACGAACTCGCGACGTCGCTTGGTATGTCGACGGCAGCGCTGTGCAGAGTTGGCATTAAACATTGTTGCAGCTCAGCAATTCTGAGAATTGCAAATGTTTACTTGCGGCTGACCGGATGTGTTAATTCCTCCCTCGCTAGATTGAAGGCCGTCCTCGGTTTTCCTTAAGGTGTCAATGACAGCTCGTAACGAGAGTTGCTGCCTATTCGTTTTATATCTTTGACAAATCTTAAAGGAAACGAAACCAATAACCAGAGCGACGGGAGAAACTGCAAAAGTTGTGGCCCATGTTGACAGTTTCATTTCGATGTTGCCAATATATTGAAGATTCTCAAAGTTCAGCCTCTGAAGGTATGGCATACTCAAAATCTCTTGGTGGCCAGTTATATTTAGAGTAGCCGTTATTGCCGAACCTGGGTATAGTCTGACTATGTTTTTTGTGTTTTCGTACAGGGACCCATTTACGTAAATCTTCTCGTCAAACGTCAGCAAGAATGTGCCATGAGTGACTTGGTCTGTGCCGTTTTCCATTCGTATTACAGTTGTATCCTCGTTTATAATGATGATGCCATCATCGATTACCTCCAGCGGCTGTAGATAGCTGGGACGGGTGTTACAATGCGCTATGCCTCCAGAGTGTAGTTGCTGCGCGCAGGTTGCTGATTTGAGTTGTTTGCAAAATGTAGAGGTTAGGGTAGCAGTGCAGTTTGCGATTGGTAAAATTTTACTGCCACAATCTGCCACGTTGTTGTTTTCGGCGAAGTCGAGTACAGTTCCATTATGTTGAACGGGAAACATGATTATTTTCTTACATATTAAGTTAGGGATAGGATACTTGATAAGAAAGTGTACAAAATTATGATCTAAAATTACATTTATAAAATATATTTCAATTAAACCTGTTATAGTTATTTCTGTAGAGTGCTTATATAAAATTTGGCTTAGATCGTTAGAGTCAAGAATTGCCGGGTTTATGATTTGGATCTTGGCAAGCGTAATAGACAAGTTCCGAAATTATAATTCTATTTCTTGTGAGTAATGTTTGGCAGAGGTGTCCAATATCAATCTGTTTTTTTTCTTATCTTAAGTTTTCCTTATGTACCTCCCTCCCCTTTATGAGAACCGTTGACCCCAAATCGGCTTCCACAGTAACCTCTTCGAATAATGGTGTTAGCTTGTTACCAAGTCTTTTATTCAATTTCATGAGTACTTTTTCGCCTACTTGGAAAGTTCTATTTCTTCTGTCCGTATTTTGTCTTTGGAGTAACATGTCTTGTACTTTAGATATTTTGTCTTTTATTTCCGCTTCAAGTTCAGAGGGAGGCAAATTTTGAAAATTTATCAATACAGGTTAAGAAATATTTTTTATCTGTAGAAAAAATGTCTATGTGAAGAATTTCTCCTACTTGATTGGGAATTGGAGTTTCACCAATGTACTGTTTCTGTGGGTGCCGGTCGTATTTTGCTTTACTACAAGTTTTGCAATTTGCAATAATTTCATTAGCTAAACGAGTCATTTTTGGGAAAAAAATAGTCTTGAAGAATTTGCTTTTTGTTTTCTTGGACAGCTCTGTGGGCTCTGTTGTGTTCTGCAACTATTATTTCTTTCTGCTCATTTTTATCGTGAACATCAATGACAAGCTTACTAGAATGCCAAAATTTAGTTGACGGAAAAGTCTCAACAAGTTTGTTTTGTATAAACGCTAGTATTGGTAAGTCGTATTTTATTGCGTTTACTACGTCTTTTTTAATCGCATCACACACTTTTTCTATTAGGGTTTCCTTATTTGAAAAGTGTATGATATGCCTTTTTTTTGTCCGAACATAATAATTATTTTTTCAGAAGCTGTTGTGCTTTCTTCAATAATTATTTGGTTCCTGAAACAATTGATCGGTTTATCAGTAGACTCAATAGCGTATGTTAAGGATAATTCACTATGCATGGTGGCTACATCTGATGGAGCATCTTCTTCCAAAGCGAAAAGGTGTTGTCTTGATAGAGCATCAGCGACAAAATTTTCCTTTCCCGGTTTGTAAAAGATTTGAGCATTATGCTCATCGATAAAGGATTTTTGCATTAGTGTTTTTATCCGAGACTGCAAATGTAAGTGGCTGGTGATCGGTATAAATATTTAAATTTTTCACACCGTAGAGATAGTTTCTTAGTGATTTTAAGGCCCACACTATCGCAAGCAGCTCACGTTCATTTGTGGCAAAATTTAGCTCATTGTCTCGTAAAGTCCTGGAAATCATGGTGATAGGCTTTTTGTTTTGTGATAAAACAGCACCTAAACCAGAGGACGAAGCTTCTGTCGTTAAATCGAATGGTTCTTGATAATCTGGGTAAAGGAGCATTACATCCTCCGAAACTAAGATATTCTTCAATTTTTCAAACGACAATATTTGTTTCTCATTAAGGCTGACTGGAATTTTTTTTGATTGTCCGGCACTAGCTTTACCATTATCAAATTTCAGTATGTCTGTTAGTGGCTTGGCTATAGATGCAAAATCTTTTATAAAGCATCTGTAATAGCCTGCTAAACCAAGAAATGATCTGACTTGGAACAGGTTGGTTGGCTGTTCGAATTTGCCAATTGCTTCGACCTTGTTAGGGTTGGTTGTGATTCCGCCACGACCACGAATCCAAGATACTCAACTTTTTCTTTAAAAAAATTTGATTTTTCTCGTGATACCCTCATATTGAATGTGATAAACGTGGTTTTCCATATCTTCAGAGAATATGATCACGTCATCTACATAAACGTAGCATGACTTCCCAATCTGTTCTTGAAGTACATCATCAATTGCTCGCTGGAAAATTCCAGGGGCATTTTTCAAACCAAAGGGGAGTCTGCAGAATTCATACTTCCCGTTTCCTACAGAAAATGAAGTTTTTCCCTATCTTTTTCTGCAAGAGGTATTTGGTGAAAGCCCGATTTCAGATCAAGAGTTGTAAAATATATTGCTTTCCCAAGGGTTGAGAGGATAGCAGGTATGTTCGGTATAGGGTATTTGTCGTCAACAGTTTTTGAATTAAGTTTCCTGAAGTCAATAACAAGGCGTTTCTTTTTATTTCCTTGTTCATCTACCCCCTTTTTGTCAACTACCCACACCGGATTGTTATACGGTGATCTAGATGGCCTGATGATATTATTTTTCAACATATCACTAGTCTCGTTGTTAACGAACTCAGATACTCCTAATGGGTAAGGGTAAAGTTTAGAGTAGATCGGATTCTCGTCTTCAGTTCGAATTGTAGTAATGACTGTTGTGTTATATGGAAGAGCTTCATTAGGATCGGCAAAAACTTTTATTTTATTCACTAACATATTTTTGAATTTTTCCTCAATTTCTTGAGGGACTTCTATGTCTTTTACTTCTGTAAAATTTACGTTAATACATTTTCTGAATTTAATGGCTTTTGATCCGGTTTTTGTTATTAGTAAATTTTTTTTTAAATCTAAGGTGGTGTTTACTTTGTTTAAAAGATCAAGCCCAATTATTCCATCGAAGCTTGATAAACTTGGGAGTATAAAAAATGTAGAAGTGGTATTGAAAAGGTGCATAAGGCATTTCTTTTTAATGGGGTTCCAGCCATAAAGTGACTTTACTATAAATTCTTCTTGAACATTAGTTAAATTTTTTAATTTTGGAATTCACTTAATATAGTTTTTCGATGCGCCAGTATCAATTAATAATTTTATTATTTTTCCTGCTATCGTTCGCTCTACAAACAGTAACAGGGAGCTGTGCCTAAAAAATTAACTTCCTGAAGCTGATATTCATCTTCCAAATCTGCTACCTCAGACTCTGATACAGCCTGATATTCTTCTTCCGATTGGCTAACAGGATTTTCATCCTGTGAAAGATGATTAATTCTCTGTTGTTTTGGTCCGGTATATCTGGCTGTTCCACTATTTGCTCTCTTTTGCACCTGATTTTGGTTGGGAGCATTGGAAAAATTGCCTTGACTTTGAAATTGTGTCGATTGTCTAAATCGAGATGAACTGTCAATGTCCATAGGTTGGGGTGGTTCTGGTTTTACATTCAGGATATTGTTTTGAATTTTGGGTCTGTAAAATGGGGTTTTAGAGTGATCTGGGAGAACTTTTTCGAAAATGGGTTGGGTCTGCTGTCTCTGCTCGATACGTTGAGCTTTTTCCTCACGACTCTTCGCAAAACTACTAGCGAATTGGTATCGTTCGTGATTTAATTCAACTTCCTGCGCCAGGGCCAAAGCTGATGGCAAATCTCTGGGTCTCACAGAGAAGAGAATATCACTAAGAGATTTTTTCGTGCCCGAAATAAATACTCTCAGCGCATCTGCTCTGTATTTTTCATTAAGAGAAGCAGTTATTTTTGAATCATATGTCATAATTGTCTTGTTTATAAGTAATGTTAATGTGTTAAAACGGAGAGCTCTTGTTCTATTACGTGGATAGGGCGTTTATCGGCGTAAGCAAAATCAAGTCTGTTGATAATTGCTTTGAAATTCAACGGTGTATCATAAGTTGACAGTACCAAATCGGTAGGACCTGACACTTTGTTCCTTATTATAGCCAATGCCATAAAATGCTTTGGGGTTCCTGGATATTTTTCATACATTTTGAACGCAGTGTGTGCGACTTTTCGCCAAGAAACATAATTCTCTGGTTTTCCCTCAAAGACAGGTACCGATTTTACTAAGTCTAATGTTCCCTCACACCGTCCATCATCTATTAATTCTGCCTCCGGAAATTCTTCAACCTCTGGTACGGGCACTGAAACATTCTTAAACTCGTTTCTAATTTCCTCCACTCCATCAAATAACAGTGCTTGATTTTCAAGTGCAGCGTTTACTGCAGCACTAACTGCGTGATTAGGCAGAGCTTTCAAGTTTTCCTCACTAATCGACATTTTCTTTTTTATTTGTTCTGGCACTAATTTATTTTTTATATCGTTAATTAACCCTTCTAATTCTGCGTCGTATTCCTCCACTTCACTTTCACTCATAAGATTTGTTTATTTAATATTTATTTAAAAAAAAATTGTACATCACAAAGATTGTTTCATAAGCACTTTAGGTCTTGAACTCTAATTATTTAATATTTTTTATTTATTTAATAATTTTATATAAGCACTTCACTTACATTTCTTAGTGTTGTGTGTGTTGTTAAAAGTATTAAAAACTATGGTTTTTAATGTTGCTGCGTCTGTTGTCCGCCTTATTTTCCGTCTGCAAGTCCAACGATGTCGATCCAACGATGTTGACTTCTTGCTTATGGATTGGGTGAGCAGGTTTGAACCAGTGTTGGGCGCCAGTTAATAATAAGTTCTGATTGCTAGCTTGTGATCTCGGCACGAAACAATAGCAGTGAAAATATATTTTAATCTTATCCGTTTATTGGTCAAATCCAAACTAAATCTAAAATACAAAATGTTCTTATACAAAGCTAACCATGACCTATAATCGCTGTGTCAGCGATAATGCCGAATGGATCGTGTTACGGACTCGCGACGTCGCTTGGTATGTGCAGAGTTGGCATTAAACATTGTTGCAGCTCAGCAATTCTGAGAATTGCAAATGCTTACTTGCGGCTGACCGGATGTGTTAACTTATACAGATGTCTTCGCTAGTGGTTAAAGAATTTGATGTTGGTGGTCGAAGAATTTGCTGTTGATGGTTGAAGAATTTATTGCTGATGGTTGAAGAATTTGCTGCTGATGGTTGAAGAATTTGTTGGATCAGTTCTTTGCTAACTCCGGTTAGTGTCTTCACTGATCGTAAAATTTTCTGGACACGTGTTGTACTGTCTCTCTCTTCACTTTGTTTGACACACTTGTTATTTTGTTCTCATAACTTTTTAGGTTTTTTTTTTTAAATGTTTATATTATTGCAGTTCCAACGATGTCGGTCCAACGATGTTGAGATGCTGCTATAAACGTTAGGGTGAGTAGATTGTTCACTGTTGGGCGCCAGTTAGAAGTTGTTGGTTGGTTTTTTTGCGAAGCTAGCTTTATTGTTCAAATCAGACTTCTTTGTGCGTTAGTTTGCTATAACTTTTATCAAGTATTGAATTTTATTTAATTTTAATTTAATTTTATTTAACACGTCTGCTTTGGCTGGGCACTGCACATGCCGGATATCGATCGACAACTGCTATGCAGTGATCTGGGAAATGAGACTGTGTGGGTGATTTCGGTTGCTTTTGCTCCGCTCTCTGCTACTCGGCTACCGGCTGGCTCTGCTGCTGCTGCATTGCGAGCACTCGTTGCTCTTTGCGTTGTTGCTCCTCACGAGCGCCACGACGAAGTGTTAACTTGGACACTTTAAAAGCAGAAATAAGGCAAAGACCGACTGTATCGGTTGAAAAAAAAACGACAACTTTATAGACGACTTTGGTGCACCGCAAAATGTCATCAGACAATGATTAATAATATTTCAAAGCGATGAGAGTTTCCCTCACAGTTTAATACTAGCCATGGATGTCCCAATTAACGAGTTTAACTGATAATAAGGAATGTAAAAACTAAAACAGAAAAAATAACGTGAAGATTTTGAATGACATAGTATGTTTATCTCTGTAACCATAATGGGCCAGACATAGAATATTACATTTTAGGATACACAAGGAAAGATAAATTCAGAAACAAAGGGGGAAGCAATATCCAAAATCCAAAAAAATAAAAAAAATCCGGATTCATTAGACGGACCTACACATCAAATCTAAAAACTTTAGCTCTTACTATACTAAGAAACGAAGTAATTTATATAAATTTTTATTGACAATAAGGAGTAGTAGGAGAAGTTATCGTAAATAAAAAACATATAAGGAGTATGGAATACACGGGTTTAGATTTAAAATTTTAGATCTGTAACTTTTGTTGTTTACGAGGTCATACAGATGGACAGTCGATTACAACCTTCTTAATTGTTTTTCTTTTCTTTTTTTGACAAACATACTATTTGATTATGAAATGCAAATTAAATTAAATTTTGTTCAAGATTATGTAAAATACATGTTTTGGAATATATTTAAAAATGCATAACGGGCGGTGTTCATAAATATTTCAAATTTCAAGTCTACTATCAATATTGCCAACAAAATAACAAAATTTGTAAAAATCACTGTATATTCATATCCGATTTGATACCCCCCTAGTGGGCATGAACATATACTTTATAAGTCGATCTCTATAGGATCTAAACAGAAAGTCACTTGCCAAATTTGAAGGTGCAAGCTCTAAAATTGTTAAGCATACAGTTTTATCTAACTTTTCACGCCCCCAAATGGGCGAAGATATATCCGCCATATCTTTTTGATAATGGATTATCAAAGCAAATATATTTTTAAAATTGCAACTTTCTAGCATTTTAAAATTCGAGGGTATACACGAGTTCATATTTCAAATTTCAAGTCTCTAGGTTTACAATGCACAAAACCAAATACTTATTTTACTTCGTGAATGAGTATAAAAATCTGTAAAAACTTAAAGAAAACTTAAATATGCATAGCTTTTTTTAAAAAAATATTGGTTTGCAGAAAACGGAACAAATGATCTAAGACTTGAGCAACTTGTGCTATACTCCTATAGCGAGTCTTTGTGTCGAAGCTTTAAGTCTTTGCGTTTATAATCTTCTAGATATATGTGCTCCGACATGCTCGAGAAGACAAACGGTTATTGAAAGATTGATTAAGCTTTTGTTCTTGAAGAATAAACTGATAAAAACTTAATTGGCCGGTTTTTTTACCCTACAAACATTTTCACAAAGTCATTATATTCTCCTCCGATTATTATGAATGATTTTTTTATACCCAGTAAAATAAGATCAATGTTTCAGTTGCCTTTCCTGGCGATAGTGGTAGATGCACGTATATTTAAGCCAGCATAGCTATTAAAACTTACCGTACGATTTCCTAGATTTTTTACACGACAGGTTAATTTTACTGTCTTGCCCACGAGACCGGTTATATTACTGGTAATGGTCGTATCAAAGGTAGGTCCACCTGTGCCCGGGGTAGGCAAATCCTGAAGGAAATCTGTAAAGAACCTCTTTGAAGCGCTTTGCGAATTTTCTGAAAAGAAATCAGCAGAATAAATTTGAATCAAATCAAGTAAAAGTGCTCGAGTCGAGACTGCTCGACTACGAAATACCCTGACCCCTGCGAAGAGCCGATTTTATAATGATTTGAGAGTTCATTTATACATGCGTAGCAAACAACACATGCATACACACACACACGTAAGCACGCACCCACAAGCACGCACTCTGCTTACTTTGCAGTTTACGCAGCGGCTACGTATGGGCTGCAGTAAGGTCTATATTATAAAAACTTTTTTATTGAATAATTTTTCTTGTAGATGGACTATCGTAATCAAACTTTCAAAATATAATAATGACATTCATATGTATGTATTTGCTTGCCAAAACACAAGTCTCCAGTATTTGAAATACGTTTTTTGCAATCCAAAATCCAAAAATTACAAAATCAGTAAATCCTAATCTTCTAGCTTTAACGGTATACAAGTTACGTTTCAAAAAACTAAGCCAAATTATCGATTTTTATCAATAGTAAGCAAATGGAAATTCTGTGGTTTGCAAGACAGACGGACATGGCTAAGTCGACTCAGCTCGTCGTCCTGATAAAGAATATATATATTTTTGCCGTCTGACTTGATTTCTCATTTTCAATGGGTTCAGGGTAAAACAAGTAAGAACTTTGCTATCGGGCGCTTATCATTCAATCCCCAAAAGTAACCAGTCACATATTCTGATTTGCCACGACCACAAACGGTACAGAAATATAGCAAATCAATAGAGGAGGTCAACAGTAATTTGGCCATTAAATTGTAAGTTTATAACTCTGTAGTAAAAAATACTATTTCCCGATTTGTAACATCTTCAATGTTTGTAGAAATATCCATATCTTGTTGATTTTGGGTTGCCAAACATAGTATATATATTTCTAATTTTAAGTCTCTAGCATCAATAACTCTCCAAATATAGTAGAATTTTGTGCAAAATACTATTTGTTCAAATTTGATTTGCTAGTGGGTGAAGATATGTCTTCTTTGTCCAATCCTTAGAAGTCTAAAGTAACGTTACTGCAAAATTTGAAAGCTTACTCCCCAAATAAGTGAAAATTACCGGGTATTATTTGGGGTATTATTACCGGGTATTATTTTATATTATTACTCTTGAGTCACCGATCCACCAGTAACTTAACTGTCTATATAAAATATTTTGCAGTTTGCCACGTCCTCTTAGGACGTAGGTATATCCACCATATCTTTTTGGCCTTGGGTTGTCAACCCGAGTACATATTCCAATATTCAAGCCTCTAGCGTCAATAGTGCCCATGATACACAGGAAATTGTGTAAATCACTAAATTGTCAGATCCGGTTCGCCAAATTTAAACTTGGGTCTATCAATGCGAGTATACGTTCTAAATTTCAACACTCTAGGGCTTCAACTATATGGTGTCTGAGATACCGGAAAATGCATTTTCCGATTTGCCACGTTCTAGTGGGCGTATCGGGAAAATCTTGACACCTTATAGTTCGGGGGTATATGTGCCAAATTTCAAGTCTCCAGCTTCAATAGTGGCGAAATGGTTTGCATTAATAAATACAGGCGGATGGACATTGCACAAAACCAATATACTCATATCAGCTTGTGAATGAGTATTAACATATTGCTTTAATTCTTTGGAAATATAAGCGAAATAGATATTAATGTTATTCGGAATGGCTAGTGTCAAAAAGTAAGTAAGACGGCTGTAGCTAGAAATATCCGATGACTCATGTGAAAACAGGATGATTTCAAATGAATTCTAAATGAATGTAGCATATCGATGTATGACATTTTAATTAATAGTCTCTTCTAGGCTCTGGTATTTTCATATTATATGTATGTAAATGGATAGACTAGCAGACATCCAAGTTCTTTTTGAGTCTCAGTCCTCCGTTTGCATATTTCATACATATGTACAAAATCAGTATATATACACTGAGAGCATAGTGTATGAAATAACCCCAAAATTTACCTACTCTTTATTACATTTTCTACTTCCACATTGAGCTTCTGTTTTTTTTTACACATTATACAAAACTTACCTGTTAATAAAATGAGGATCTTAAGAAACAGGAGCCAATTTGATGACATTTTTGTTATGAATATGCTGGTAGCAAGCAGAGCTTAGCAGTTGATATAAGTCTACAAAAAAATTAAGAAGATAAATACTATTTAGAATTTGTATTCATATAAACAAATATAAGAGGCAAAACAGACTGCAGGATTTTTGTATACTACTAAATTCACATCAGCCTAAACATTTTCATACCCTGAACCCATTACAAATAATATACAATAATAATAATAATTTTTTCTATGCGTTTGCACAAAAACATTGAAACATTCTAAGAATCGCAATTGCGATGTTGGTAGAGACAGTGTGCCAAGCAGTAGGATCTCTGCCAGCAGAGCGTGGAGAAAATCAAAATCTTGGTGGAAGCAATAAGCCAAGATAATTATAGAATCTGATAAAGAAATTTACAAGAGAATCCAAATATGTTTGAAAATAGATTACTTTAAAGGGTAAATATGACCACTCAAAATTAAATAAATTAGCCATATAAAAGAACAAATAATAAAACTCTAGTCAGAGATACCCTGAAAACCCGAAAGATACGCGTTTTTAAATATGCCCTGTTATGTATTTATAAACAAAAAAAGTGCAACCCTCTAAAAAATTTTGATTAAAAAATATATTTCCGTGGGATTCTGACTTGGACCTTCACTATCAAATATTTGTAAAAAAAAACGGAAAGAATTCATTTTAAAGCGTTGCCGAGCTTCGAACCTCGAATTTTTAATTGACATGCATCACTTTTACCATCAGCGCCATCTAGCAAATCTAAGCTAAAGAAGCTGTTGAGAATTCTAAGAATATACGAGAATGTAGCTGGCACTGCTGGCCACGTGGCTTTGCCTTAGCCAAACGTTTTGTTTAATAACTTCTGTTAATGGATTATTGAAATTTTCAACATATGATCTACATATTTTATTCCTTTTTTAAAATATACGAATATATATGTATATGCAAGTAACACATGTACACACATGCGCGCATAAACACGCGATCTACTTACTGCGCAGTTTACGCAGAGGCTGTGATTGGGCTGCAGTAAGGGCTATATTATAGATATTTTTTGTTTGAATAAGTTTTCGTATAGATGGATTTTCGTAATCAAATTTTTAAAGTGTCATGACATTCAAATATATATGTATATATTTGCCAAAGCACAATATGGGGTTCGGAAGGGGGCGTGGTAAAGTATAACAAAAATCGAAATTGTATAAAATACACACAACACCTAATACAAAATCTAGTTCTTATAGGTTCTGAGATCCACGCGTACACACATGCGGAGTGACGGACAGAAAAACTGACGGACGGGGCTAAATCAACTCAGCTCGTCTTCCTGATCAAGAATATGTACTTTATGGGATCTGTCACGCCTACTTCTGCCTGTTACATACATTTTAACCAAACCATTGTACTCTGATTATAAAAACCGAAAAATGTAAAAATATTCCATTTTCCAATTAATTGCAACAAAACTATTGCACAAATAGTTGATACTTTGAAATCATTGGAAAGGTATGCTTATTTACAACATAAAAGAAAAATACTGTTTAAGCACCTTTACGCAGCAGGTACAGTGATGATGACAAAAAGCGACTTGAAGGATACTTTAAAAATAAATGATTTCCTTTCTAAAAGTTATATTTTTTTTCTTTATTATAAATAATGAAATTTTTTCATTTACAAGAAAGCAAACTTTTGTTATATACCCTGAACCCATTGCAAATGTGAAATCAGGGTAAAATTGTTTTGTTAGAATGTATGTAACAAGCAGAAGGACGCTTGGCAGAGCCCAATAAAGTATTCATATTCTTGATCAGAGCGACGTAGATGGTGGGTCCCTATAGCACGCGCAGATCGAGCTTGTATTAAAGAATCGATAAATATTCCCATTTTAATGCTATCGATTAAAAACCTTATCGAAATGCAGTTAAAAAACTATATCTCATACATATATATATATATATATATATATATATATATATATATATATATATATGTGCTAATATAAATTTTGAAGCTCACAGCATTAATATCAAATAGCATATATATATATATATATATATATATATATATATATATATATATATATATATATATATATATATATATATATATATATATATATATATATATATATATATGCTATTTGATATTAATGCTGTGAGCTTCAAAATTTATATTAGCACATGCAAGATATAGAGTATATTTAAAAATGTAGATTGAACTGAGTTTAGGATATCTCTTTGTCGGGCAGATATGTTATATAACATAACATACTTCAAACAATCAATCAATTTCCCTGAAATCGGTTTAAATAAATAGAAGCGGTCAACAGTAATTTAGTCCTTAGCTTTTGAGTTTTAACTGTAAACTTTAAAAGATATAATTTATCCTGAATATAATATAATAATAATATAATAATATAATAATATAATATATTCCTGCAGATTTTACGTCTCTCAAGCGTTTTAAATAAAAAGGCCTCTGAGATACCGGAAATAGAATTTCCCGATTTGCCACTGGGCGAACTCATTTAATTTTTGGTCAATCCTTATGATGAGTATGGAATAATGCAACTATAAGCTTACGCTTCAAAGTACGGGGAAACACAAAGTATTTTTCGATATAAAACGTCCCCAATAGGGAATTATTATTTTAGGGTCATCGATCTAGAAAGTCAAAAGTATCCAAATATTCAATTTTATAATGGTTTTCTTAAAATATATAAAATATATTAATCTCGATTTGTAACTCTTAAAACGTCCTGATCTAGAATATACAAATATGTATACTGTATGGAGTCTGCATGTTCTCCATACAGTATACATATTTGTATATTCTAGATCAGGACGTTTTAAGAGTTACAAATCGAGATTAATTATAAATAATCGATAACAATTTCCGTTAATGCTATGGACTAAAAACCATATAGAAATTCAGTTTTAAAACTATGTCTCGTACGTCTATGGAGCTAAAGTTTCTAATGCTCCATGTTTCAATGTACAATAGATTATCTACATCAAATGCTATAAATTGCATTGAAGTCCATTAGTAACAAAATTTATTTAACAATAAAAAAAGATAATTTGACTTCGTTTCTTAAGAGTAGCTTTTTGGGGCTTCATAATGAATACCGAGATTTTGCAGTGTTTTGATTTTGGATAAACTTGCCCGCAAATTTGCAAAAAAAAAATGCAGTATACTAAAGACTTGTGCCATCACGCTCGAAAAGTTTAATTAAGAAAGTTCGTGTGAATATGTATGTACGTATGTGTCCATGTATTGTTTGCTATGTATGTATGTATGATAGAAACGTATAATGATGGTATTCCCATTCTTCATAGGGTTCAGGGTATCTCCTAGTCGAGCAGTCTCCACTAGAACACACTAACTTGTTATACCTAATCACGAAGTGATATGAATATTTTGGGCTTTTCGCCGCTATTAAAGCTAGAGACTTAAAATTTGACTTAAAACTTACGCCCATAGGGGGCGTGGCAAAGCGGCAAAAACTATCTCTTACAGTTTTAGAGTTAGAAGCTCAAAATTTAACGACTTAAGTGCTGTTGATCTCTTCTAGTGAGTTGCCAAAAATTGTTTATATATACCGATTGGGGGCGTAGCAGATCGGAAACTGCAGCTGATAGCGTTTTGACCTTGACTGTGTGTTCTGCAGTCCGTAGCGCCTGACTGACACATTCTTATTTGTTAATTATACATTTCCTATTTAGCGATTGATTAGGGATGTGGAGGTGATGGCTAAAGTGAGGCGCGTTGTCGAGGAGATGTGGGCTCAAATTCTGGCGATGTCAAGTCTCTAGCTTTAATGGCGGCGAAATGGTTGCAATAAATACTGACAGACGGACGGATAGTCTGACTTACATTGCGCAAAACCTATATAATCCTTTCACTTCGTAAATCAGTATACAAATTCTTTCCACAAGTCCTACCTCAATATCAGGCTCTCTCATCATACATATATTCCACTTATGTACGTTTTACGTAGTTAGATCTTCGGTTTCAACATACTTCAATTCTAAAATATGTTCCCAAAATTAAGAGTTTTTTTCGAAATTCTAGCATACAACCAACATAAAATATTATTTATTATACATAATAAGATGTTAGTTCTATGATATTCATAGTACAAAATTTTAAATAAGCAAACAATTTAATAACAAAAGCGAATCATAAATCATAATGTAATGTCCTTTAATATGTATGTAAGTTTCGAAGATATTAGAATAAGTAACTGGATTTCGGCCACATCTCCATTCAACCCTCTAAAATTTCCTTAATAAGGTGGGAAAACATTTAAACAATGTTATACATATGTATGTTTGTGTCGCGTGTTTTTATTACTTACCTGATGTTATCTCCTACTTTGCGATTTGAGATATATAGGTATGTATGTAAGTACAAGGCTGCAAATGTCTAATCGCTTATTTATTTAAAAATGTAAGAATTGTCATTTATATAATATGTTTGATTCACCTCAATATGTGTCCCCTGCTATAAAGCAAAGATATAGATTAAGATGCGATGTGAGGCTTTCGAACTGTCTTAAGTATCGCTATGTTTTATTGTGTTGTTAAAAGTTGCTATTATGTGCTTTTATATATATATATATATATATATATATATATATATATATATATATATATATATATATATATATATATATATATATATATATATATATATATATATATATATATATATATATATATATATATATATATATATATATATATATATATATATATATATATATATATATATATATATATATATATATATATATATATATATATATATATATATATATATATTATATATATATATATATATATATATATATATATATATATATATATATATATATATATATATATATATATGTGTGTGTGTGTGTGTGTGTGTGTGTGTGTGTGTGTGTGTGTGTGTGTGTGTGTGTGTGTGTGTGTGTGTGTGTGTGTGTGTGTGTGTGTGTGTGTGTGTGTGTGTGTGTGTGTGTGTGTGTGTGTGTGTGTGTGTGTGTGTGTGTGTGTGTTGGTGTTGGTGTGTATATACATATGTATAAATGTTTGATATACAAGCTCCAAAATTAATAATTAATGGCAGGTTTAGGCGCAATATAATTTGTTTGTCGACAAAAACGAAAAGCTTTGTGGTAAAATTAATTTTCCTCAATGTGCGTATATAAGTCGTATTAATAGAAGTAATTTAATTATATATTTTTGAATTCCTTACTCTCAATGATACTGATTTATTAACTGATTCATTTACATCTGATTAATCCATTTGTAATTAAATTTTCTGTCTTTCCTTTAATGAAAATATTCAAGGTGGGGGTATACCATATTCAGTAATAATGTATTTTCACTGACAAGGTATAACTGTGCCAGCAACCCTGAAAGGTGCCAGCTAACTTTATTATATATATGTATATTTTTTTTTACAACAGCAACAATCAGCAGCAATACACATAAGCCACATTCAGAATTCACTAAGAATAATTAGCAATCTCATACCCTCAAAAACATATACCTAAATGTAGCACTAAGGCGAATAGGATATGATTACTGGGGAACCCAAATAAATACATTTCCTTAATTTATAATACTTAAAAACACTTTATTGTTGCTTGCAGCTCATGCTCATTGTTTGTATATCACTTATTTTGTTGTTCACAATCAAACAAAAACCAAAAAACAACATTAAAGACAATAGGCTACTTGTGCCAATAGCACAGTCGTCCTATTTGAAGCGCCACTCCACACGTAAGGATAAAAACGATGATAACACGAAGAGAACGAGGCAACGGTCGATGGTAACAAGAATATGTGGTTTACCGTTCACTGTTTACGGTTCAATTTTCACGCGCAACAAAGCATTCACCAGGAAGTTGGGCCGACAACGAAAATAATACTTGTGAAACGTTGTGTTTTGCAAACCCCTGCTTTCGATATCCTTTGCGAAACTGAATCGTAGCAGAACCAGCAACTAAACTCGACCAAGAGTACACGATGTGCGCTTATGTGCAAATACTGTCTTTAGTTCCACATGCTCATGTAAGAATTTCATATACAGACACGCACCTTTGTCAGGTTGGCGCCGTTGTCACGCCTCGCCAACGACCTGTTCGGGTCAATACGTGTGGGATGTTGCCGTGCAGCGCAGGCGTCAACAAAAGTATGTGGATGCCATTTATAGCAATTAGAGTTGCTGAAAATTCATAATACAACAAAAAATGTAAAAATGATTTAGTAAACTGAAAAATTATACCCACGTTCATCGCGTAATAGTGGTATGCACAACAAATTAACAACTAAAGAATGCTTTTCAACTGAATGGACTGTAATGGTTATCTATTCAAAATTATGGTAGAGTTGCAGTACTATTTGACGACTCACTCCCCATTTTAATACTACTATTTAATAAACAAAGAGATGAAAAAGAGAGTAGTTCTATGAGCTACATAAAATTTTATAAACATATTAAATCACAAGTTGATATTATTGTTATCAATCTAGTTTTTTTTTCTTATTATTTATCGGCTCCATTGCCATCACTTATGTGGATGGTATTTTTGCTCGTACCACCTCTTTGCACTCCTGTTTCGTTCGATGACTGCGGAGACAAGCACAATAAGTATTTAAAGAGGCGACAGTCGTGTCCGACAGATTCACGCAGGCACTGTTACGATGAAGTGGTCCTTTGGATACCCCCCGACTCTGTTGTTGTGAGCTAATGCTGCTTTGCTGCAAGTTCAATGGAATTCGTACAGCTCTCAATTGTGTCGGCCGTATCGCTAACAAATAAATTAATCAGGCATAAAAGACGAGATACGCTCGTACATACACCCAGATGAATGTATTTTTTATATACAAGCAGTTGTCTCCCGCCATTGCTCGGGAGAAGAACTTTTATTTATAAATTTCACACATTTCATTTGATGTCACTTTACTTTCCCTGGATTGAATAAACAATATTCCAATTCTAGCTTGAGAATATTTGTATTTATTGACATTTTCGTAATCTGTCAACTACGTTAATTAAACTTATTCACGAAGAGAAATGTATATTGGTTTTGTTCAATATCCGTCTATCCGTCCATCCTTCTGTGCATATGAACGTAGCCCATATCGCAGTTATTGCAGCAAAAAAATATACATACATATATTCGTGTGTACCTTTGTCTGATAAAATAATTTTCCCAATACACCCACTAATGGTGTAACAAATCGGTAAATGCTCTTTCCGATATCTCAGAAACTCTGTTATTCAAAATGCTAGAGAATTGAAGTTCGGAATGTATACTTGCGCTGTAAGCGATATGCCGCATATATATATAACGCCCATTGGGGACGTGGCAAATCGGATCTGACTATATAGTGTTTTGTACAAGTTCTGTTTGATTTTAGGTACTATCAATGCTAGAGACTTGAAATTAGGAATAAATACTCGGGCTATAAGCCAAAGATAAAAAGATATTACGAATATATCTCCTCCCTCCCATAGGGTAATGTTTTAGAGCTAAAATCCTAAAAATTTAATAATTAATTTACTGGTGACCTCCTCTATCCATAACCTATCAATCGCCTCTTCGCGGGCGTGGCGTATTAAAAAATAAACTGTAATTATCACAGTTTTGGAGATTAAGCCCTAAAATGTTTCGTGACCCTAGACTCCTAACGACTGGCCAAATATTATATGTCTACAACTACTAGAGGCAAATCGGAAAAACTACATCTACTAGTTTTAAAGTTAAATATTTAGTTAGAAAACTTAACGGCTGAATTATTTTTGACCTCCTATATACTATATACCCGACTGCAATCTTTTTGGTTGTTTTTAATTGTTTAGGTCAAACGGATGGTAAAGCTAATGGTATACTAATGGGGTGCGTTTTCCACTATTTTAAATCGTAAAGCCAACAATATTTCACACGCCTGGCAGCAGTGCATCAACGTCAACAAAGTAAATTCTAAGCAAGTTAAAACCTTTATTGTAGTGCGTAACCGACTTCACAATACTCATTTACGTCTCAAAAGCTGCTAAATGTATTTAAGTAAACATCAATATATCCGAATTGGTGACACCTTTATGCAAGTGTGTCCCTGTTGATCTTCCCAGAAAATGCATCTTCAAATGTATGGTATACCTCTCAGAGGAGTGACAAATCAAAAAACTTATTATCTTCCACAGTGCTTAAACTAGAATTACTACTAGCAATTTGTGAGCAGCATTACCGATGGAGTATAATTTATATTGCTATGCCTATTAATTTTGATAAATTTGGGAAAATTTATTTTTTAATCAATATGCATATACGTATTTTGCATTTGCATTGGTTTTCGCGTAGCTACAGATAGGCGGACAAATGGTATAGAGCGTGGAAAATCGGATGATATATCTTCTACAGCTTTTAAGGTTGAATTTCCAAACCTTGCAGATCTATAAATTATACTTGGAATACCACTTGGTATGCCTCGTATCGGAACAAGTCGTTTTTTACGGGTCGACTGCAACGTTCCTGATTATTTTTATAAATTTTATGAAGTCCAGACTTCAAGAAGTTATTCAATAACCTATATTCCATTGATGGCACACGCGCAGTTTTTTCATAAATTGCGTAGTAGGGTGTGTGTTTATGTGAGCGTGTACATGGGCACATACATATGTTCATATTCACGCATGAATAGAAGAAGAAAGAATGGTATAAACAAATGCAAGCACTCCCACCTTAAGCACCAGCACTTATTATACCCAAAGTCCATTATAATATGAAACTATATAATAGTATGAAAAGTTTACATGTATGAGTTTGTGAACTAGTGAATAAATTGATCGATTTAAATCTGATGGCAACATCTCCGGAGTAGGGAAAACCTTATCCAGAAACGTAAATTTGTAAGTTTTCCTAAATCGTCGAGCAAACACTTGCACTTTGTGCAACGGCCTAATGTAACGAACACTGCTTGGTATACTGCTTTGTACAGTGGTATGTCAACTTAGTTTAAGTCTATCTGGTTGACTGTTTGTCACGATTGAGCCATGCAGCACATAGATGGGACATTTTGAACTTTTCCAACGCATAAAATTTGATTCGAACCTACTCAACTTCATATTTGCTTGGGTCCTTTAGTTTGAGGTTCGAGCATCGAAAATATGGAATCAAAAAATCAGTGCGCTGCGAGCAGTCAACTGAAATGAACCCATTAAAAATGGGAATCAGGCTATAATGGTTTTGTTAAAATGTATGTAAAAAGCGCAAAAAGGCGTGACAGATCACCTAAAGTACATATATTCTTGATCAGGACGGCGAGCCGAGTCGATATATACATATCTGTCGATGTCGAAAACCACAGAACCTAAAGATTTGAAAATTTAAATATATAGTCGTTTGTTTATACCATACGCAGTACGAGCTGATTATTATTTTGATAGCTCCTCCCATTTCCTTAGAATCGATCAAAATCGATAATTTGGCTTAGCTTAGGCGCAACCTGAATACCGTTCGATCTAGAGATTTCAGATTTACTGAGTATACCCGTGTAATGAATACAGAGAATTTGTAATTTTTTTGATTTTGCAAAATAAAAAAAACTTACGTGCTTTGGCAACGACACACATAAATATTTCATCATTCTCTATTTCATACTCAAGAAATATCTCATTGAAGAGTGGAACAAAATGGAACTTAAACTTGTAATAAGTTGGTAGACTTAATGTCAAAAGAAATGAGATCCTTCTAAATGCAAAAGACGGATCAACTAAATATTAAAAGAGGGGTTACTTTAGTTTTAACTTTTCATCCAAAAACATTGACTAGACGATTTGAGGTTACGATAGATTTGTGATGTTTAAAAATTAAAAATGTTTTTCTACTATGTTTTCTTTGGAATATGTATTTATTTTTATACCCTAAACCCAATAAAAATGGGAAATCAGGGAAAAATGTTTTTTTTTAATGTTTGTAACAGCAAAAGTAGACGTGACAGACACCATAAAGTATATATATTCTTGATCAGGACGACGAGCTTAGTGGATATAGCCATGTAAGTCTGTCTGTCCGTATGTGTGAACGCGTAGATCTCAGAACATATAAGAGCTGGGGAAATTTTTTTGTGGGTCCGTGTATATCGATAACTATTACCGTTCAATTGTTATCGATTAGCCGTAGCGAGATTCAGTAATCAATTTATATCTCGTATAAATTTTGCATTTAGTTATATGTGTATTTTATACAGTTTCGATTTTTGTTATATTTTGGATACCACTCCCACTTTCACCCCAAATTGCAACGTCACGTGTTTTGACATATATTTACATATGAATGTCATGATCACGCTCTAAAAGACTTACTGCAGCCCAAGCGCAGCCGCTGCGTAAACTGCAAAGAAGGCAGAACGCGTGCTTACGTGTGCGTGTATGCGTATGTGTATGTACATGTGTTACTCGTATACACATATATATTCGTATTTGTTAAATAATAGAATATGTAGATCACATGCTAAAGATTTCAATGAAATCCATTAAGCATATTAGAAGTTATTGAACAAAAAGTTTTGCACGTGACCAGCAGCGCAAGCAGTTTTATTACACATGTGCATAAGTACATGTAGTGCGTGCATTTTCGCATATTCTAAATATCGAAACTGCTTGAATTGATTGAATTGTAGTTGAATTATTAGCTGTTGCTTTAGTTTTAAATTTGTTATCAATTGTCCAAACAGTGAAGTGGCGGTGTTGCTGGAGTCGGCGTTTTTTTATTTGTTTTCAAACATAATGTGAAGGGGTTCAGGGAATCTCCTAATCTGGTTTGCTTTTAAACCGTCTTGTGTTAGAATATGTCCAAAATATTATGTATAGTTTTTCATGGATAAAAATTTATTTGGTTGTACTTTTACTATTTTTAAATTATGATCTTGTGATTTTTTTTTAAATTTAAAGCAATTTTATATTTCTCAACTGTTGTTGAAAATACTAATCACCTAGTCAAGCATACACGTATAATGCCGCTTCTTGTTGAGTAATTTTCAAAGGTTGTTTTTAAACAAAGTTAATTTATTTAGTTTTTTTTAGTTTGTCCTTAATTTAATTAATTGGGTTTTATTCAATAAGATTTTTAAAAACTTTATGACTTTATAAAGAATTTACGAACGAACACAAAAAAAATTTGTAACTACATATATGTACATATGTATGTATGTATGTTGGTGTTTTTGAAGGCTTGAAATGGCTGAAAGCAAGATTTTAGTTTAAAGTTACAAGTGCTCTAGTCGAGAATACTCGACTAGAAGATCCCCTGAGCCCTGCGAAGAGTCGATATTCCAAACATTCTATGCTTATTTAACATATACAAATATATACATATGTATATACAAACAACACATGAACACACACACGTACACACGCGCTCATAAGCATGCACTCTGCTAACTGCGCAGTTTACGCAGCGGTAGCGCTTTGAAATGAATGCAAATATTAATGATATTGTTATCAGTGAAATAATACGTAACGAATTGCATCAAGGCTTGGTTAAGTACTCAAATGTCAACGATGCAACATAATTAAACTGAACAGATGAGCAACATGAAGAAAAGCATTTAAGAACTGCAGTCTACGCAGAACACAGTTTGAGAAGGTAATGGACTAGTTGGAGTAGCACAGAACACCCCAATGCATGCAATTATGGATGATGGAGGCTTGCAAGCAAGCACTACATCAGATGTTAATGTCATCCCTGCACCGAAATTGGATGCATACGAGGTGCTAAATACACTGGCAAAAGAGAAGCTCATACCTGAGGCGGTATGCCTAAAACAGATGCAGGAAGTGATGGAGGTGCACATGTTACCAATGTGGAGTGCCAAAGACTCACAGAGGGTGGCTCAAGTAACAATCAGGATGTCTCAAGACGCGGATCTTGATTTGACGCTGGATAGCATGCAACGCAGTTGACGGCCTTTCTGGTGGCTTCCTATAAGGAAATGGTCCGATTGCTTACAGTACTTTTGGCGTGAGTTCAAGTATAGTTCCCCATACAGATGAATCGTTTGTTGGAGGCGGCATGTATGGTAATGTATCGGGCTATGACAGAATTTGGGCTTGCGTTCTAAAAGGCGTGGTTGCACAGGGTTGTAAACCAATTAATTAGACGAACAGTAGTATAGAAGCCTATCAATTTACGTATGGACGAACGGAATTACTTATAAAAAGTCAATTATAGTTGTTTGGTACGAGTCGTCCAGTTAATGAGAACAATTTGGGGCGGTTGGTAAATTTTTTTTTCTAAAGTTGAAAATTTTGTAGTAATTTTACAGTCAACAAATGCCATCCAGCATTTACACAATACTGTACTTTTGGAGCAACTTTTTGAGAAGATGCCGATGACAAATCGGATTCAATGGGTGAATTATGCAGCATATATTCGTCCATATGCTGATTTAAGACACTTAAATAATTGGTTCAGTGTCGTGATGAGAAACGTGACAGTAGTAGCAACTATTATTTCCAGTCGAAAGCCGCAACCAAGGAGCGACTTGTTAATCTGCCATTAAATTGTTATCAGTATAAGGGCGATCACACAAGTGACGAGTTTGTTAAAGCAAGTACAAAGGAAAGGTAGACAATGGTGCAAAGGTTGGGAGTTTGCTTCGGATGTTTGAGAGTCAGCAAAAATTACAGCACAAGTCACAACATTTTGAAACGAATAAAAATTTTAAAAGCTTAACAGAACCATCATAAATAAAGTTAACAATGGAGTCTCAAAATTGTTGTTTACTGTTTCACCAGTTGGGGTTAAGAGTCCAAATAACTCTATATTGAAAACATGCAAAACGGCATGACATGTCAATGAGAAACTTGTTGTTGTAAAATAAATGAGTCTTGAAGCAAACAGTTCCGGACTTGAAACTGCCCCTACAGATGGTGGATCTACAACAATAAAAGATAAATACAGGCAGCAAAGAAATAACCCATTGGACGGACAGAAATCCTAGTTTTGTTTAACTGGGCGTGTAATCCGAGAGGGGTTTACAACCACGGTACACATTTGTGCCCCATATGTGACACATAGTACAGCGGATGAAAACAATGCGTCCAAAAAACGCCCTCTTTTAAGTTCCAATTTTAATTTTATGCAGTCGGGCATATTAATTCCCCCTTGGCAAGGAGCGAGACCTATCACAACCCCTGCTAGTTACGGATACAGCTTCCGGCTGAGACCCAATTTCACGTTGGGCAACAGCATTTTCAAAACTACAGCCACCACGATACTCCTATTAAAGGGTCCAACCTTAATTAGGTTGGCCCCGGCCACCAGACCATCCCATGGTTCAAATTAGCAGAAACTGCTACCCAGTTCGGTTTCCGACAACCGGGAACTGGGAACTTTGGTCAGACCTTGACCTTCTCCATTAAGAAGATTTGTCTACCAAATTAAGGCTTTGGTATGCCCTTCAACTCATCACAAGGATTTGTCTACCAAATTTAAGGTGCTTTGGTAT
>JAWNON010000208.1:0-103176 GCA_035045945.1 Drosophila anceps
ATATTTTACATCCACATAGATAACAACAGTAAAAATGGGTGTACTCATGTGGAACTGCTCATCTTTTTCTACTCCAAGATATATGAATTATCTACTAAGTAACAAATCAGCTTATTTGCATATAATTTTTAGCTGCGCGGCAATTGGCAGCCATTTAAATGACGCTTTTTTGAATTGTATTAGAGAGTTATTCTAATCATCTTATTGGAAGACAAAATTCTGTTCATGGGAGCACGAAATTGATATGCGAAACAATATCAAACGTGATGGTTATTACAGATTGCTTATATATTTAACAACCACTACATTTTTTGCATCCACATCGCTGACAACAGTTGCAATGGGCGTGCTCAATTGGAACTGCAAATCTTTTTATACTCCCAGATATATGAATTAGCTACTAAGTAACAAATCAGCTTATTTGCATATAATTTTTAGCTGCGCGGCAATTGCCAGCCATTTAAATGACGCCATTTTGAATTATATTACAGAGTTGGACTAATCACCTGATTGGAAGACAAAATTCTGTTAATGGGAGCACGAAAATGTTATGCGAAGCAACATTAAACGCGATATTTATTACAGTTTGATATATATATTTAATAACCACTACACATTTTACCTCCACATAGATAACAACAGTAAAAATGGGTGTGCTCATGTGGAACTGCTCATCTTTTTCTACTCCCAGATATATGAATTAGCTACTAAGTAATAAATCAGCTTATTCGCATATATTTTTTAGCTGCGCGGCAATTGGCAACCTTTTAAATGACGCCATTTTGAATTATATTACAGAGTTGGACTAATCATCTTATTGGAAGACAAAATTCTGTTAATGGGAGCACAACAATGTTATGCGAAGCAATATCAAACGCGATATATATTACAGATTACTTATTTATTTAATAACCACTACATATTTTGCATCGACATCGCTGACAACAGTTGCAATGGGCGTATTCAATTGGAACTGCAAATCTTTTTATACTCCCAGATATATGAATTAGCTACTAAGTAACAAATCAGCTTATTTGCATATAATTTTTAGCTGCGCGGCAATTGGCAGCCATTTAAATGACGCCATTTGGAGATGTGTTACAGAGTTGGACTAATCATCTTATTGGAAGACAAAATTTTGTTAATGGGAGCACGAAAATGTTACGCGAAGCAATATCAAACACGATATTTATTACAGTTTGATATATATATTTAATAACCACTACATATTTTACATCCACATCGATAACAACAGTAGAAACGGGTGTTCTCATATGGAACTGCTCATCTTTTTTTACTCCAAGATATATGAATTATCTACTAAGTAACAAATCAGCTTATTTGCATATAATTTTTAGCTGCGCGGCAATTGGCAGCCATTTAAATGACGCCATTTTGAATTATATTAGAGAGTTATTCTAATCATCTTATTGGAAGACAAAATTCTGTTCATGGGAGCACGAAATTGATATGCGAAACAATATCAAACGTGATGTTTATTACAGATTGCTTATATATTTAATAACCACTACATATTTTGCATCCACATCGCTGACAACAAAAGCAATGGGCGTGCTCAATTGGAACTGCTCAGCTTTTTCTACTCCCAGATATATGAATAAGTTACTAAGTAACAAATTAGCTTATTTGCATATAATTTTTAGCTGCGCGGCAATTGGCAGCCATTTAAATGACGCCATTTTGAATTATATTACAGAGTTGGACTAATCATCTTATGGTAAGACATAATTCTGTTAATGGGAGCACGAAAATGTTATGCGAAGCAATATCAAACATGGTATTTATTACAGTTTGATATATATATTTAATTACCACTACATATTTTATATCCACATCGATGACAACAGTAAAAATGGGTGTGCTCATGTGGAACTGCTCATCTTTTTCTACTCCCAGATATATGAATTAGCTACTAAGTAACAAATCAGCTTATTTACATATAATTTTTAGCTGCGCGGCAATTGGCAGCCATTTAAATGACGCCATTTTGAAATGTGTTACAGAGTTGGACTAATCATCTTATTGGAAGACAAAATTCTGTTAATGGGAGCACGAAAATGTTACGCGAAGCAATATCAAACACGATATTTATTACAGTTTAATATATATATTTAATAACCACTACATATTTTACATCCACATCGATAACAACAGTAGAAACGGGTGTGCTCATGTGGAACTGCTCATCTTTTTTTACTCCAAGATATATGAATTATCTACTAAGTAACAAATCAGCTTATTTGCATATAATTTTTAGCTGCGCGGCAATTGGCAGCCATTTAAATGACGCTTTTTTGAATTATATTAGAGAGTTATTCTAATCATCTTATTGGAAGACAAAATTCTGTTCATGGGAGCACGAAATTGATATGCGAAACAATATCAAACGTGCTGTTTATTACAGATTGCTTATATATTTAATAACGCTGACAACAGTTGCAATGGGCGTGCTCAATTGGAACTGCTCATGTTTTAATACTCCCAAATATATGAATTACCTACTAAGTAACAAATCAGCATATTTGCATATAATTTTTAGCAGCGCGGCAATTGGCAGCCATTTAAATGACGCTTTTTTGAATTATATTACAGAGTTGGACTAATCACCTGATTGGAAGACAAAATTCTGTTAATGGGAGCACGAAAATTTTATGCGAAGCAACATTAAACGCGATATTTATTACAGTTTGATATATATATTTAATAACCACTACATATTTTACCTACACATAGATAACAACAGTAAAAATGGGTGTGCTCATGTGGAACTGCTCATCTTTTTCTACTCCCAGATATATGAATTACCTACTAAGTAACAAATCAGCATATTTGCATATATTTTTTAGCTGCGCGGCAATTGGCAACCATTTAAATGACGCCATTTTGAATTATATTACAGAGTTGGACTAATCATCTTATTGGAAGACAAAATTCTGTTAATGGGAGCACGAAAATGTTATGCGAAGCAATATCAAACGCGATATATATTACAGATTGCTTATTTATTTAATAACCACTACATATTTTGCATCGACATCGCTGACAACAGTTGAAATGGGCGTGCTCAATTGGAACTGCAAATCTTTTTATACTCCCAGATATATGAATTAGCTACTAAGTAACAAATCAGCTTATTTGCATATAATTTTTAGCTGCGCGGCAATTGGCAGCCATTTAAATGACGCTTTTTTGAATTATATTAGAGAGTTCTTCTAATCATCTTATTGGAAGATAAAATTCTGTTGATGGGAGCACGAAACTGATATGCGAAACAATATCAAACGTGATGTTTATTACAGATTGCTTATATATTTACCACTACATATTTTGCAACCACATCGCTGACAACAGTTGCAATGGGCGTGCTCAATTGGAACTGCTCATCTGGTTCTACTCCCAGATATATGAATAAGCTACTAAGTAACAAATCAGCTTATTTGCATATAATTTTTAGCTGCGCGGCAATTGGCAGCCATTTAAATGACGCCATTTTGAATTATATTACAGAGTTGGACTAATCATCTTATTGGAAGACAAAATTCTGTTAATGGGAGCACGAAAATGTTATGCGAAGCAATATCAAACGCGATATATATTACAGATTGCTTATTTATTTAATAACCACTACATATTTTGCATCGACATCGCTGACAACAGTTGCAATGGGCGTGCTCAATTGGAACTGCAAATCTTTTTAGATATATGATTTAGCTACTAAGTAACAAATCAGCTTATTTGCATATAATTTTTAGCTGCGCGGCAATTGGCAGCCATTTAAATGACGCCATTTTGAATTATATTACAGAGTTGGACTAATCATCTTATTGGAAGATAAAATTCTGTTGATGGGAGCACGAAACTGATATGCGAAACAATATCAAACGTGATGTTTATTACAGATTGCTTATATATTTACCACTACATATTTTGCAACCACATCGCTGACAACAGTTGCAATGGGCGTGCTCAATTGGAACTGCAAATCTGGTTCTACTCCCAGATATATGAATAAGCTAATAAGTAACAAATCAGCTTATTTGCATATAATTTTTAGCTGCGCGGCAATTGGCAGCCATTTAAATGACGCCATTTAGAATTATATTACAGAGTTGGACTAATCATCTTATTGGAAGACAAAATTCTGTTAATGGGAGCACGAAAATGTTATGCGAAGCAACATTAAACGTGATATTTATTACAATTTTTAGCTGCGCGGCAATTGGCAACCATTTAAATGACGCTTTTTTGAATTATATTAGAGAGTTATTCTAATTATTTTATTGGAGGACAAAATTCTGTTAATGGGAGCACGAAAATGTTATGCGAAGCAACATTAAACGAGATATTTATTACAGTTTGATATATATATTTAATAACCACTACATATTTTACATCCACATCGATAACAACAGTAGAAACGGGTGTGCTCATGTGGAACTGCTCATCTTTTTCTACTCCCAGATATATGAATTAGCTACTAAGTAACAAATCAGCATATTTGCATATAATTTTTAGCTGCGCGGCAATTGGCAACCATTTAAATGACGCCATTTTGAATTATATTACAGACTTGGACTAATCATCTTATTGGAAGACAAAATTCTGTTAATGGGAGCACGAAAATGTTATGCGAAGCAATATCAAACGTGATATTTAATACAGTTTGATATATATATTTAATAACCGCTACATATTTTATATCCACATCGCTGACAACAGTAAAAATGGGTGTGCTCATGTGGAACTGCTCATCTTTTTCTACTCCAAGATATATGAATTATCTACTAAGTAACAAATCAGCTTATTTGCATATAATTTTTAGCTGCGCGGCAATTGGCAGCCATATAAATGACGCCATTTTAAATTATATTACAGTGTTTGACTCATCATTTTATTGGAAGACAAAATTCTGTTATTGGGAGCACAAAAATGTTACGCGAAGCAATATCAAACGCGATATATATTACAGATTGCTTATTTATTTAATAACCACTACATATTTTGCATCGACATCGCTGACAACAGTTGCAATGGGCGTGCTCAATTGGAACTGCAAATCTTTTTAGATATATGATTTAGCTACTAAGTAACAAATCAGCTTATTTGCATATAATTTTTAGCTGCGCGGCAATTGGCAGCCATTTAAATGACGCTTTTTTGAATTATATTAGAGAGTTATTCTAATCATCTTATTGGAAGATAAAATTCTGTTGATGGGAGCACGAAACTGATATGCGAAACAATATCAAACGTGATGTTTATTACAGATTGCTTATATATTTACCACTACATATTTTGCAACCACATCGCTGACAACAGTTGCAATGGGCGTGCTCAATTGGAACTGCAAATCTGGTTCTACTCCCAGATATATGAATAAGCTAATAAGTAACAAATCAGCTTATTTGCATATAATTTTTAGCTGCGCGGCAATTGGCAGCCATTTAAATGACGCCATTTAGAATTATATTACAGAGTTGGACTAATCATCTTATTGGAAGACAAAATTCTGTTAATGGGAGCACGAAAATGTTATGCGAAGCAACATTAAACGCGATATTTATTACAGTTTGATATATATATTTAATAACCACTACATATTTTACCTCCACGTAGATAACAACAGTAAAAATGGGTGTGCTCATGTGGAACTGCTCATCTTTTTCTACTCCCAGATATATGAATTAGCTACTAAGTAACAAATCAGCTTATTTGCATATAATTTTTAGCTGCGCGGCAAGTGGCAACCATTTAAATGAATTTGAATTATATTACAGAGTTGGACTAATCATCTTATTGGAAGACAAAATTCTGTTAATGGGAGCACGAAAATGTTATGCGAAGCAATATCAAACGCGATATATATTACAGATTGCTTATTTATTTAATAACCACTACATATTTTGCATCGACATCGCTGACAACAGTTTCAATGGGCGTGCTCAATTGGAACTGCAAATCTTTTTATACTCCCAGATATATGAATTAGCTACAAAGTAATAAATCTTCTTATTTACATATAATTTTTAGCTGCGCGGCAATTGGCAGCCATTTAAATGACGCCATTTTGAGATGTGTTACAGAGTTGGACTAATCATCTTATTGTAAGACAAAATTCTGTTAATGGGAGCACGAAAATGTTACGCGAAGCAATATCAAACACGATATTTAATACAGTTTGATATATATATATAATGACCACTACATATTTTGCATCCACATCGCTGACAACAAAAGCAATGGGCGTGCTCAATTGGAACTGCTCATCTTTTTCTACTTCCAGATATATGAATTAGCTACTAAGTATCAAATCAGCTTATTTGCATATAATTTTTAGCTGCGCGGCAATTGGCAGCCATTTAAATGACGCTTTTTTGAGTTATATTAGAGTTATTCTAATCATCTTATTGGAAGACAAAATTCTGTTCATGGGAGCACGAAACTGATATGCGAAACAATATCAAACGTGATGTTTATTACAGATTGCTTATATATTTAATAACGCTGACAACAGTTGCAATGGGCGTGCTCAATTGGAACTGCTCATGTTTTAATACTCCCAAATATATGATTTAGCTACTAAGTAACAAATCAGCTTATTTGCATATAATTTTTAGCTGCGCGGCAATTGGCAGCCATATAAATGACGCCATTTTAAATTATATTACAGTGTTGGACTCATCATTTTATTGGAAGACAAAATTCTGTTATTGGGAGCACAAAAATGTTACGCGAAGAAATACCAAACGCGATATTTATAACAGATTGCTTATATATTTAACAACCACTACATATTTTGCATCCACATCGCTGACAACAGTTGCAATGGGCGTGCTCAATTGGAACTGCTCATCTGGTTCTACTCCCAGATATATGAATAAGCTACTAAGTAACAAATCAGCTTATTTGCATATAATTTTTAGCTGCGCGGCAATTGGCAGCCATTTAAATGACGCCATTTTGAATTATATTACAGAGTTGGACTAATCATCTTATTGTAAGACAAAATTCTGTTAATGGGAGCACGAAAATGTTATGCGAAGCAATATCAAATGTGATATTTATTACAGTTTGATATATATATATTTAATAACCACTACATATTTTACATCCACATAGATAACAACAGTAAAAATGGGTGTGCTCATGTGGAACTGCTCATCTTTTTCTACTCCCAGATATATGAATTACCTACTAAGTAACAAATCAACATATTTGCATATAATTTTTAGCTGCGCGGCAATTGGCAGCCATTTAAATGACGCCATTTTGAATTATATTACAGAGTTGGACTAATCATCTTATTGTAAGACAAAATTCTGTTAATGGGAGCACGAAAATGTTATGCGAAGCAATATCAAACGTGATATTTATTACAGTTTGATATATATATTTAATAACCACTACATATTTTATATCCACATCGCTGACAACAGTTGCAATGGGCGTGCACAATTGGAACTGCAAATCTTTTTATACTCCCAGATATATGAATTAGCTACTAAGTAACAAATCAGCTTATTTGCATATAAATTTTAGCTGCGCGGCAATTGGCAGCCATTTAAATGACGCCATTTTGAATTATATTACAGAGTTGAACTAATCATTTTATTGTAAAACAAAATTCTGTTAATGGGAGCACGAAAATGTTATGCGAAGCAATATCAAACGTAATATTTATTACAGTTTGATATATATATTTAATAACCACTACATATTTTATATCCACATCGATGACAACAGTAAAAATGGGTGTGCTCAATTGGAACTGCAAATCTTTTTATACTCCCAGATATATGAATTACCTACTAAGTAACAAATCAGCATATTTGCATATAATTTTTAGCTGCGCGGCAATTGGCAGCCATTTAAATGACGCCATTTTGAATTATATTACAGAGTTGGACTAATCACCTGCTTGGAAGACAAAATTCTGTTAATGGGAGCACGAAAATGTTATGCGAAGCAACATTGAACGCGATATTTATTACAGTTTGATATATATATTTAATAACCACTACATATTTTACCTCAACATAGATAACAACAGTAAAAATGGGTGTGCTCATGTGGAACGGCTCATCTTTTTCTACTCCCAGATATATGAATTAGCTACTAAGTAACAAATCAGCATATTTGCATATAATTTTTAGCTGCGCGGCAATTGGCAACCATTTAAATGACGCCATTTTGAATTATATTACAGACTTGGACTAATCATCTTATTGGAAGACAAAATTCTGTTAATGGGAGCACGAAAATGTTATGCGAAGCAATATCAAACGTGATATTTAATACAGTTTGATATATATATTTAATAACCGCTACATATTTTATATCCACATCGCTGACAACAGTAAAAATGGGTGTGCTCATGTGGAACTGCTCATCTTTTTCTACTCCAAGATATATGAATTATCTACTAAGTAACAAATCAGCTTATTTGCATATAATTTTTAGCTGCGCGGCAATTGGCAGCCATATAAATGACGCCATTTTAAATTATATTACAGTGTTTGACTCATCATTTTATTGGAAGACAAAATTCTGTTATTGGGAGCACAAAAATGTTACGCGAAGCAATATCAAACGCGATATATATTACAGATTGCTTATTTATTTAATAACCACTACATATTTTGCATCAACATCGCTGACAACAGTAGCAATGGGCGTGCTCAATTGGAACTGCAAATCTTTTTATACTCCCAGATATATGAATTAGCTACTAAGTAACAAATCAGCTTATTTGCATATAATTTTTAGCTGCGCGGCAATTGGCAGCCATTTAAATGACGCCATTTTGAGATGTGTTACAGAGTTGGACTAATCATCTTATTGGAAGACAAAATTTTGTTAATGGGAGCACGAAAATGTTACGCGAAGTAATATCAAACACGATATTTATTACAGTTTGATATATATATTTAATAACCACTACATATTTTACATCCACATCGATAACAACAGTAGAAACGGTTGTGCTCATGTGGAACTGCTCATCTTTTTTTACTCCAAGATATATGAATTATCTAAGTAACAAATCAGCTTATTTGCATATAATTTTTAGCTGCGCGGCAATTGGCAGCCATTTAAATGACGCTTTTTTGAATTGTATTAGAGAGTTATTCTAATCATCTTATTGGAAGACAAAATTCTGTTCATGGGAGCACGAAATTGATATGCGAAACAATATCAAACGTGATGTTTATTACAGATTGCTTATATATTTAACAACCACTACATTTTTTGCATCCACATCGCTGACAACAGTTGCAATGGGCGTGCTCAATTGGAACTGCAAATCTTTTTATACTCCCAGATATATGAATAAGCTACTAAGTAACAAATCAGCTTATTTGCATATAATTTTTAGCTGCGCGGCAATTGGCAGCCATTTAAATGACGCCATTTTGAATTATATTACAGAGTTGGACTAATCATCTTATTGTAAGACAAAATTCTGTTAATGGGAGCACGAAAATGTTATGCGAAGCAACATTAAACGCGATATTTATTACAGTTTGATATATATATTTAATAACCACTACATATTTTACCTCCACATAGATAACAACAGTAAAAATGGGTGTGCTCATGTGGAACTGCTCATCTTTTTCTACTCCCAGATATATGAATTAGCTACTAAGTAACAAATCAGCTTATTTGCATATATTTTTTAGCTGCGCGGCAATTGGCAGCCATTTAAATGACGCCATTTTAAGATGTGTTACAGAGTTGGACTAATCATCTTATTGGAAGACAAAATTCTGTTAATGGGAGCACGAAAATGTTATGCGAAGCAACATTAAACGCGATATTTATTACAGTTTGATATATATATTTAATAACCACTACATATTTTACATCCACATCGATAACAACAGTAGAAACGGGTGTGCTCTTGTGGAACTGCTCATCTTTTTTTACTCCAAGATATATGAATTAGCTACTAAGTAACAAATCAGCTTATTTGCATATAATTCTTAGCTGCGCGGCAATTGGCAACCATTTAAATGACGCTTTTTTGAATTATATTAGAGAGTTATTCTAATCATCTTATTGGAAGACAAAATTCTGTTAATGGGAGCACGAAAATGATATGCGAAGCAACATTAAACGCGATATTTATTACAGTTTGATATATATATTTAATAACCACTACATATTTTACCTCCACATAGATGACAACAGTAAAAATGGGTGTGCTCATGTGGAACTGCTCATCTTTTTCTACTCCAAGATATATGAATTATCTACTAAGTAACAAATCAGCTTATTTGCATATAATTTTTAGCTGCGCGGCAATTGGCAGCCATTTAAATGACGCCATTTTGAATTATATTACAGAGTTGAACTAATCATCTTATTGTAAAACAAAATTCTGTTAATGGGAGCACGAAAATGTTATGCGAAGCAATATCAAACGTAATATTTATTACAGTTTGATATATATATTTAATAACCACTACATATTTTATATCCACATCGATGACAACAGTAAAAATGGGTGTGCTCAATTGGAACTGCAAATCTTTTTCTATTCCCAGATATATGAATTACCTACTAAGTAACAAATCAGCATATTTGCATATAATTTTTAGCTGCGCGGCAATTGGCAGCCATTTAAATGACGCCATTTTGAATTATATTACAGAGTTGGACTAATCACCTGCTTGGAAGACAAAATTCTGTTAATGGGAGCACGAAAATGTTATGCGAAGCAATATCAAACGTGATATTTAATACAGTTTGATATATATATTTAATAACCGCTACATATTTTATATCCACATAGATGACAACAGTAAAAATGGGTGTGCTCATGTGGAACTGCTCATCTTTTTCTACTCCAAGATATATGAATTATCTACTAAGTAACAAATCAGCTTATTTGCATATAATTTTTAGCTGCGCGGCAATTGGCAGCCATTTAAATGACGCCATTTTGAATTATATTACAGAGTTGAACTAATCATCTTATTGTAAAACAAAATTCTGTTAATGGGAGCACGAAAATGTTATGCGAAGCAATATCAAACGTAATATTTATTACAGTTTGATATATATATTTAATAACCACTACATATTTTATATCCACATAGATGACAACAGTAAAAATGGGTGTGCTCATGTGGAACTGCTCATCTTTTTCTACTCCAAGATATATGAATTATCTACTAAGTAACAAATCAGCTTATTTGCATATAATTTTTAGCTGCGCGGCAATTGGCAGCCATTTAAATGACGCCATTTTAAGATGTGTTACAGAGTTGGACTAATCATCTTATTGGAAGACAAAATTCTGTTAATGGGAGCACGAAAATGTTATGCGAAGCAACATTAAACGCGATATTTATTACAGTTTGATATATATATTTAATAACCACTACATATTTTACCTCAACATAGATAACAACAGTAAAAATGGGTGTGCTCATGTGGAACGGCTCATCTTTTTCTACTCCCAGATATATGAATTAGCTACTAAGTAACAAATCAGCATATTTGCATATAATTTTTAGCTGCGCGGCAATTGGCAACCATTTAAATGACGCCATTTTGAATTATATTACAGACTTGGACTAATCATCTTATTGGAAGACAAAATTCTGTTAATGGGAGCACGAAAATGTTATGCGAAGCAATATCAAACGTGATATTTAATACAGTTTGATATATATATTTAATAACCGCTACATATTTTATATCCACATCGCTGACAACAGTTGCAATGGGTGTGCTCAATTGGAACTGCAAATCTTTTTATACTCCCAGATATATGAATTAGTTACTAAGTAACAAATCAGCTTATTTGCATATAATTTTTAGCTGCGCGGCAATTGGCAACCACTACATATTTTACCTCCACATAGATGACAACAGTAAAAATGGGTGTGCTCATGTGGAACTGCTCATCTTTTTCTACTCCAAGATATATGAATTATCTACTAAGTAACAAATCAGCTTATTTGCATATAATTTTTAGCTGCGCGGCAATTGGCAGCCATATAAATGACGCCATTTTAAATTATATTACAGTGTTTGACTCATCATTTTATTGGAAGACAAAATTCTGTTATTGGGAGCACAAAAATGTTACGCGAAGCAATATCAAACGCGATATATATTACAGATTGCTTATTTATTTAATAACCACTACATATTTTGCATCAACATCGCTGACAACAGTAGCAATGGGCGTGCTCAATTGGAACTGCAAATCTTTTTATACTCCCAGATATATGAATTAGCTACTAAGTAACAAATCAGCTTATTTGCATATAATTTTTAGCTGCGCGGCAATTGGCAGCCATTTAAATGACGCCATTTTGAGATGTGTTACAGAGATGGACTAATTGGACTTGGACTTATTGGAAGACAAAATTTTGTTAATGGGAGCACGAAAATGTTACGCGAAGTAATATCAAACACGATATTTATTACAGTTTGATATATATATTTAATAACCACTACATATTTTACATCCACATCGATAACAACAGTAGAAACGGGTGTGCTCATGTGGAACTGCTCATCTTTTTTTACTCCAAGATATATGAATTATCTACTAAGTAACAAATCAGCTTATTTGCATATAATTTTTAGCTGCGCGGCAATTGGCAACCATTTAAATGACGCTTTTTTGAATTATATTAGAGAGTTATTCTAATCATCTTATTGGAAGACAAAATTCTGTTCATGGGAGCACGAAATTGATATGCGAAACAATATCAAACGTGATGTTTATTACAGATTGCTTATATATTTAACAACCACTACATTTTTTGCATCCACATCGCTGACAACAGTTGCAATGGGCGTGCTCAATTGGAACTGCTCATCTTTTTATACTCCTAGATATATGAATAAGCTACTAAGTAACAAATCAGCTTATTTGCATATAATTTTTAGCTGCGCGGCAATTGGCAGCCATTTAAATGACGCCATTTTGAATTATATTACAGAGTTGGACTAATCATCTTATTGTAAGACAAAATTCTGTTAATGGGAGCACGAAAATGTTATGCGAAGCAACATTAAACGCGATATTTATTACAGTTTGATATATATATTTAATAACCACTACATATTTTACCTCCACATAGATAACAACAGTAAAAATGGGTGTGCTCATGTGGAACTGCTCATCTTTTTCTACTCCTAGATATATGAATTAGCTACTAAGTAACAAATCAGCTTATTTGCATATAATTTTTAGCTGCGCGGCAATTGGCAACCATTTAAATTACGCTTTTTTGAATTATATTAGAAAGTTATTCTAATCATCTTATTGGAAGACAAAATTCTGTTCATGGGAGCACGAAATTGATATGCGAAACAATATCAAACGTGATGTTTATTACAGATTGCTTATATATTTAACAACCACTACATTTTTTGCATCGACATCGCTGACAACAGTTGCAATGGGCGTGCTCGATTGGAACTGCAAATCTTTTTATACTCCCAGATATATGAATAAGCTACTAAGTAACAAATCAGCTTATTTGCATATTTTTAGCTGCGCGGCAATTGGCAACCTTTTAAATGACGCCATTTTGAATTATATTACAGAGTTGGACTAATCATCTTATTGGAAGACAAAATTCTGTTAATGGGAGCACGAAAATGTTATGCGAAGCAACATTAAACGCGATATTTATTACAGTTTGATATATATGTTTAATAACCACTACATATTTTACATCCACATCGATAACAACAGTAGAAACGGGTGTGCTCATGTGGAACTGCTCATCTTTTTTTACTCCAAGATATATGAATTAGCTACTAAGTAACAAATCAGCTTATTTGCATATAATTTTTAGCTGCGCGGCAATTGGCAACCATTTAAATGACGCTTTTTTGAATTATATCAGAGAGTTATTCTAATCATCTTATTGGAAGACAAAATTCTGTTAATGGGAGCACGAAAATGTTATGCGAAGCAATATCAAAAGTGATATTTAATACAATTTGATATATATATTTAATAACCACTACATATTTTACCTCCACATAGATGACAACAGTAAAAATGGGTGTGCTCATGTGGAACTGCAAATCTTTTTATACTCCCAGATATATGAATTAGTTACTATGTAACAAATCAGCTTATTTGCATATAATTTTTAGCTGCGCGGCAATTGGCAGCCATTTAAATGACGCCATTTTGAATTATATTACAGAGTTGGACTAATCATCTTATTGGAAGACAAAATTCTGTTAATGGGAGCACGAAAATGTTATGCGAAGCAACATTAAACGCGATATTTATTACAGTTTGATATATATATTTAATAACCACTACATATTTTACCTCCACATAGATGACAACAGTAAAAATGGGTGTGCTCATGTGGAACTGCTCATCTTTTTCTACTCCAAGATATATGAATTATCTACTAAGTAACAAATCAGCTTATTTGCATATAATTTTTAGCTGCGCGGCAATTGGCAGCCATATAAATGACGCCATTTTAAATTATATAACAGTGTTGGACTCATCATTTTATTGGAAGACAAAATTCTGTTATTGGGAGCACAAAAATGTTACGCGAAGCAATATCAAACGCGATATATATTACAGATTGCTTATTTATTTAATAACCACTACATATTTTGCACCCACATCGCTGACAACAGTAGCAATGGGCGTGCTCAATTGGAACTGCAAATCTTTTTATACTCCCAGATATATGAATTAGCTACTAAGTAACAAATCAGCTTATTTGCATATAATTTTTAGCTGCGCGGCAATTGGCAGCCATTTAAATGACGCCATTTTGAATTATATTACAGAGTTGGACTAATCATCTTATTGGAAGACAAAATTCAGTTAATGGGAGCACGAAAATGTTATGCGAAGCAACATTAAACGCGATATTTATTACAGTTTGATATATATATTTAATAACCACTACATATTTTACCTCCACATAGATGACAACAGTAAAAATGGGTGTGCTCATGTGGAACTGCTCATCTTTTTCTACTCCAAGATATATGAATTATCTACTAAGTAACAAATCAGCTTATTTGCATATAATTTTTAGCTGCGCGGCAATTGGCAGCCATTTAAATGACGCCATTTTGAGTTGTGTTACAGAGTTGGACTAATCATCTTATTGGAAGACAAAATTCTGTTCATGGGAGCACGAAATTGATATGCGAAACAATATCAAACGTGATGTTTATTACAGATTGCTTATATATTTAACAACCACTACATTTTTTGCATCCACATCGCTGACAACAGTTGCAATGGGCGTGCTCAATTGGAACTGCAAATCTTTTTATACTCCCAGATATATGAATAAGCTACTAAGTAACAAATCAGCTTATTTGCATATAATTTTTAGCTGCGCGGCAATTGGCAGCCATTTAAATGACGCCATTTTGAATTATATTACAGAGTTGGACTAATCATCTTATTGTAAGACAAAATTCTGTTAATGGGAGCACGAAAATGTTATGCGAAGCAACATTAAACGCGATATTTATTACAGTTTGATATATATGTGTAATAACCACTACATATTTTACATCCACATCGATAACAACAGTAGAAACGGGTGTGCTCATGTGGAACTGCTCATCTTTTTTTACTCCAAGATATATGAATTAGCTACTAAGTAACAAATCAGCTTATTTGCATATAATTCTTAGCTGCGCGGAAATTGGCAACCATTTAAATGACGCTTTTTTGAATTATATTAGAGAGTTATTCTAATCATCTTATTGGAAGACAAAATTCTGTTAATGGGAGCACGAAAATGTTATGCGAAGCAACATTAAACGCGATATTTATTACAGTTTGATATATATATTTAATAACCACTACATATTTTACCTCCACATAGATGACAACAGTAAAAATGGGTGTGCTCATGTGGAACTGCTCATCTTTTTCTACTCCAAGATATATGAATTATCTACTAAGTAACAAATCAGCTTATTTGCATATAATTTTTAGCTGCGCGGCAATTGGCAGCCATATAAATGACGCCATTTTAAATTATATAACAGTGTTGGACTCATCATTTTATTGGAAGACAAAATTCTGTTATTGGGAGCACAAAAATGTTACGCGAAGCAATATCAAACGCGATATATATTACAGATTGCTTATTTATTTAATAACCACTACATATTTTGCATCGACATCGCTGACAACAGTAGCAATGGGCGTGGTCAATTGGAACTGCAAATCTTTGTATACTCCCAGATATATGAATAAGCTACTAAGTAACAAATCAGCTTATTTGCATATAATTTTTAGCTGCGCGGCAATTGGCAGCCATTTAAATGACGATTTTTTGAATTATATTAGAGAGTTATTCTAATCATCTTATTGGAAGACAAAATTCTGTTGATGGGAGCACGAAACTGATATGCGAAACAATATCAAACGTGATGTTTATTACAGATTGCTTATATATTTAATAACGCTGACAACAGTTGCAATGAGCGTGCTCAATTGGAACTGCTCATGTTTTAATACTCCCAAATATATGAATTAGCTACTAAGTAACAAATCAGCTTATTTGCATTTAAATTTTAGCTGCGCGGCAATTGGCAGCCATATAAATGACGCTATTTTAAATTATATTACAGTGTTGGACTCATCATTTTATTGGAAGACAAAATTCTGTTATTGGGAGCACAAAAATGTTACGCGAAGCAATATCAAACACGATATTTATTACAGATTGCTTATATATTTAACAACCACTACATATTTTGCATCCACATTGCTGACAACAAAAGCAATGGGCGTGCTCAATTGGAACTGCTCATCTTTTTCTACTTCCAGATATATGAATTAGCTACTAAGTATCAAAGCAGCTTATTTGCATATAATTTTTAGCTGCGCGGCAATTGGCAGCCATTTAAATGACGCTTTTTTAAAGTATATTACAGAGTTGGACTAATTATTTTATTGGAAGACAAAATTCTGTTATTGGGAGCACAAAAATGTTACGCGAAGCAATATTAAACGCGATATTTATTACAGTTTGATATATATATTTAATAACCACTACATATTTTACCTCAACATAGATAACAACAAAAGCAATGGGTGTGCTCATGTGGAACTGCTCAACTTTTTCTACTCCCAGATATATGAATTATCTACTAAGTAACAAATCAGCTTATTTGCATATAATTTTTGGCTGCGCGGCAATTGGCAGCCATTTAAATGACGCTTTTTTGAATTATATTAGAGAGTTATTCTAATCATCTTATTGGAAGACAAAATTCTGTTGATGGGAGCACGAAACTGATATGCGAAACAATATCAAACGTGATGTTTATTACAGATTGCTTATATATTCAATAACCACTACATATTTTGCATCCACATCGCTGACAACAAAAGCAATGGGCGTGCTCAATTGGAACTGCTCATCTTTTTCTACTCCCAGATATATGAATGAGCTACTAAGTATCAAATCAGCTTATTTGCACATAATTTTTAGCTGCGCGGCAATTGGCAGCCATATAAATGACGCCATTTTAAATTATATTACAGTGGTGGACTCATCATTTTATTGGAAGACAAAATTCTGTTATTGGGAGCACAAAAATGTTACGCGAAGCAATACCAAACGTGATATTTATTACAGATTGCTTATTTATTTAATAACCACAACATATTTTGCATCCACATCGCTGACAACAGTTGCAATGGGCGTGCTCAATTGGAACTGCTCATCTGGTTCTACTCCCAGATATTTGAATAAGCTACTAAATAACAAATCAGCTTATTTGCATTTAATTTTTAGCTGCGCGGCAATTGGCAGCCATTTAAATGACGCCATTTTGAGTTGTGTTACAGAGTTGGACTAATCATCTTATTGGAAGACAAAATTCTGTTAATTGGAGCACGAAAATTTTACGCGAAACAATATCAAACGTGATGTTTATTACAGATTGCTTATATATTTAATAACGCTGACAACAGTTGCAATGGGCGTGCTCAATTGGAACTGCTCATGTTTTAATACTCCCAAATATATGAATTAGCTACTAAGTAACAAATCAGCTTATTTGCATATAATTTTTAGCTGCGCGGCAATTGGCAGCCATATAAATGACGCCATTTTAAATTATATTACAGTGTTGTACTCATCATTTTATTGGAAGACAAAATTCTGTTATTGGGAGCACAAACATGTTACGCGAAACAATATCAAACGTGATGTTTATTACAGATTGCTTATATATTTAATAACCACTACATATTTTTCATCCACATCGCTGACAACAAAAGAAATGGGCGTGCTCAATTGGAACTGCTCATCTTTTTCTACTCCCAGATATATGAATTAGCTACTAAGTATCAAATCAGCTTATTTGCATATAATTTTTAGCTGCGCGGCAATTGGCAGCCATTTAAATGACGCTTTTTTGAATTATATTAGAGAGTTATTCTTTTCATCTTATTGGAAGACAAAATTCTGTTCATGGGAGCACGAAATTGATACATATTAAATAACGCTGACATCAGTTGCAATGGGCGTGCTCAATTGGAACTGCTCATGTTTTAATACTCCCAAATATATGAACTAGCTACTCAGTATCAAATCAGCTTATTTGCATATAATTTTTAGCTGCGCGGCAATTGGCAGCCATTTAAATGACGCTTTTTTTAATTATATTAGAGAGTTATTCTTATCATCTTATTGGAAGACAAAATTCTGTTCATGGGAGCACGAAGTTGATATGCGAAACAATATCAAACGTGATGTTTATTACAGATTGCTTATATATTTAATAACGCTGACAACAGTTGCAATGTGCTCCCAAATATATGAATGAGCTACTAAGTATCAAATCAGCTTATTTGCACATAATTTTTAGCTGCGCGGCAATTGGCAGCCATATAAATGACGCCATTTTAAATTATATTACAGTGGTGGACTCATCATTTTATTGGAAGACAAAATTCTGTTATTGGGAGCACAAAAATGTTACGCGAAGCAATACCAAACGTGATATTTATTACAGATTGCTTATTTATTTAATAACCACAACATATTTTGCATCCACATCGCTGACAACAGTTGCAATGGGCGTGCTCAATTGGAACTGCTCATCTGGTTCTACTCCCAGATATTTGAATAAGCTACTAAATAACAAATCAGCTTATTTGCATTTAATTTTTAGCTGCGCGGCAATTGGCAGCCATTTAAATGACGCCATTTTGAGTTGTGTTACAGAGTTGGACTAATCATCTTATTGGAAGACAAAATTCTGTTAATTGGAGCACGAAAATTTTACGCGAAACAATATCAAACGTGATGTTTATTACAGATTGCTTATATATTTAATAACGCTGACAACAGTTGCAATGGGCGTGCTCAATTGGAACTGCTCATGTTTTAATACTCCCAAATATATGAATTAGCTACTAAGTAACAAATCAGCTTATTTGCATATAATTTTTAGCTGCGCGGCAATTGGCAGCCATATAAATGACGCCATTTTAAATTATATTACAGTGTTGTACTCATCATTTTATTGGAAGACAAAATTCTGTTATTGGGAGCACAAACATGTTACGCGAAACAATATCAAACGTGATGTTTATTACAGATTGCTTATATATTTAATAACCACTACATATTTTTCATCCACATCGCTGACAACAAAAGAAATGGGCGTGCTCAATTGGAACTGCTCATCTTTTTCTACTCCCAGATATATGAATTAGCTACTAAGTATCAAATCAGCTTATTTGCATATAATTTTTAGCTGCGCGGCAATTGGCAGCCATTTAAATGACGCTTTTTTGAATTATATTAGAGAGTTATTCTTTTCATCTTATTGGAAGACAAAATTCTGTTCATGGGAGCACGAAATTGATACATATTAAATAACGCTGACATCAGTTGCAATGGGCGTGCTCAATTGGAACTGCTCATGTTTTAATACTCCCAAATATATGAACTAGCTACTCAGTATCAAATCAGCTTATTTGCATATAATTTTTAGCTGCGCGGCAATTGGCAGCCATTTAAATGACGCTTTTTTTAATTATATTAGAGAGTTATTCTTATCATCTTATTGGAAGACAAAATTCTGTTCATGGGAGCACGAAGTTGATATGCGAAACAATATCAAACGTGATGTTTATTACAGATTGCTTATATATTTAATAACGCTGACAACAGTTGCAATGTGCTCCCAAATATATGAATGAGCTACTAAGTATCAAATCAGCTTATTTGCATATAATTTTTAGCTGCGCGGCAATTGGCAGCCATATAAATGACGCCATTTTAAATTATATTACAGTGTGGGACTCATCATTTTATTGGAAGACAAAATTCTGTTATTGGGAGCACAAAAATGTTACGCGAAACAATATCAAACGTGATGTTTATTACAGATTGCTTATATATTTAATAACCACTTCATATTTTGCATCCACATCGCTGACAACAAAAGCAATGGGCGTGCTCAATTGGAGCTGCTCATCTTTTTCTACTCCCAGATATATGAATTAGCTACTAAGTATCAAGTCAGCTTATTTGCATATAATTTTTAGCTGCGCGGCAATTGGCAGCCATTTAAATGACGCTTTTTTAAATTATATTAGAGAGTTATTCTAATCATATTATTGGAAGACAAAATTCTGTTAATGGGAGCACGAAAATGTTATGCGAAGCAATATTAAACGCGATATTTATTACAGTTTGATATATATATTTAATAACCACTACATATTTTACCTCAACATAGATAACAACAGTAAAAATGGGTGTGCTCATGTGGAACTGCTCATCTTTTTCTACTCCAAGATATATGAATTATCTACTAAGTAACAAATCAGCTTATTTGCATATAATTTTTAGCTGCGCGGCAATTGGCAGCCATTTAAATGACGCTTTTTTGAATAATATTAGAGAGTTATTCTAATCATCTTATTGGAAGATAAAATTCTGTTCATGGGAGCACGAAATTGATATGCGAAACAATATCAAACGTGATGTTTATTACAGATTGCTTATATATTTAAAAACCACTACATTTTTTGCATCCACATCGCTGACAACAGTTGCAATGGGCGTGCTCAATTGGAACTGCAAATCTTTTTATACTCCCAGATATATGAATAAGCTACTAAGTAACAAATCAGCTTATTTGCATATAATTTTTAGCTGCGCGGCAATTGGCAGCCATTTAAATGACGCCATTTTGAATTATATTACAGAGTTGGACTAATCATCTTATTGTAAGACAAAATTCTGTTAATGGGAGCACGAAAATGTTATGCGAAGCAATATCAAACGTGATTTTTATTACAGTTTGATATACATATTTAATAACCACTACATATTTTATGTCCACATCGATGAAAACAGTAAAAATGGGTGTGCTCATGTGGAACTGCTCATCTTTTTCTACTCCCAGATATATGAATTACCTACTAAGCAACAAATCAGCCTATTTGCATATAATTTTTAGCTGCGCGGCAATTGGCAGCCATTTAAATGACGCCATTTTGAATTATATTACAGAGTTGGACTAATCATCTTATTGTAAGACAAAATTCTGTTAATGGGAGCACGAAAATGTTATGCGAAGCAATATCAAACGTGATTTTTATTACAGTTTGATATATATATTTAATAACCACTACATATTTTATGTCCACATCGATGAAAACAGTAAAAATGGGTGTGCTCATGTGGAACTGCTCATCTTTTTCTACTCCCAGATATATGAATTACCTACTAAGCAACAAATCAGCCTATTTGCATATAATTTTTAGCTGCGCGGCAATTGGCAGCCATTTAAATGACGCCATTTTGAATTATATTACAGAGTTGGACTAATCACCTGCTTGGAAGACAAAATTCTGTTAATGGGAGCACGAAAATGTTATGCGAAGCAACATTAAACGCGATATTTATTACAGTTTGATATATATATTTAATAACCACTACATATTTTACCTCCACATAGATAACAACAGTAAAAATGGGTGTGCTCATGTGGAACTGCTCATCTTTTTCTACTCCTAGATATATGAATTAGCTACTAAGTAACAAATCAGCTTATTTGCATATATTTTTTAGCTGCGCGGCAATTGGAAACCATTTAAATGACGCCATTTTGAATTATATTACAGAGTTGAACTAATCATCTTATTGGAAGACAAAATTCTGTTAATGGGAGCACGAAAATGTTATGCGAAGCAATATCAAACGCGATATATATTACAGATTGCTTATTTATTTAATAACCACTACATATTTTGCATCGACATCGCTGACAACAGTTGCAATGGGCGTGCTCAATTGGAACTGCAAATCTTTTTATACTCCCAGATATATGAATTAGCTACTAAGTAACAAATCAGCTTATTTGCATATAATTTTTAGCTGCGCGGCAATTGGCAGCCATTTAAATGACGCTTTTTTTAATTATATTAGAGAGTTATTCTTATCATCTTATTGGAAGACAAAATTCTGTTCATGGGAGCACGAAGTTGATATGCGAAACAATATCAAACGTGAAATTAATTACAGATTGCTTACATATTAAATAACGCTGACAACAGTTGCAATGGGCGTGCTCAATTGGAACTGCTCATGTTTTAATACTCCCAAATATATGAACTAGCTACTAAGTATCAAATCAGCTTATTTGCATATAATTTGTAGCTGCGCGGCAATTGGCAGCCATATAAATGACGCCATTTTAAATTATATTACAGTGTTGGACTCATCATTTTATTGGAAGACAAAATTCTGTTATTGGGAGCACAAAAATGTTTCGCGAAACAATATCAAACGCGATATTTATTACAGATTGCTTATATATTTAACAACCACTACATATTTTGCATCCACATCGCTGACAACAAAAGCAATGGGCGTGCTCAATTGGAACTGCTCATCTTTTTCTACTCCCAGATATATGAATTAGCTACTAAGTATCAAATCAGCTTATTTGCATATAATTTTTAGCTGCGCGGCAATTGGCAGCCATTAAAATGACGCTTTTTTGAAGTATATTACAGAGTTGGACTAATTATTTTATTGGAAGACAAAATTCTGTTGATGGGAGCACGAAACTGATATGCGAAACAATATCAAACGTGAAATTAATTACAGATTGCTTATATATTAAATAACGCTGACAACAGTTGCAATGGGCGTGCTCAATTGGAACTGCTCATGTTTTAATACTCCCAAATATATGAATTAGCTACTAAGTATCAAATCAGCTTATTTGCATATAATTTTTAGCTGCGCGGCAATTGGCAGCCATTTAAATGACGCTTTTTTGAAGTATATTACAGAGTTGGACTAATTATTTTATTGGAAGACAAAATTCTGTTGATGGGAGCACGAAACTGATATGCGAAACAATATCAAACGTGAAATTAATTACAGATTGCTTACATATTAAATAACGCTGACAACAGTTGCAATGGGCGTGCTCAATTGGAACTGCTCATCTTTTTCTACTCCCAGATATATGAATTAGCTACTAAGTATCAAGTCAGCTTATTTGCATATAATTTTTAGCTGCGCGGCAATTGGCAGCCATTTAAATGACGCTTTTTTAAATTATATTAGAGAGTTATTCTAATCATATTATTGGAAGACAAAATTCTGTTAATGGGAGCACGAAAATGTTATGCGAAGCAATATTAAACGCGATATTTATTACAGTTTGATATATATATTTAATAACCACTACATATTTTACCTCAACATAGATAACAACAGTAAAAATGGGTGTGCTCATGTGGAACTGCTCATCTTTTTCTACTCCAAGATATATGAATTATCTACTAAGTAACAAATCAGCTTATTTGCATATAATTTTTAGCTGCGCGGCAATTGGCAGCCATTTAAATGACGCTTTTTTGAATTATATTAGAGAGTTATTCTAATCATCTTATTGGAAGATAAAATTCTGTTCATGGGAGCACGAAATTGATATGCGAAACAATATCAAACGTGATGTTTATTACAGATTGCTTATATATTTAAAAACCACTACATTTTTTGCATCCACATCGCTGACAACAGTTGCAATGGGCGTGCTCAATTGGAACTGCAAATCTTTTTATACTCCCAGATATATGAATAAGCTACTAAGTAACAAATCAGCTTATTTGCATATAATTTTTAGCTGCGCGGCAATTGGCAGCCATTTAAATGACGCCATTTTGAATTATATTACAGAGTTGGACTAATCATCTTATTGTAAGACAAAATTCTGTTAATGGGAGCACGAAAATGTTATGCGAAGCAATATCAAACGTGATTTTTATTACAGTTTGATATATATATTTAATAACCACTACGTATTTTATGTCCACATCGATGAAAACAGTAAAAATGGGTGTGCTCATGTGGAACTGCTCATATTTTTCTACTCCCAGATATATGAATTACCTACTAAGCAACAAATCAGCCTATTTGCATATAATTTTTAGCTGCGCGGCAATTGGCAGCCATTTAAATGACGCCATTTTGAATTATATTACAGAGTTGGACTAATCATCTTATTGTAAGACAAAATTCTGTTAATGGGAGCACGAAAATGTTATGCGAAGCAATATCAAACGTGATTTTTATTACAGTTTGATATATATATTTAATAACCACTACATATTTTATGTCCACATCGATGAAAACAGTAAAAATGGGTGTGCTCATGTGGAACTGCTCATCTTTTTCTACTCCCAGATATATGAATTACCTACTAAGCAACAAATCAGCCTATTTGCATATAATTTTTAGCTGCGCGGCAATTGGCAGCCATTTAAATGACGCCATTTTGAATTATATTACAGAGTTGGACTAATCACCTGCTTGGAAGACAAAATTCTGTTAATGGGAGCACGAAAATGTTATGCGAAGCAACATTAAACGCGATATTTATTACAGTTTGATATATATATTTAATAACCACTACATATTTTACCTCCACATAGATAACAACAGTAAAAATGGGTGTGCTCATGTGGAACTGCTCATCTTTTTCTACTCCTAGATATATGAATTAGCTACTAAGTAACAAATCAGCTTATTTGCATATATTTTTTAGCTGCGCGGCAATTGGAAACCATTTAAATGACGCCATTTTGAATTATATTACAGAGTTGAACTAATCATCTTATTGGAAAACAAAATTCTGTTAATGGGAGCACGAAAATGTTATGCGAAGCAATATCAAACGCGATATATATTACAGATTGCTTATTTATTTAATAACCACTACATATTTTGCATCGACATCGCTGACAACAGTTGCAATGGGCGTGCTCAATTGGAACTGCAAATCTTTTTATACTCCCAGATATATGAATTAGCTACTAAGTAACAAATCAGCTTATTTGCATATAATTTTTAGCTGCGCGGCAATTGGCAGCCATTTAAATGACGCTTTTTTTAATTATATTAGAGAGTTATTCTTATCATCTTATTGGAAGACAAAATTCTGTTCATGGGAGCACGAAGTTGATATGCGAAACAATATCAAACGTGAAATTAATTACAGATTGCTTACATATTAAATAACGCTGACAACAGTTGCAATGGGCGTGCTCAATTGGAACTGCTCATGTTTTAATACTCCCAAATATATGAACTAGCTACTAAGTATCAAATCAGCTTATTTGCATATAATTTGTAGCTGCGCGGCAATTGGCAGCCATATAAATGACGCCATTTTAAATTATATTACAGTGTTGGACTCATCATTTTATTGGAAGACAAAATTCTGTTATTGGGAGCACAAAAATGTTACGCGAAACAATATCAAACGCGATATTTATTACAGATTGCTTATATATTTAACAACCACTACATATTTTGCATCCACATCGCTGACAACAAAAGCAATGGGCGTGCTCAATTGGAACTGCTCATCTTTTTCTACTCCCAGATATATGAATTAGCTACTAAGTATCAAATCAGCTTATTTGCATATAATTTTTAGCTGCGCGGCAATTGGCAGCCATTTAAATGACGCTTTTTTGAAGTATATTACAGAGTTGGACTAATTATTTTATTGGAAGACAAAATTCTGTTGATGGGAGCACGAAACTGATATGCGAAACAATATCAAACGTGAAATTAATTACAGATTGCTTATATATTAAATAACGCTGACAACAGTTGCAATGGGCGTGCTCAATTGGAACTGCTCATGTTTTAATACTCCCAAATATATGAATTAGCTACTAAGTATCAAATCAGCTTATTTGCATATAATTTTTAGCTGCGCGGCAATTGGCAGCCATTTAAATGACGCTTTTTTGAAGTATATTACAGAGTTATTCTTATCATCTTATTGGAAGACAAAATTCTGTTCATGGGAGCACGAAGTTGATATGCGAAACAATATCAAACGTGATGTTTATTACAGATTGCTTATATATTTAATAACGCTGACAACAGTTGCAATGTGCTCCCAAATATATGAATTAGCTACTAAGTAACAAATCAGCTTATTTGCATATAATTTTTAGCTGCGCGGCAATTGGCAGCCATATAAATGACGCCATTTTAAATTATATTACAGTGTGGGACTCATCATTTTATTGGAAGACAAAATTCTGTTATTGGGAGCACAAAAATGTTACGCGAAACAATATCAAACGCGATATTTATTACAGATTGCTTATATATTTAACAACCACTACATATTTTGCATCCACATCGCTGACAACAAAAGCAATGGGCGTGCTCAATTGGAACTGCTCATCTTTTTCTACTCCCAGATATATGAATTAGCTACTAAGTATCAAATCACCTTATTTGCATATAATTTTTAGCTGCGCGGCAATTGGCAGCCATTTAAATGACGCTTTTTTGAAGTATATTACAGAGTTGGACTAATTATTTTATTGGAAGACAAAATTCTGTTGATGGGAGCACGAAACTGATATGCGAAACAATATCAAACGTGAAATTAATTACAGATTGCTTATATATTAAATAACGCTGACAACAGTTGCAATGGGCGTGCTCAATTGGAACTGCTCATGTTTTAATACTCCCAAATATATGAATTAGCTACTAAGTATCAAATCAGCTTATTTGCATATAATTTTTAGCTGCGCGGCAATTGGCAGCCATTTAAATGACGCTTTTTTGAAGTATATTACAGAGTTCTTCTTATCATCTTATTGGAAGACAAAATTCTGTTCATGGGAGCACGAAGTTGATATGCGAAACAATATCAAACGTGATGTTTATTACAGATTGCTTATATATTTAATAACGCTGACAACAGTTGCAATGTGCTCCCAAATATATGAATTAGCTACTAAGTAACAAATCAGCTTATTTGCATATAATTTTTAGCTGCGCGGCAATTGGCAGCCATATAAATGACGCCATTTTAAATTATATTACAGTGTGGGACTCATCATTTTATTGGAAGACAAAATTCTGTTATTGGGAGCACAAAAATGTTACGCGAAACAATATCAAACGTGATGTTTATTACAGATTGCTTATATATTTAATAACCACTTCATATTTTGCATCCACATCGCTGACAACAAAAGCAATGGGCGTGCTCAATTGGAACTGCTCATCTTTTTCTACTCCCAGATATATGAATTAGCTACTAAGTATCAAGTCAGCTTATTTGCATATAATTTTTAGCTGCGCGGCAATTGGCAGCCATTTAAATGACGCTTTTTTAAATTATATTAGAGAGTTATTCTAATCATATTATTGGAAGACAAAATTCTGTTAATGGGAGCACGAAAATGTTATGCGAAGCAATATTAAACGCGATATTTATTACAGTTTGATATATATATTTAATAACCACTACATATTTTACCTCAACATAGATAACAACAGTAAAAATGGGTGTGCTCATGTGGAACTGCTCATCTTTTTCTACTCCAAGATATATGAATTATCTACTAAGTAACAAATCAGCTTATTTGCATATAATTTTTAGCTGCGCGGCAATTGGCAGCCATTTAAATGACGCTTTTTTGAATTATATTAGAGAGTTATTCTAATCATCTTATTGGAAGATAAAATTCTGTTCATGGGAGCACGAAATTGATATGCGAAACAATATCAAACGTGATGTTTATTACAGATTGCTTATATATTTAAAAACCACTACATTTTTTGCATCCACATCGCTGACAACAGTTGCAATGGGCGTGCTCAATTGGAACTGCAAATCTTTTTATACTCCCAGATATATGAATAAGCTACTAAGTAACAAATCAGCTTATTTGCATATAATTTTTAGCTGCGCGGCAATTGGCAGCCATTTAAATGACGCCATTTTGAATTATATTACAGAGTTGGACTAATCATCTTATTGTAAGACAAAATTCTGTTAATGGGAGCACGAAAATGTTATGCGAAGCAATATCGAACGTGAGTTTTATTACAGTTTGATATATATATTTAATAACCACTACATATTTTATGTCCACATCGATGAAAACAGTAAAAATGGGTGTGCTCATGTGGAACTGCTCATCTTTTTCTACTCCCAGATATATGAATTACCTACTAAGTAACAAATCAGCCTATTTGCATATAATTTTTAGCTGCGCGGCAATTGGCAGCCATTTAAATGACGCCATTTTGAATTATATTACAGAGTTGGACTAATCATCTTATTGTAAGACAAAATTCTGTTAATGGGAGCACGAAAATGTTATGCGAAGCAATATCAAACGTGATTTTTATTACAGTTTGATATATATATTTAATAACCACTACATATTTTATGTCCACATCGATGAAAACAGTAAAAATGGGTGTGCTCCTGTGGAACTGCTCATCTTTTTCTACTCCCAGATATATGAATTACCTACTAAGCAACAAATCAGCCTATTTGCATATAATTTTTAGCTGCGCGGCAATTGGCAGCCATTTAAATGACGCCATTTTGAATTATATTACAGAGTTGGACTAATCACCTGCTTGGAAGACAAAATTCTGTTAATGGGAGCACGAAAATGTTATGCGAAGCAACATTAAACGCGATATTTATTACAGTTTGATATATATATTTAATAACCACTACATATTTTACCTCCACATAGATAACAACAGTAAAAATGGGTGTGCTCATGTGGAACTGCTCATCTTTTTCTACTCCTAGATATATGAATTAGCTACTAAGTAACAAATCAGCTTATTTGCATATATTTTTTAGCTGCGCGGCAATTGGAAACCATTTAAATGACGCCATTTTGAATTATATTACAGAGTTGAACTAATCATCTTATTGGAAGACAAAATTCTGTTAATGGGAGCACGAAAATGTTATGCGAAGCAATATCAAACGCGATATATATTACAGATTGCTTATTTATTTAATAACCACTACATATTTTGCATCGACATCGCTGACAACAGTTGCAATGGGCGTGCTCAATTGGAACTGCAAATCTTTTTATACTCCCAGATATATGAATTAGCTACTAAGTAACAAATCAGCTTATTTGCATATAATTTTTAGCTGCGCGGCAATTGGCAGCCATTTAAATGACGCTTTTTTTAATTATATTAGAGAGTTATTCGTATCATCTTATTGGAAGACAAAATTCTGTTCATGGGAGCACGAAGTTGATATGCGAAACAATATCAAACGTGAAATTAATTACATATTGCTTACATATTAAATAACGCTGACAACAGTTGCAATGGGCATGCTCAATTGGAACTGCTCATGTTTTAATACTCCCAAATATATGAACTAGCTACTAAGTATCAAATCAGCTTATTTGCATATAATTTGTAGCTGCGCGGCAATTGGCAGCCATATAAATGACGCCATTTTAAATTATATTACAGTGTTGGACTCATCATTTTATTGGAAGACAAAATTCTGTTATTGGGAGCACAAAAATGTTACGCGAAACAATATCAAACGCGATATTTATTACAGATTGCTTATATATTTAACAACCACTACATATTTTGCATCCACATCGCTGACAACAAAAGCAATGGGCGTGCTCAATTGGAACTGCTCATCTTTTTCTACTCCCAGATATATGAATTAGCTACTAAGTATCAAATCAGCTTATTTGCATATAATTTTTAGCTGCGCGGCAATTGGCAGCCATTTAAATGACGCTTTTTTGAAGTATATTACAGAGTTGGACTAATTATTTTATTGGAAGACAAAATTCTGTTGATGGGAGCACGAAACTGATATGCGAAACAATATCAAACGTGAAATTAATTACAGATTGCTTATATATTAAATAACGCTGACAACAGTTGCAATGGGCGTGCTCAATTGGAACTGCTCATGTTTTAATACTCCCAAATATATGAATTAGCTACTAAGTATCAAATCAGCTTATTTGCATATAATTTTTAGCTGCGCGGCAATTGGCAGCCATTTAAATGACGCTTTTTTGAAGTATATTACAGAGTTGGACTAATTATTTTATTGGAAGACAAAATTCTGTTGATGGGAGCACGAAACTGATATGCGAAACAATATCAAACGTGAAATTAATTACAGATTGCTTACATATTAAATAACGCTGACAACAGTTGCAATGGGCGTGCTCAATTGGAACTGCAAATCTTTTTATACTCCCAGATATATGAATTAGCTACTAAGTAACAAATCAGCTTATTTGCATATAATTTTTAGCTGCGCGGCAATTGGCAGCCATTTAAATGACGCTTTTTTTAATTATATTAGAGAGTTATTCTTATCATCTTATTGGAAGACAAAATTCTGTTCATGGGAGCACGAAGTTGATATGCGAAACAATATCAAACGTGATGTTTATTACAGATTGCTTATATATTTAATAACGCTGACAACAGTTGCAATGTGCTCCCAAATATATGAATTAGCTACTAAGTAACAAATCAGCTTATTTGCATATAATTTTTAGCTGCGCGGCAATTGGCAGCCATATAAATGACGCCATTTTAAATTATATTACAGTGTGGGACTCATCATTTTATTGGAAGACAAAATTCTGTTATTGGGAGCACAAAAATGTTACGCGAAACAATATCAAACGTGATGTTTATTACAGATTGCTTATATATTTAATAACCACTACATATTTTGCATCCACATCGCTGACAACAAAAGCAATGGGCGTGCTCATTTGGAACTGCTCATCTTTTTCTACTCCCAGATATATGAATTAGCTACTAAGTATCAAATCAGCTTATTTGCATATAATTTTTAGCTGCGCGGCAATTGGCAGCCATTTAAATGACGCTTTTTTAAATTATATTAGAGAGTTATTCTAATCATATTATTGGAAGACAAAATTCTGTTAATGGGAGCACGAAAATGTTATGCGAAGCAACATTAAACGCGATATTTATTACAGTTTGATATATATATTTAATAACCACTACATATTTTACCTCAACATAGATAACAACAGTAGAAACGGGTGTGCTAATGTGGAACTGCTCATCTTTTTTTACTCCAAGATATATGAATTATCTACTAAGTAACAAATCAGCTTATTTGCATATAATTTTTAGCTGCGCGGCAATTGGCAGCCATTTAAATGACGCCCTTTTGAATTATATTACAGAGTTGGACCAATCCTCTTATTGTAAGACAAAATTCTGTTAATGGGAGCACGAAAATGTTATGCGAAGCAATATCAAACGTGATATTTATTACAGTTTGATATATATATTTAATAACCAGTACATATTTTACATCCACATCGATAACAACAGTAGAAATGGGTGTGCTCATGTGGAACTGCTCATCTTTTTCTACTCCAAGATATATGAATTATCTACTAAGTAACAAATCAGCTTATTTGCATATAATTTTTAGCTGCGCGGCAATTGGCAGCCATTTAAATGACGCTTTTTTGAATTATATTAGAGAGTTATTCTAATCATCTTATTGGAAGACAAAATTCTGTTCATGGGAGCACGAAATTGATATGCGAAACAATATCAAACGTGATGTTTATTACAGATTGCTTATATATTTAAAAACCACTACATTTTTTGCATCCACATCGCTGACAACAGTTGCAATGGGCGTGCTCAATTGGAACTGCAAATCTTTTTATACTCCCAGATATATGAATAAGCTACTAAGTAACAAATCAGCTTATTTGCATATAATTTTTAGCTGCGCGGCAATTGGCAGCCATTTAAATGACGCCATTTTGAATTATATTACAGAGTTGGACTAATCATCTTATTGTAAGACAAAATTCTGTTAATGGGAGCACGAAAATGTTATGCGAAGCAATATCAAACGTGATTTTTATTACAGTTTGATATATATATTTAATAACCACTACATATTTTATGTCCACATCGATGAAAACAGTAAAAATGGGTGTGCTCATGTGGAACTGCTCATCTTTTTCTACTCCCAGATATATGAATTACCTACTAAGCAACAAATCAGCCTATTTGCATATAATTTTTAGCTGCGCGGCAATTGGCAGCCATTTAAATGACGCTTTTTTGAATTATATTAGAGAGTTATTTTAATCATCTTATTGTAAGACAAAATTCTGTTAATGGGAGCACGAAAATGTTATGCGAAGCAACATTAATAACCACTACATATTTTACCTCCACATAGATAACAACAGTAAAAATGGGTATGCTCATGTGGAACTGCTCATCTTTTTCCACTCCTAGATATATGAATTAGCTACTAAGTAACAAATCAGCTTATTTGCATATATTTTTTAGCTGCGCGGCAATTGGAAACCATTTAAATGACGCCATTTTGAATTATATTACAGAGTTGAACTAATCATCTTATTGGAAGACAAAATTCTGTTAATGGGAGCACGAAAATGTTATGCGAAGCAATATCAAACGCGATATATATTACAGATTACTTATTTATTTAATAACCACTACATATTTTGCATCGACATCGCTGACAACAGTTGCAATGGGCGTGCTCAATTTGAACTGCAAATCTTTTTATACTCCCAGATATATGAATTAGCTACTAAGTAACAAATCAGCTTATTTGCATATAATTTTTAGCTGCGCGGCAATTGGCAGCCATTTAAATGACGCCATTTTGAGATGTGTTACAGAGTTGGACTAATCATCTTATTGGAAGACAAAATTTTGTTAATGGGAGCACGAAAATGTTACGCGAAGCAATATCAAACACGATATTTATTACAGTTTGATATATATATTTAATAACCACTACATATTTTACATCCACATCGATAACAACAGTAGAAACGGGTGTGCTAATGTGGAACTGCTCATCTTTTTCTACTCCCAGATATATGAATTAGCTACTAAGTAACAAATCAGCTTTTTCTACTCCCAGATATATGAATTAGCTACTAAGTAACAAATCAGCTTATTTGCATATAATTTTTAGCTGCGCGGCAATTGGCAACCATTTAAATGACGCTTTTTTGAATTATAATAGAGAGTTATTCTAATCATCTTATTGGAAGACAAAATTCTGTTCATGGGAGCACGAAATTAATATGCGAAACAATATCAAACGTGATGTTTATTACAGATTGCTTATATATTTAATAACAACTACATATTTTGCATCCACATCGCTGACAACAAAAGCAATGGGCGTGCTCAATTGGAACTGCTCAGCTTTTTCTACTCCCAGATATATGAATTAGCTACTCAGTATCAAATCAGCTTATTTGCATATAATTTTTAGCTGCGCGGCAATTGGCAGCCAATTAAATGACGCTTTTTTGAGTTATATTAGAGAGTTATTCTAATCATCTTATTGGAAGACAAAATTCTGTTCATGGGAGCACGAAATTGATATGCGAAACAATATCAAACGTGATGTTTATTACAGATTGCTTATATATTTTATATATATATATATATATATATATATTTATTTATTTAATAACCACTACATATTTTGCATCCACATCGCTGACAACAAAAGCAATGGGCGTGCTCAATTGGAACTGCTCAGCTTTTTCTACTCCCAGATATATGAATAAGCTACTTAGTAACAAATCAGCTTATTTGCATATAATTTTTAGCTGCGCGGCAATTGGCAACCATTTAAATGACGCCATTTTGAATTATATTACAGAGTTGGGCTAATCACCTGATTGGAAGACAAAATTCTGTTAATGGGAGCACGAAAATGTTATACGAAGCACCATTAAACGCGATATATATTACAGTTAGATATATATATTTAATAACCACTACATATTTTACCTCCACATAGGTAACAACAGTAAAAATGGGTGTGCTCATGTGGAACTGCTCATCTTTGTCTACTCCAAGATATATGAATTATCTACTAAGTAACAAATCAGCATATTTGCATAAAATTTTTAGCTGCGCGGCAATTGGCAGCCATTTAAATGACGCCATTTTGAATTATATTACAGAGTTGGGCTAATCACCTGATTGGAAGAAAAAATTCTGTTAATGGGAGCACGAAAATGTTATGCGAAGCACCATTAAACGCGATATATATTACAGTTAGATATATATATTTAATAACCACTACATATTTTACCTCCACATCGATAACAACAGTAGAAATGGGTGTGCTCATGTGGAACTGCTCATCTTTTTCTACTCCAAGATATATGAATTATCTACTAAGTAACAAATCAGCTTATTTGCATATAATTTTTAGCTACGCGGCAATTGGCAGCCATTTAAATGACGCCATTTTGAGATGTGTTACAGAGTTGGACTAATCATCTTATTGGAAGACAAAATTTTGTTAATGGGAGCACGAAAATGTTACGCGAAGCAACATTAAACGCGATATTTATTACAGTTTTATATATATATTTAATAACCACTACATATTTTACCTCCACATAGATAACAACAGTAAAAATGGGTGTGCTCATGTGGAACTGCTCATCTTTTTCTACTCCCAGATATATGAATTAGCTACTAAGTAACAAATCAGCTTTTTCTACTCCCAGATATATGAATTAGCTACTAAGTAACAAATCAGCTTATTTGCATATAATTTTTAGCTGCGCGGCAATTGGCAACCATTTAAATGACGCTTTTTTGAATTATAATAGAGAGTTATTCTAATCATCTTATTGGAAGACAAAATTCTGTTCATGGGAGCACGAAATTAATATGCGAAACAATATCAAACGTGATGTTTATTACAGATTGCTTATATATTTAATAACAACTACATATTTTGCATCCACATCGCTGACAACAAAAGCAATGGGCGTGCTCAATTGGAACTGCTCAGCTTTTTCTACTCCCAGATATATGAATTAGCTACTCAGTATCAAATCAGCTTATTTGCATATAATTTTTAGCTGCGCGGCAATTGGCAGCCAATTAAATGACGCTTTTTTGAGTTATATTAGAGAGTTATTCTAATCATCTTATTGGAAGACAAAATTCTGTTCATGGGAGCACGAAATTGATATGCGAAACAATATCAAACGTGAAGTTTATTACAGATTGCTTATATATTTTATATATATATATATATATATATATATATATATATATATATATATATATATATATATATTTATTTAATAACCACTACATATTTTGCATCCACATCGCTGACAACAAAAGCAATGGGCGTGCTCAATTGGAACTGCTCAGCTTTTTCTACTCCCAGATATATGAATAAGCTACTTAGTAACAAATCAGCTTATTTGCATATAATTTTTAGCTGCGCGGCAATTGGCAACCATTTAAATGACGCCATTTTGAATTATATTACAGAGTTGGGCTAATCACCTGATTGGAAGACAAAATTCTGTTAATGGGAGCACGAAAATGTTATACGAAGCACCATTAAACGCGATATATATTACAGTTAGATATATATATTTAATAACCACTACATATTTTACCTCCACATAGGTAACAACAGTAAAAATGGGTGTGCTCATGTGGAACTGCTCATCTTTTTCTACTCCAAGATATATGAATTATCTACTAAGTAACAAATCAGCATATTTGCATAAAATTTTTAGCTGCGCGGCAATTGGCAGCCATTTAAATGACGCCATTTTGAATTATATTACAGAGTTGGGCTAATCACCTGATTGGAAGAAAAAATTCTGTTAATGGGAGCACGAAAATGTTATGCGAAGCACCATTAAACGCGATATATATTACAGTTAGATATATATATTTAATAACCACTACATATTTTACCTCCACATCGATAACAACAGTAGAAATGGGTGTGCTCATGTGGAACTGCTCATCTTTTTCTACTCCAAGATATATGAATTATCTACTAAGTAACAAATCAGCTTATTTGCATATAATTTTTAGCTACGCGGCAATTGGCAGCCATTTAAATGACGCCATTTTGAGATGTGTTACAGAGTTGGACTAATCATCTTATTGGAAGACAAAATTTTGTTAATGGGAGCACGAAAATGTTACGCGAAGCAACATTAAACGCGATATTTATTACAGTTTTATATATATATTTAATAACCACTACATATTTTACCTCCACATAGATAACAACAGTAAAAATGGGTGTGCTCATGTGGAACTGCTCATCTTTTTCTACTCCCAGATATATGAATTAGCTACTAAGTAACAAATCAGCTTTTTCTACTCCCAGATATGTGAATTAGCTACTAAGTAACAAATCAGCTTATTTGCATATAATTTTTAGCTGCGCGGCAATTGGCAACCATTTAAATGACGCTTTTTTGAATTATAATAGAGAGTTATTCTAATCATCTTATTGGAAGACAAAATTCTGTTCATGGGAGCACGAAATTAATATGCGAAACAATATCAAACGTGATGTTTATTACAGATTGCTTATATATTTAATAACAACTACATATTTTGCATCCACATCGCTGACAACAAAAGCAATGGGCGTGCTCAATTGGAACTGCTCAGCTTTTTCTACTCCCAGATATATGAATTAGCTACTCAGTATCAAATCAGCTTATTTGCATATAATTTTTAGCTGCGCGGCAATTGGCAGCCAATTAAATGACGCTTTTTTGAGTTATATTAGAGAGTTATTCTAATCATCTTATTGGAAGACAAAATTCTGTTCATGGGAGCACGAAATTGATATGCGAAACAATATCAAACGTGAAGTTTATTACAGATTGCTTATATATTTATATATATATATATATATATATATATATATATATATATATATATATATATATATATATTTATTTAATAACCACTACATATTTTGCATCCACATCGCTGACAACAAAAGCAATGGGCGTGCTCAATTGGAACTGCTCAGCTTTTTCTACTCCCAGATATATGAATAAGCTACTTAGTAACAAATCAGCTTATTTGCATATAATTTTTAGCTGCGCGGCAATTGGCAACCATTTAAATGACGCCATTTTGAATTATATTACAGAGTTGGGCTAATCACCTGATTGGAAGACAAAATTCTGTTAATGGGAGCACGAAAATGTTATACGAAGCACCATTAAACGCGATATATATTACAGTTAGATATATATATTTAATAACCACTACATATTTTACCTCCACATAGGTAACAACAGTAAAAATGGGTGTGCTCATGTGGAACTGCTCATCTTTGTCTACTCCAAGATATATGAATTATCTACTAAGTAACAAATCAGCATATTTGCATAAAATTTTTAGCTGCGCGGCAATTGGCAGCCATTTAAATGACGCCATTTTGAATTATATTACAGAGTTGGGCTAATCACCTGATTGGAAGACAAAATTCAGTTAATGGGAGCACGAAAATGTTATGCGAAGCACCATTAAACGCGATATATATTACAGTTAGATATATATATTTAATAACCACTACATATTTTACCTCCACATAGGTAACAACAGTAGAAACGGGTGTGCTAATGTGGAACTGCTCATCTTTTTTTACTCCAAGATATATGAATTATCTACTAAGTAACAAATCAGCTTATTTGCATATAATTTTTAGCTGCGCGGCAATTGGCAGCCATTTAAATGACGCCATTTTGAGATGTGTTACAGAGTTGGACCAATCATCTTATTGTAAGACAAAGTTCTGTTAATGGGAGCACGAAAATGTTATGCGAAGCAACATTAAACGCGATATTTATTACAGTTTGATATATATATTTAATAACCACTACATATTTTACCTCCACATAGATAACAACAGTAAAAATGGGTGTGCTCATGTAGAACTGCTCATCTTTGTCTACTCCAAGATATATGAATTATCTACTAAGTAACAAATCAGCTTATTTGCATATAATTTTTAGCTGCGCGGCAATTAGCAGCCATTTAAATGACGCTTTTTTGAATTATATTAGAGAGTTATTCTAATCATCTTATTGGAAGACAAAATTCTGTTCAAGGGAGCACGAAATTGATATGCGAAACAATATCAAACGTGATGTTTATTACAGATTGCTTATATATTTAACAACCATTACATTTTTTGCATCCACATCGCTGACAACAGTTGCAATGGGCGTGCTCAATTGGAACTGCAAATCTTTTTATACTCCCAGATATATGAATAAGCTACTAAGTAACAAATCAGCTTATTTGCATATAATTTTTAGCTGCGCGGCAATTGGCAGCCATTTAAATGACGCCATTTTGAGATGTGTTACAGAGTTGGACTAATCATCTTATTGGAAGACAAAATTTTGTTAATGGGAGCACGAAAATGTTACGCGAAGCAACATTAAACGCGATATTTATTACAGTTTTATATATATATTTAATAACCACTACATATTTTACCTCCACATAGATAACAACAGTAAAAATGGGTGTGCTCATGTGGAACTGCTCATCTTTTTCTACTCCCAGATATATGAATTAGCTACTAAGTAACAAATCAGCTTTTTCTACTCCCAGATATATGAATTAGCTACTAAGTAACAAATCAGCTTATTTGCATATAATTTTTAGCTGCGCGGCAATTGGCAACCATTTAAATGACGCTTTTTTGAATTATAATAGAGAGTTATTCTAATCATCTTATTGGAAGACAAAATTCTGTTCATGGGAGCACGAAATTAATATGCGAAACAATATCAAACGTGATGTTTATTACAGATTGCTTATATATTTAATAACAACTACATATTTTGCATCCACATCGCTGACAACAAAAGCAATGGGCGTGCTCAATTGGAACTGCTCAGCTTTTTCTACTCCCAGATATATGAATTAGCTACTCAGTATCAAATCAGCTTATTTGCATATAATTTTTAGCTGCGCGGCAATTGGCAGCCAATTAAATGACGCTTTTTTGAGTTATATTAGAGAGTTATTCTAATCATCTTATTGGAAGACAAAATTCTGTTCATGGGAGCACGAAATTGATATGCGAAACAATATCAAACGTGATGTTTATTACAGATTGCTTATATATTTTATATATATATATATATATATATATATATATTTATTTAATAACCACTACATATTTTGCATCCACATCGCTGACAACAAAAGCAATGGGCGTGCTCAATTGGAACTGCTCATCTTTTTCTACTCCCAGATAAATGAATTAGCTACTAAGTAACAAATCAGCTTATTTGCATATAATTTTTAGCTGCGCGGCAATTGGCAGCCATTTAAATGACGCCATTTTGAATTATATTACAGAGTTGGACTAATCACCTGATTGGTAGACAAAATTCTGTTAATGGGAGCACGAAAATGTTTTGCGAAGCAATATCAAACGCGATATATATTACAGATTGCTTATTTATTTAATAACCACTACATATTTTGCATCGTGCTCAAATGGAACTGCAAATCTTTTTATACTCCCAGATATATGAATTAGCTACTAAGTAACAAATCAGCTTATTTACATATAAGTTTTAGCTACGCGGCAATTGGCAGCCATTTAAATGACGCCATTTTGAGATGTGTTACAGAGTTGGACTAATCACCTGATTGGAAGACAAAATTCTGTTAATGGGAGCACGAAAATGTTACGCGAAGCAATATCAAACACGATATTTATTACAGTTTAATATATATATTTAATAACCACTACATATTTTACATCCACATCGATAACAACAGTAGAAACGGGTGTGTTCATGTGGAACTGCTCATCTTTTTTTACTCCAAGATATATGAATTATCTACTAACTATCAAATCAGCTTATTTGCATATAATTTTTAGCTGCGCGGCAATTGGCAGCCATTTAAATGACGCTTTTTTGAATTATATTAGAGAGTTATTCTAATCATCTTATTGGAAGACAAAATTCTGTTCATGGGAGCACGAAATTGATATGCGAAACAATATCAAACGTGATGTTTATTACAGATTGCTTATATATTTAATAACCACTACATATTTTGCATCCACATCGCTGACAACAAAAGCAATGGGCGTGCTCAATTGGAACTGCTCATCTTTTTCTACTCCCAGATATATGAATTAGATACTAAGTATCAAATCAGCTTATTTGCATATAATTTTTAGCTGCGCGGAAATTGGCAGCCATTTAAATGACGTTTTTTTGAATTACATTAGAGTTATTATAATCATCTTATTGGAAGACAAAATTCTGTTGATGGGAGCACGAAACTGATATGCGAAACAATATCAAACGTGATGTTTATTACAGATTGCTTATATATTTAATAACGCTGACAACAGTTGCAATGGGCGTGCTCAATTGGAACTGCTCATGTTTTAATACTCCCAAATATATGAATTAGCTACTATGTAACAAATCAGCTTATTTGCATATAATTTTTAGCTGCGCGGCAATTGACAGCCATATAAATGACGCCATTTTAAATTATATTACAGTGTTGGACTCATCATTTTATTGGAAGACAAAATTCTGTTATTGGGAGCACAAAAATGTTACGCGAAGAAATACCAAACGCGATATTTATTACAGATTGCTTATATATTTAACAACCACTACATATTTTGCATCCACATCGCTGACAACAGTTGCAATGGGCGTGCTCAATTGGAACTGCTCATCTGGTTCTACTCCCAGATATATGAATAAGCTACTAAGTAACAAATCAGCTTATTTGCATATAATTTTTAGCTGTGCGGCAATTGGCAGCCATTTAAATGACGCCATTTTGAATTATATTACAGAGTTGGACTAATCATCTTATTGTAAGACGAAATTCTGTTAATGGGAGCACGAAAATGTTATGCGAAGCAATATCAAACGTGATATTTATTACAGTTTGATATATATATATTTAATAACCACTACATATTTTATATCCACATCGATGACAACAGTAAAAATGCTCATGTGGAACTGCTCATCTTTTTCTACTCCCAGATATATGAATTACCTACTAAGTAACAAATCAACATATTTGCATATAATTTTTAGCTGCGCGGCAATTGGCAGCCATTTAAATGACGCCATTTTGAATTATATTACAGAGTTGGACTAATCATCTTATTGTAAGACAAAATTCTGTTAATGGGAGCACGAAAATGTTATGCGAAGCAATATCAAACGTGATATTTATTACAGTTTGATATATATATTTAATAACCACTACATATTTTATATCCACATCGCTGACAACATTTGCAATGGGCGTGCTCAATTGGAACTGCAAATCTTTTTATACTCCCAGATATATGAATTAGCTACTAAGTAACAAATCAGCTTATTTGCATATAATTTTTAGCTGCGCGGCAATTGGCAGCCATTTAAATGACGCTTTTTTGAATTATATTAGATTGTTATTCTAATCATCTTATTGGAAGACAAAATTCTGTTGATGGGAGCACGAAACTGATATGCGAAACAGTATCAAACGTGATGTTTATTACAGATTGCTTATATATATTTAATAACGCTGACAACAGTTGCAATGGGCTCAATTGGAACTGCTCATGTTTTAATACTCCCAAATATATGAATTAGCTACTAAGTAACAAATCAGCTTATTTGCATATAAATTTTAGCTGCGCGGCAATTGGCAGCCATTTAAATGACGCCATTTTGAATTATATTACAGAGTTGAACTAATCATCTTATTGTAAGACAAAATTCTGTTAATGGGAGCACGAAAATGTTATGCGAAGCAATATCAAACGTGATATTTATTACAGTTTGATATATATATTTAATAACCACTACATATTTTACCTCAACATAGATAACAACAGTAAAAATGGGTATGCTCATGTGGAACTGCTCATCTTTTTCTACTCCCAGATATATGAATTAGCTACTAAGTAACAAATCAGCATATTTGCATATAATTTTTAGCTGCGCGGCAATTGGCAACCATTTAAATGAAGCCATTTTGAATTATATTACAGACTTGGACTAATCATCTTATTGTAAGACAAAATTCTGTTAATGGGAGCACGAAAATGTTATGCGAAGCAATATCAAACGTGATATTTAATACAGTTTGATATATATATTTAATAACCGCTACATATTTTATAACTACATCGCTGACAACAGTTGCAATGGGCGTGCTCAATTGGAACTGCAAATCTTTTTATACTTCCAGATATATGAATTAGTTACTAAGTAACAAATCAGCTTATTTGCATATAATTTTTAGCTGCGCGGCAATTGGCAGTCATTTAAATGACGCCATTTTGAATTATATTACAGAGTTGGACTAATCATCTTATTGGAAGACAAAATTCTGTTAATGGGAGCACAAAAATGTTACGCGAAGCAATATCAAACGCGATATATATTACAGATTGCTTATTTATTTAATAACCACTACATATTTTGCATCGGCATCGCTGACAACAGTAGCAATGGGCGTGCTCAATTGGAACTGCAAATCTTTTTATACTCCCAGATATATGAATTAGCTACTAAGTAACAAATCAGCTTATTTGCATATAATTTTTAGCTGCGCGGCAATTGGCAGCCATTTAAATGACGCCATTTTGAGATGTGTTACAGAGTTGGACTAATCACCTGATTGGAAGACAAAATTCTGTTAATGGGAGCACGAAAATGTTACGCGAAGCAATATCAAACACGATATTTATTACAGTTTGATGTATATATTTAATAACCACTACATATTTTACATCCACTTCGATAACAACAGTAGAAACGGATGTGCTCATGTGGAACTGCTCATCTTTTTTTACTCCAAGATATATGAATTATCTACTAAGTAACAAATCAGCTTATTTGCATATAATTTTTAGCTGCGCGGCAATTGGCAGCTATTTAAATGACGCTTTTTTGAATTATATTAGAGAGTTATTCTAATCATCTTATTGGAAGACAAAATTTTGTTCATGGAAGCACGAAATTGATATGCGAAACAATATCAAACGTGATGTTTATTACAGATTGCTTATATATTTAATAACCACTACATATTTTGCATCCACATCGCTGACAACAAAAGCAATGGGCGTGCTCAATTGGAACTGCTCATCTTTTTCTACTCCCAGATATATGAATTAGCTACTAAGTATCAAATCAGCTTATTTGCATATAATTTTTAGCTGCGCGGCAATTGGCAGCCATTTAAATGACGCCTTTTTTGAACTATATTAGAGTGTTATTCTAATCATCTTATTGGAAGATGTTGTTCTGTTGATGGGAGCACGAAACTGATATGCGAAACAATATCAAACGTGATGTTTATTACAGATTGCTTATATATTTAATAACCCTGACAACAGTTGCAATGGGCGTGCTCAATTGGAACTGCTCATGTTTTAATACTCCCAAATATATGAATTAGCTACTTAGTAACAAATCAGCATATTTGCATATAATTTTTAGCTGTGCGGCAATTGGCAGCCATTTAAATGACGCCATTTTGAATTATATTACAGAGTTGGACTAATCACCTGATTGGAAGACAAAATTCTGTTAAAAGGAGCACGAAAATGTTATGCGAAGCAACATTAAACGCGATATTTATTACAGTTTGATATATATATTTAATAACCACTACATATTTTACCTCAACATAGATAACAACAGTAAAAATGGGTGTGCTCATGTGGAACTGCTCATCTTTTTCTACTCCCAGATAAATGAATTAGCTACTAAGTAACAAATCAGCATATTTGCATATAATTTTTAGCTGCGCGGCAATTGGCAACCATTTAAATGACGCCATTTTGAATTACATTACAGACTTGGACTAATCATCTTATTGTAAGACAAAATTCTGTTAATGGGAGCACGAAAATGATATGCGAAGCAATATCAAACGTGATATTTAATACAGTTTGATATATATATTTAATAACCGCTACATATTTTATATCCACATCGCTGACAACAGTTGCAATGGGCGTGCTCAATTGGAACTGCAAATCTTTTTATACTCCAAGATATATGAATTAGTTACTAAGTAACAAAACAGCTTATTTGCATATAATTTTTAGCTGCGCGGCAATTGGCAGCCATTTAAATGACGCTTTTTTGAATTATATTAGAGAGATATTCTAATCATCTTATTGGAAGACAAAATTCTGTTGATGGGAGCACGAAACTGATATGCGAAACAATATCGAACGTGATGTTTATTACAGATTGCTTATATATTTAATAACGCTGACAACAGTTGCAATGGGCGTGCTCAATTGGAACTGCTCATGTTACAAATCAGCTTATTTGCATATAATTTTTAGCTGCGCGGCAATTGGCAGCCATATAAATGACGCCATTTTAAATTATATAACAGTGTTGGACTCATCATTTTATTGGAAGACAAAATTCTGTTAATGGGAGCACGAAAATGTTACGCGAAGCAATATCAAACACGATATTTATTACAGTTTGATATATATATTTAATAACCACTACATATTTTACATCCACATAGATGACAACAGTAAAAATGGGTGTGCTCATGTGGAACTGCTCATCTTTTTCTACTCCAAGATATATGAATTATCTACTTAGTAACAAAACAGCTTATTTGCATATAATTTTTAGCTGCGCGGCAATTGGCAGCCATTTAAATGACGCTTTTTTGAATTATATTAGAGAGTTATTCTAATCATCTTATTGGAAGACAAAATTCTGTTAATGGGAGCACGAAAATGTTATGCGAAGCAACATTAAACGCGATATTTATTACAGTTTGATATATATATTTAATAACCACTACATATTTTACCTCCACATAGATGACAACAGTACACTACATATTTTGCATCGACATCGCTGACAACAGTAGCAATGGGCGTGCTCAATTGGAACTGCAAATCTTTTTATACTCCCAGATATATGAATTAGCTACTAAGTAACAAATCAGCTTATTTGCATATAACTTTTAGCTGCGCGGCAATTGGCAGCCATTTAAATGACGCCATTTTGAGATGTGTTACAGATTTGGACTAATCATCTTATTGGAAGACAAAATTCTGTTGATGGGAGCACGAAACTGATATGCGAAACAATATCAAACGTGATGTTTATTACAGATTGCTTATTGGAACTGCTCATGTTTTAATACTCCAAGATATATGAATTATCTACTAAGTAACAAATCAGCTTATTTGCATGTAATTTTTAGCTGCGCGGCAATTGGCAGCCATTTAAATGACGCTTTTTTTAATTATATTAGAGAGTTATTCTAATCATCTTATTGGAAGACAAAATTCTGTTAATGGGAGCACGAAAATGTTATGCGAAGCAACATTAAACGTGATATTTATTACAGTTTGATATATATATTTAATAACCACTACATATTTTACCTCCACATAGATGACAACAGTAAAAATGGGTGTGCTCATGTGGAACTGCTCATCTTTTTCTACTCCAAGATATATGAATTATCTACTAAGTAACAAATCAGCTTATTTGCATATAATTTTTAGCTGCGCGGCAATTGGCAGCCATTTAAATGACGCTTTTTTGAATTATATTAGAGAGTTATTCTAATCATCTTATTGGAAGACAAAATTCTGTTCATGGGAGCACGAAATTGATATGCGAAACAATATCAAACGTGATGTATATAACAGATTGTTTATATATTTAATAACCACTACATATTTTGCATCCATATCACTGACAACAGTTGCAATGGGCGTGCTCAATTGGAACTGCTCATCTGGTTCTACTCCCAGATATATGAATAAGCTACTAAGTAACAAATCAGCTTATTTGCATATAATTTTTAGCTGCGCGGCAATTGGCAGCCATTTAAATGAAGCTTTTTTGAATTATATTAGAGAGTTATTCTAATCATCTTATTGGAAGACAAAATTCTGTTGATGGGAGCACGAAACTGATATGCGAAACAATATCAAACGTGATGTTTATTACAGATTGCTTATATATTTAATAACGCTGACAACAGTTGCAATGGGCGTGCTCAATTGGAACTGCTCATGTTTTAATACTCCCAAATATATGAATTAGCTACTAAGTAACAAATCAGCTTATTTGCATATAAATTTTAGCTGCGCGGCAATTGGCAGCCATATAAATGACGCCATTTTAAATTATATTACAGTGTTGGACTCATCATTTTATTGGAAGACAAAATTCTGTTATTGGGAGCACAAAAATGTTACGCGAAGCAATACCAAACGCGATATTTATTACAGATTGCTTATATATTTAACAACCACTACATATTTTGCATCCACATCGCTGACAACAGTTGCAATGGGCGTGCTCAATTGGAACTGCTCATCTGGTTCTTCTCCCAGATATATGAATAAGCTACTAAGTACCAAATCAGCTTATTTGCATATAATTTTTAGCTGCGCGGCAATTGGCAGCCATTTAAATGACGCCATTTTGAGATGTGTTACAGAGTTGGACTAATCATCTTATTGGAAGACAAAATTCTGTTAATGGGAGCACGAAAATGTTATGCGAAGCAATATCAAACGTGATATTTATTACAGTTTGATATATATATTTAATAACCACTACATATTTTATATCCACATCGATGACAACAGTAAAAATGGGTGTGCTCATGTGGAACTGCTCATCTTTTTCTACTCCCAGATATATGAATTATCTACTAAGTAACAAATCAGCATATTTGCATATAATTTTTAGCTGCGCGGCAATTGGCAGCCATTTATATGACGCCATTTTGAATTATATTACAGAGTTGGACTAATCATCTTATTGGAAGACAAAATTCTATTAATGGGAGCACGAAAATGTTATGCGAAGCAACATTAAACGCGATATTTATTACAGTTTGATACATATATTTAATAACCACTACATATTTTACCTCCACATAGATGACAACAGTAAAAATGGGTGTGCTCATGTGGAACTGCTCATCTTTTTCTACTCCAAGATATATGAATTATCTACTAAGTAACAAATCAGCTTATTTGCATATAATTTTTAGCTGCGCGGCAATTGGCAGCCATATAAATGACGCCATTTTAAATTATATTACAGTGTTGGACTCATCATTTTATTGGAACACAAAATTCTGTTATTGGGAGCACAAAAATGTTACGCGAAGCAATATCAAACGCGATATATATTACAGATTGCTTATTTATTTAATAACCACTACATATTTTGCATCGACATCGCTGACAACAGTAGCAATGGGCGTGCTCACTTGGAACTGCAAATCTTTTTATACTCCCAGATATATGAATTAGCTACTAAGTAACAAATCAGCTTATTTGCATATAATTTTTAGCTGCGCGGCAATTGGCAGCCATTTAAATGACGCCTTTTTGAGATGTGTTACAGAGTTGGACTAATCACCTGATTGGAAGACAAAATTCTGTTAATGGGAGCATGAAAATGTTACGCGAATCAATATCAAACACGATATTTATTACAGTTTGATATATATATTTAATAACCACTACATATTTTATATCCACATCGATAACAACAGTAGAATCGGGTGTGCTCATGTGGAACTGCTCATCTTTTATTACTCCAAGATATATGAATTATCTACTTAGTAAAAAATCAGCTTATTTGCATATAATTTTTAGCTGCGCGGCAATTGGCAGCCATTTAAATGACGCTTTTTTGAATTATATTAGAGAGTTATTCTAATCATCTTATTGGAAGACAAAATTCTTTTCATGGGAGCACGAAATTGATATGCGAAACAATATCAAACGTGATGTTTATTACAGATTGCTTATATATTTAATAACCACTAGATATTTTGCATCTACATCGCTGACAACAAAAGCAATGGGCGTGCTCAATTGGAACTGCTCATCTTTTTCTACTCCCAGATATATGAATTAGCTACTAAGTATCAAATCAGCTTATTTGCATATAATTTTTAGCTGCGCGGCAATTGGCAGCCATTTAAATGACGCTTTTTTGAATTATATTAGAGAGTTATTTTAATCATCTTATTGGAAGACAAAATTCTGTTGATGGGAGCACGAAACTGATATGCGAAACAATATCAAACGTGATGTTTATTACAGATTGCTTATATATTTAATAACGCTGACAACAGTTGCAATGGGCGTGCTCAATTGGAACTGCTCATGTTTTAATACTCCCAAATATATGAATTAGCTACTAAGTAACAAATCAGCTTATTTGCATATAATTTTTAGCTGCGCGGAAATTGGCAGCCATTTAAATGACGCCATTTTGAGATGTGTTACAGAGTTTGATATATATATTTAATAACCACTACATATTTTACATCCACATCGCTGACAACAGTTGCAATGGGTGTGCTCATGTGGAACTGCTCATCTTTTTTTACTCCAAGATATATGAATTATTTACTAAGTTACAAATCAGCTTATTTGCATATAATTTTTAGCTGCGCGGCAATTGACAGCCATTTAAATGACGCTTTTTTTAATTATATTAGAGAGTTATTCTAATCATCTTATTGGAAGACAAAATTCTTTTAATGGGAGCACGAAATTGATATGCGAAACAATATCAAACGTGATGTTTATTACAGATTGCTTATATATTTAATAACCACTACATATTTTGCATCCACATCGCTGACAACAAAAGCAATGGGCGTGCTCAATTGGAACTGCTCATCTTTTTCTACTCCCAGATATATGAATTAGCTACTAAGTATCAAATCAGCTTATTTGCATATAATTTTTAGCTGCGCGGCAATTGGCAGCCATTTAAATGACGCTTTTTTGAATTATATTAGAGAGTTATTTTAATCATCTTATTGGAAGACAAAATTCTGTTGATGGGAGCACGAAACTGATATGCGAAACAATATCAAACGTGATGTTTATTACAGATTGCTTATATATTTAATAACCACTACATATTTTGCATCCACATCGCTGACAACAAAAGCAATGGGCGTGCTCAATTGGAACTGCTCATGTTTTATTACTCCCAAATATATGAATTAGCTACTAAGTAACAAATCAGCTTATTTGCATATAATTTTTAGCTGCGCGGCAATTGGCAGCCATATAAATGACGTCATTTTAAGTTATATTACAGTGTTGGACTCATCATTTTATTGGAAAACAAAATTCTGTTATTGGGAGCACAAAAATGTTACGCGAAGCAATCCCAAACGCGATATTTATTACAGATTGCTTATATATTTAACAACCACTACATATTTTGCATCCACATCGCTGACAACAGTTGCAATGGGCGTGCTCAATTGGAATTGCTCATCTGGTTCTACTCCCAGATATATGAATAAGCTACTAAGTAACAAATCAGCTTATTTGCATATAATTTTTAGCTGCGCGGCAATTGGCAACCATTTAAATGACGCCATTTTGAATTATATTACAGAGTTGGACTAATCATCTTATTGTAAGACCAAATTCTGTTAATGGGAGCACGAAAATGTTATGCGAAGCAACATTAAACACGATATTTATTACAGTTTGATATATATATTTAATAACCACTACATATTTTACCTCCACATAGATGACAACAGTAAAAATGGGTGTGCTCATGTGGAACTGCTCATCTTTTTCTACTCCAAGATATATGAATTATCTACTTAGTAACAAATCAGCTTATTTGCATATAATTTTTAGCTGCGCGGCAATTGGCAGCCATTTAAATGACGCTTTTTTGAATTATATTAGAGAGTTATTCTAATCATCTTATTGGAAGACAAAATTCTGTTCATGGGAGCACGAAATTGATATGCGAAACAATATCAAACGTGATGTTTATTACAGATTGTTTATATATTTAATAACCACTACATATTTTGCATCCACATCGCTGACAACAAAAGCAATGGGCGTGCTCAATTGGAACTGCTCATGTTTTAATACTCCCAAATATATGAATTAGCTACTAAGTAACAAATCAGCTTATTTGCATATAATTTTTAGCTGCGCGGTAATTGGCAGCCATATAAATGACGCCATTTTAAATTATATTACAGTGTTGGACTCATCATTTTATTGGAAGACAAAATTCTGTTATTGGGAGCACAAAAATGTTACGCGAAGCAATACCAAACGCGATATTTATTACAGATTGCTTATATATTTAACAACCACTACATATTTTGTATCCACATCGCTGACAACAGTTGCAATGGGCGTGCTCAATTGGAACTGCAAATCTTTTTATACTCCTAGATATATGAATAAGCTACTAAGTAACAAATCAGCCTATTTGCATATAATTTTTAGCTGCGCGGCAATTGGCAGATATTTAAATGACGCCATTTTGAATTATATTACAGAGTTGGACTAATCATCTTATTGTAAGACAAAATTCTGTTAATGGGACCACGAAAATGTTATGCGAAGCAATATCAAACGTGATATTTATTACAGTTTGATATATATATTTAATAACCACTAAATATTTTATATCCACATCGATGACAACAGTAAAAATGGGTGTGCTCATGTGGAACTGCTCATCTTTTTCTACTCCCAGATATATGAATTAGCTACTTAGTAACAAATCAGCTTATTTGCATATAATTTTTAGCTGCGCGGCAATTGGCAGATATTTAAATGACGCCATTTTGAATTTTATTACAGAGTTGGACTAATCACCTGATTGGAAGACAAAATTCTGTTAATGGGAGCACGAAAATGTTATGCGAAGCAACATTAAACGCGATATTTATTACAGTTTGATATATATATTTAATAACCACTACATATTTTACCTCCACATAGATGACAACAGTAAAAATGGGTGTGCTCATGTGGAACTGCTCATCTTTTTTTACTCCCAGATATATGAATAAGCTACTAAGTAACAAATCAGCTTATTTGCATATAATTTTTAGCTGCGCGGCAATTGGCAGCCATTTAAATGACGCCATTTTGAATTATATTACAGAGTTGGACTAATCATCTTATTGTAAGACAAAATTCTGTTAATGGGACCACGAAAATGTTATGCGAAGCAATATCAAACGTGATATTTATTACAGTTTGATATATATATTTAATAACCACTAAATATTTTATATCCACATCGATGACAACAGTAAAAATGGGTGTGCTCATGTGGAACTGCTCATCTTTTTCTACTCCCAGATATATGAATTAGCTACTAAGTAACAAATCAGCTTATTTGCATATAATTTTTAGCTGCGCGGCAATTGGCAGATATTTAAATGACGCTTTTTTGAATTATATTAGAGAGTTATTTTAATCATCTTATTGTAAGACAAAATTCTGTTAATGGGAGCACGAAAATGTTATGCGAAGCAACATTAAACGCGATATTTATTACAGTTTGATATATATATTTAATAACCACTACATATTTTACCTCCACATAGATAACAACAGTAAAAATGGGTGTGCTCATGTGGAACTGCTCATCTTTTTCTACTCCCAGATATATGAATTAGCTACTAAGTAACAAATCAGCTTATTTGCATATATTTTTTAGCTGCGCGGCAATTGGCAACCATTTAAATGATGCCATTTTGAATTATATTACAGAGTTGGACTAATTATTTTATTAGAAGACAAAATTCTGTTAATGGGAGCACGAAAATGTTATGCGAAGCAACATTAAACGCGATATTTATTACAGTTTGATATATATATTTAATAACCACTACATATTTTACATCCACATCGATGAAAACAGTAAAAATGGGTGTGCTCATGTGGAACTGCTCAACTTTTTCTACTCCCAGATATATAAATTAGCTACTAAGTAACAAATTAGCTTATTTGCATATAATTTTTAGCTGCGCGGCAATTGGCAGCCATTTAAATGACGCCATTTTGAATTATATTACAGAGTTGGACTAATTATTTTATTGGAAGACAAAATTCTGTTAATGGGAGCACGAAAATGTTATGCGAAGCAACATTAAACGCGATATTTATTACAGTTTGATATATATATTTAATAACCACTACATATTTTGCATCCACATCGCTGACAACAAAAGCAATGGGCGTGCTCAATTGAAACTGCTCATCTTTTTCTACTCCCAGATATATGAATTAGCTACTAAGTATCAAATCAGCTTATTTGCATATAATTTTTAGCTGCGCGGCAATTGGCAGCCATTTAAATGACGCTTTTTTGAATTATATTAGAGAGTTATTTTAATCATCTTATTGGAAGACAAAATTCTGTTGATGGGAGCACGAAACTGATATGCGAAACAATATCAAACGTGATGTTTATTACAGATTGCTTATATATTTAATAACGCTGACAACAGTTGCAATGGGCGTGCTCAATTGGAACTGCTCATGTTTTAATACTCCCAAATATATGAATTAGCTACTAAGTAACAAATCAGCTTATTTGCATATAATTTTTAGCTGCGCGGCAATTGGCAGCCATATAAATGACGCCATTTTAAATTATATTACAGTGTTGGACTCATCATTTTATTGGAAGACAAAATTCTGTTATTGGGAGCACAAAAAAGTTACGCGAAGCAATACCAAACGCGATATTTATTACAGATTGTTTATATATTTAACAACCACTACATATTTTGCATCCACATCGCTGACAACAGTTGCAATGGGCGTGCTCAATTGGAACTGCTCATCTGGTTCTACTCCCAGATATATGAATTAGCTACTAAGTATCAAATCAGCTTATTTGCATATAATTTTTAGCTGCGCGGCAATTGGCAGCCATATAAATGACGCCACTTTAAATTATATTACAGTGTTGGACTCATCATTTTATTGGAAGACAAAATTCTGTTATTGGGAGCACAAAAAAGTTACGCGAAGCAATACCAAACGCGATATTTATTACAGATTGTTTATATATTTAACAACCACTACATATTTTGCATCCACTTCGCTGACAACAGTTGCAATGGGCGTGCTCAATTGGAACTGCTCATCTGGTTCTACTCCCAGATATATGAATTAGGTACTAAGTATCAAATCAGCTTATTTGCATATAATTTTCAGCTGCGCGGCAATTGGCAGCCATTTAAATGACGCCATTTTGAATTATATTACAGAGTTGGAATAATCATCTTATTGGAAGACAAAATTCTGTTAATGGGAGCACGAAAATGTTATGCAAAGCAACATTAAACGCGATATTTATTACAGTTTGATATATATATTTAATAACCACTACATATTTTACATCCACATCGATGACAACAGTAAAAATGGGTGTGCTCATGTGGAACTGCTCAACTTTTTCTACTCCCAGATATATGAATTAGCTACTAAGTAACAAATCAGCTTATTTGCATATAATTTTTAGCTGCGCGGCAATTGGCAGCCATTTAAATGACGCCATTTTGAATTATATTAGAGAGTTATTCTAATCATCTTATTGGAAGACAAAATTCTGTTGATGGGAGCACGAAACTGATATGCGAAACAATATCAAACGTGATGTTTAATACAGATTGCTTATATATTTAATAACCACTACATATTTTACCTCCACATAGATGACAACAGTAAAAATGGGTGTGCTCATGTGGAACTGCTCATCTTTTTCTACTCCAAGATATATGAATTATCTACTTAGTAACAAATCAGCTTATTTGCATATAATTTTTAGCTGCGCAGCAATTGTCAGCCATTTAAATGACGCGCTTTTGAATTATATTAGAGAGTTATTCTAATCATCTTATTGGAAGACAAAATTCTGTTGATGGGAGCACGAAACTGATATGCGAAACAATATCAAACGTGATGTTTATTACAGATTGCTTATATATTTAATAACCACTACATATGTTGCATCCACATCGCTGACAACAAAAGCAATGGGCGTGCTCAATTGGAACTGCTCATGTTTTAATACTCCCAAATATATGAATTAGCTACTAAGTAACAAATCAGCTTATTTGCATATAATTTTTAGCTGCGCGGCAATTGGCAGCCATATAAATGGCGCCATTTTAAGTTATATTACAGTGTTGGACTCATCATTTTATTGGAAAACAAAATTCTGTTATTGGGAGCACAAAAATGTTACGCGAAGCAATCCCAAACGCGATATTTATTACAGATTGCTTATATATTTAACAACCACTACATATTTTGCATCCACATCGCTGACAACAGTTGCAATGGGCGTGCTCAATTGGAATTGCTCATCTGGTTCTACTCCCAGATATATGAATAAGCTACTAAGTAACAAATCAGCTTATTTGCATATAATTTTTAGCTGCGCGGCAATTGGCAACCATTTAAATGACGCCATTTTGAATGATATTACAGAGTTGGACTAATCATCTTATTGTAAGACCAAATTCTGTTAATGGGAGCACGAAAATGTTATGCGAAGCAACATTAAACACGATATTTATTACAGTTTGATATATATATTTAATAACCACTAAATATTTTATATCCACATCGATGACAACAGAAAAAATGGGTGTGCTCATGTGGAACTGCTCATCTTTTTCTACTCCCAGATATATGAATTAGCTACTAAGTAACAAATCAGCTTATTTGCATATAATTTTTAGCTGCGCGGCAATTTGCAGATATTTAAATGACGCCATTTTGAATTTTATTACAGAGTTGGACTAATCACCTGATTGGAAGACAAAATTCTGTTAATGGGAGCACGAAAATGTTATGCGAAGCAACATTAAACGCGATATTTATTACAGTTTGATATATATATTTAATAACCACTACATATTTTACATCCACATCGATGAAAACAGTAAAAATGGGTGTGCTCATGTGGAACTGCTCATCTTTTTCTACTCCCAGATATATGAATTAGCTACTAAGTAACAAATCAGCTTATTTGCATATATTTTTTAGCTGCGCGGCAATTGGCAACCATTTAAATGATGCCATTTTGAATTATATTACAGAGTTGGACTAATTATTTTATTAGAAGACAAAATTCTGTTAATGGGAGCACGAAAATGTTATGCGAAGCAACATTAAACGCGATATTTATTACAGTTTGATATATATATTTAATAACCACTACATATTTTACATCCACATCGATGAAAACAGTAAAAATGGGTGTGCTCATGTGGAACTGCTCAACTTTTTCTACTCCCAGATATATAAATTAGCTACTAAGTAACAAATTAGCTTATTTGCATATAATTTTTAGCTGCGCGGCAATTGGCAGCCATTTAAATGACGCCATTTTGAATTATATTACAGAGTTGGACTAATTATTTTATTGGAAGACAAAATTCTGTTAATGGTAGCACGAAAATGTTATGCGAAGCAACATTAAACGCGATATTTATTACAGTTTGATATATATATTTAATAACCACTACATATTTTACCTCCACATAGATGACAACAGTAAAAATGGGTGTGCTCATGTGGAACTGCTTATCTTTTTCTACTCCAAGATATATGAATTATCTACTAAGTAACAAATCAGCTTATTTGCATATAATTTTTAGCTGCGCGGCAATTGGCAGCAATTTAAATTACGCTTTTTTGAATTATATTAGAGAGTTATTCTAATCATCTTATTGGAAGACAAAATTCTGTTCATGGGAGCACGAAATTGATATGCGAAACAATATCAAACGTCATGTTTATTACAGATTGCTTATATATTTAATAACCACTACATAATTTTCATCCACATCGCTGACAACAAAAGCAATGGGCGTGCTCAATTGGAACTGCTCATCTTTTTCTACTTCCAGATATATGAATTAGCTACTAAGTATCAAATCAGCTTATTTGCATATAATTTTTAGCTGCGCGGCAATTGGCAGCCATTTAAATGACGCTTTTTTGAATTATATTAGAGAGTTATTCTAATCATCTTATTGTAAGACAAAATTCTGTTGATGGGAGCACGAAACTGATATGCGAAACAATATCAAACGTGATGTTTATTACAGATTGCTTATATATTTAATAACGCTGACAACAGTTGCAATGGGCGTGCTCAATTGGAACTGCTCATGTTTTAATACTCCCAAATATATGAATTAGCTACTAAGTAACAAATCAGCTTATTTGCATATAATTTTTAGCTGTGCGGCAATTGGCAGCCATATAAATGACGCCATTTTAAATTATATTACAGTGTTGGACTCATCTTTTTATTGGAAGATAAAATTCTGTTATTGGAAGCACAAAAATGTTATGCGAAGCAACATTAAACGCGATATTTATTACAGTTTGATATATATATTTAATAACCACTACATATTTTACATCCACATCGATGACAACAGTAAAAATGGGTGTGCTCATGTGGAACTGCTCAACTTTTTCTACTCCCAGATATATAAATTAGCTACTAAGTAACAAATTAGCTTATTTGCATATAATTTTTAGCTGCGCGGCAATTGGCAGCCATTTAAATGACGCCATTTTGAATTATATTACAGAGTTGGACTAATTATTTTATTGGAAGACAAAATTCTGTTAATGGGAGCACGAAAATGTTATGCGAAGCAACATTAAACGCGATATTTATTACAGTTTGATATATATATTTAATAACCACTACATATTTTACCTCCACATAGATGACAACAGTAAAAATGGGTGTGCTCATGTGGAACTGCTCATCTTTTTCTACTCCAAGATATATGAATTATCTACTAAGTAACAAATCAGCTTATTTGCATATAATTTTTAGCTGCGCGGCAATTGGCAGCAATTTAAATGACGCATTTTTGAATTATATTAGAGAGCTATTCTAATCATCTTATTGGAAGACAAAATTCTGTTATTGGGAGCACAAATATGTTACGCGAAGCAATATCAAACGTGATGTTTATTACAGATTGCTTATATATTTAATAACCACTACATATTTTTCATCCACATCGCTGACAACAAAAGCAATGGGCGTGCTCAATTGGAACTGCTCATCTTTTTCTACTTCCAGATATATGAATTAGCTACTAAGTATCAAATCAGCTTATTTGCATATAATTTTTAGCTGCGCGGCGTTTGGCAGCCATTTAAATGACGCTTTTTTGAATTATATTAGAGAGTTATTCTAATCATCTTATTGGAAGACAAAATTCTGTTGATGGGATCACGAAACTGATATGCGAAACAATATCAAACGTGATGTTTAATACAGATTGCTTATATATTTAATAACCACTACATATTTTGCATCCACATCGCTGACAACAGTTGCAATGGGCGTGCTCAATTGGAACTGCTCATCTGGTTCTACTCCCAGATATATAAATTAGCTACTAAGTAACAAATTAGCTTATTTGCATATAATTTTTAGCTGCGCGGCAATTGGCAGCCATATAAATGACGTCATTTTAAATTATATTACAGTGTTGGACTCATCATTTTATTGGAAGACAAAATTCAGTTATTGGGAGCACAAATATGTTACGCGAAGCAATACCAAACGCGATATTTATTACAGATTGCTTATTTATTTAATAACCACTACATATTTTGCATCCACATCGCTGACAACAGTTGCAATGGGCGTGCTCAATTGGAACTGCTCATCTGGTTCTACTCCCAGATATATGAATAAGCTACTAAGTAACAAATCAGCTTATTTGCATATAATTTTTAGCTGCGCGGCAATTGGCAGCCATTTAAATGACGCCATTTTGAGATGTGTTACAGAGTTGGACTAATCATCTTATTGGAAGACAAAATTCTGTTAATGGGAGCACGAAAATGTTACGCGAAGCAACATTAAACGCGATATTTAATACAGTTTGATATATATATTTAATAACCACTACATATTTTACATCCACTTCGATGACAACAGTAAAAATGGGTGTGCTCATGTGGAACTGCTCATCTTTTTCTACTCCCAGATATATGAATTAGCTACTAAGTAACAAATCAGCTTATTTGCATATATTTTTTAGCTGCGCTGCAATTGGCAGCCATTTAAATGACGCTTTTTTTAATTATATTAGAGAGTTATTCTAATCATCTTATTGGAAGACAAAATTCTGTTGATGGGAGCACGAAACTGATATGCGAAACAATATCAAACGTGATGTTTATTACAGATTGCTTATATATTTAATAACGCTGACAAGAGTTGCAATGGGCGTGCTCAATTGGAACTGATCATGTTTTAATACTCCCAAATATATGAATTAGCTACTAAGTAACAAATCAGCTAATTTGCATATAATATTTAGCTGCGTGGCAATTGGCGGCCATATAAATGACGCCATTTTAAATTATATTACAGTGTTGGACTCATCATTTTATTGGAAGACAAAATTCTGTTATTGGGAGCACAAAAATGTTACGCGAAGCAATACCAAACGCGATATTTATTACAGATTGCTTATTTATTTAATAACCACCACATATTTTGTATCCACATCGCTGACAACAGTTGCAATGGGCGTGCTCAATTGGAACTGCTCATCTGGTTCTACTCCCAGATATATGAATAAGCTACTAAGTAACAAATCAGCTTATTTGCATATATTTTTTAGCTGCGCGGCAATTGGCAACCATTTAAATGATGCCATTTTGAATTATATTACAGAGTTGGACTAATTATTTTATTAGAAGACAAAATTCTGTTAATGGGAGCACGAAAATGTTATGCGAAGCAACATTAAACGCGATATTTATTACAGTTTGATATATATATTTAATAACCACTACATATTTTACATCCACATCGATGAAAACAGTAAAAATGGGTGTGCTCATGTGGAACTGCTCAACTTTTTCTACTCCCAGATATATGAATTACCTACTAAGTAACAAATCAGCATATTTGCATATAATTTTTAGCTGCGCGGCAATTGGCAGCCATTTAAATGACGCCATTTTGAATTATATTACAGAGTTGGACTAATCACCTGATTGGAAGACAAAATTCTGTTAATGGGAGCACGAAAATGTTATGCGAAGCAATATCAAACGCGATATATATTACAGATTGCTTATTATTTAATAACCACTACATATTTTGCATCCACATCACTGACAACAGTTGCAATGGGCGTGCTCAATTGGAACTGCTCATCTGGTTCTACTCCCAGATATATGAATAAGCTACTAAGTAACAAATCAGCTTATTTGCATATAATTTTTAGCTGCGCGGCAATTGGCAGCCATTTAAATGACGCCATTTTGAATTATATTACAGAGTTGGACTAATTATTTTATTGGAAGACAAAATTCTGTTAATGGGAGCACGAAAATGTTATGCGAAGCAACATTAAACGCGATATTTATTACAGTTTGATATATATATTTAATAACCACTACATATTTTACCTCCACATAGATAACAACAGTAAAAATGGGTGTGCTCATGTGGGACTGCTCAATTTTTTCTACTCCCAGATATATGAATTAGCTACTAAGTAACAAATCAGCTTATTTGCATATATTTTTTAGCTGCGCGGCAATTGGCAACCATTTAAATGATGCCATTTTTAATTATATTACAGAGTTGGACTAATTATTTTATTGGAAGACAAAATTCTGTTAATGGGAGCACGAAAATGTTATGCGAAGCAACATTAAACGCGATATTTATTACAGTTTGATATATATATTTAATAACCACTACATATTTTACATCCACATCGATGACAACAGTAAAAATGGGTCTGCTCATGTGGAACTGCTCAACTTTTTCTACTCCCAGATATATGAATTAGCTACTAAGTATCAAATCAGCTTTTTTGCATATAATTTTTAGCTGAGCGGCAATTGGCAGCCATTTAAATGACGCCATTTTGAGATGTGTTACAGAGTTGGACTAATCATCTTATTGGAAGACAAAATTCTGTTAATGGGAGCACGAAAATGTTACGCGAAGCAACATTAAACGCGATATTTAATACAGTTTGATATATATATTTAATAACCACTACATATTTACATCCACATAGATAACAACAGTAAAAATGGGTGTGCTCATGTGGAACTGCTCATCTTTTTCTACTCCCAGATATATGAATTAGCTACTAAGTAACAAATCAACTTATTTGCATATATTTTTTAGCTGCGCGGCAATTGGCAACCATTTAAATGACGCCATTTTGAATTATATTACAGAGTTGGACTAATTATTTTATTGGAAGACAAAATTCTGTTAATGGGAGCACGAAAATGTTATGCGAAGCAACATTAAACGCGATATTTATTACAGTTTGATATATATATTTAATAACCACTACATATTTTACCTCCACATAGATAACAACAGTAAAAATGGGTGTGCTCATGTGGGACTGCTCATCTTTTTCTACTCCCAGATATATGAATTAGCTACTAAGTAACAAATCAGCTTATTTGCATATATTTTTTAGCTGAGCGGCAATTGGCAACCATTTAAATGATGCCATTTTGAATTATATTACAGAGTTGGACTAATTATTTTATTGGAAGACAAAATTCTGTTAATGGGAGCACGAAAATGTTATGCGAAGCAACATTAAACGCGATATTTATTACAGTTTGATATATATATTTAATAACCACTACATATTTTACATCCACATCGCTGACAACAAAAGCAATGGGCGTGCTCAATTGGAACTGCTCATCTTTTTCTACTCCCAGATATATGAATTACCTACTAAGTAACAAATCAGCATATTTGCATATAATTTTTAGCTGCGCGGCAATTGGCAGCCATTTAAATGACGCCATTTTGAATTATATTACAGAGTTGGACTAATCATCTTATTGTAAGACAAAATTCTGTTAATGGGAGCACGAAAATGTTATGCGAAGCAACATTAAACGCGATATTTTACCTCCACATAGATAACAACAGCAAAAATGGGTGTGCTCATGTGGAACTGCTCATCTTTTTCTACTCCCAGATATATGAATTAGCTACTAAGTAACAAATCAGCTTATTTGCATATATTTTTTAGCTGCGCGGCAATTGGCAACCATTTAAATGACGCCATTTTGAGTTATATTACAGAGTTAGACTAATTATTTTATTGGAAGACAAAATTCTGTTAATGGGAGCACGAAAATGTTATGCGAAGCAACATTAAACGCGATATTTATTACAGTTTGATATATATATTTAATAACCACTACATATTTTACCTCCACATAGATAACAACAGTAAAAATGGGTGTGCTCATGTGGGACTGCTCATCTTTTTCTACTCCCAGATATATGAATTAGCTACTAAGTAACAAATCAGCTTATTTGCATATATTTTTTAGCTGAGCGGCAATTGGCAACCATTTAAATGATGCCATTTTGAATTATATTACAGAGTTGGACTAATTATTTTATTGGAAGACAAAATTCTGTTAATGGGAGCACGAAAATGTTATGCGAAGCAACATTAAACGCGATATTTATTACAGTTTGATATATATATTTAATAACCACTACATATTTTACATCCACATCGCTGACAACAAAAGCAATGGGCGTGCTCAATTGGAACTGCTCATCTTTTTCTACTCCCAGATATATGAATTACCTACTAAGTAACAAATCAGCATATTTGCATATAATTTTTAGCTGCGCGGCAATTGGCAGCCATTTAAATGACGCCATTTTGAATTATATTACAGAGTTGGACTAATCATCTTATTGTAAGACAAAATTCTGTTAATGGGAGCACGAAAATGTTATGCGAAGCAACATTAAACGCGATATTTTACCTCCACATAGATAACAACAGCAAAAATGGGTGTGCTCATGTGGAACTGCTCATCTTTTTCTACTCCCAGATATATGAATTAGCTACTAAGTAACAAATCAGCTTATTTGCATATATTTTTTAGCTGCGCGGCAATTGGCAACCATTTAAATGACGCCATTTTGAGTTATATTACAGAGTTAGACTAATTATTTTATTGGAAGACAAAATTCTGTTAATGGGAGCACGAAAATGTTATGCGAAGCAACATTAAACGCGATATTTATTACAGTTTGATATATATATTTAATAACCACTACATATTTTACCTCCACATAGATAACAACAGTAAAAATGGGTGTGCTCATGTGGGACTGCTCAATTTTTTCTACTCCCAGATATATGAATTAGCTACTAAGTAACAAATCAGCTTATTTGCATATATTTTTTAGCTGCGCGGCAATCGGCAACCATTTAAATGATGCCATTTTTAATTATATTACAGAGTTGGACTAATTATTTTATTGGAAGACAAAATTCTGTTAATGGGAGCACGAAAATGTTATGCGAAGCAACATTAAACGCGATATTTATTACAGTTTGATATATATATTTAATAACCACTACATATTTTACATCCACATCGATGACAACAGTAAAAATGGGTGTGCTTATGTGGAACTGCTCATCTTTTTCTACTCCCAGATATATGAATTACCTACTAAGTAACAAATCAGCATATTTGCATATAATTTTAAGCTGCGCGGCAATTTGCAGCCATTAAAATGACGCCATTTTGAATTATATTACAGAGTTGGACTAATCACCTGATTGGAAGACAAAATTCTGTTAATGGGAGCACGAAAATGTTATGCGAAGCAACATTAAACGCGATATTTATTACAGTTTGATATATATATTTAATAACCACTACATATTTTACCTCCAAATAGATAGCAACAGTAAAAATGGGTGTGCTCATGTGAAACTGCTCATCTTTTTCTACTCCCAGATATATGAATTACCTACTAAGTAACAAATCAGCTTATTTGCATATATTTTTTAGCTGCGCTGCAATTGGCAGCCATTTAAATGACGCTTTTTTTAATTATATTAGAGAGTTATTCTAATCATCTTATTGGAAGACAAAATTCTGTTGATGGGAGCACGAAACTGATATGCGAAACAATATCAAACGTGATGTTTATTACAGATTGCTTATATATTTAATAACGCTGACAAGAGTTGCAATGGGCGTGCTCAATTGGAACTGCTCATGTTTTAATACTCCCAAATATATGAATTAGCTACTAAGTAACAAATCAGCTAATTTGCATATAATATTTATCTGCGTGGCAATTGGCAGCCATATAAATGACGCCATTTTAAATTATATTACAGTGTTGGACTCATCATTTTATTGGAAGACAAAATTCTGTTATTGGGAGCACAAAAATGTTACGCGAAGCAATACCAAACGCGATATTTATTACAGATTGCTTATTTATTTAATAACCACCACATATTTTGTATCCACATCGCTGACAACAGTTGCAATGGGCGTGCTCAATTGGAACTGCTCATCTGGTTCTACTCCCAGATATATGAATAAGCTACTAAGTAACAAATCAGCTTATTTGCATATAATTTTTAGCTGCGCAGCAATTGGCAACCATTAAAATGACGCCATTTTGAATTATATTACAGAGTTGGACTAATCACCTGATTGGAAGACAAAATTCTGTTAATGGGAGCACGAAAATGTTACGCGAAGCAACATTAAACGCGATATTTAATACAGTTTGATATATATATTTAATAACCACTACATATTTTACATCCACATCGATGACAACAGTAAAAATGGGTGTGCTTATGTGGAACTGCTCATCTTTTTCTACTCCCAGATATATGAATTACCTACTAAGTAACAAATCAGCATATTTGCATATAATTTTAAGCTGCGCGGCAATTTGCAGCCATTTAAATGACGCCATTTTGAATTATATTACAGAGTTGGACTAATCACCTGATTGGAAGACAAAATTCTGTTAATGGGAGCACGAAAATGTTATGCAAAGCAACATTAAACGCGATATTTATTACAGTTTAATATATATATTTAATAACCACTACATATTTTACCTCCACATAGATGACAACAGTAAAAATGGGTGTGCTCATGTGAAACTGCTCATCTTTTTCTACTCCCAGATATATGAATTACCTACTAAGTAACAAATCAGCATATTTGCATATAATTTTTAGCTGCGCGGCAATTGGCAGCCATTTAAATGACGCCATTTTGAATTATATTACAGAGTTGGACTAATCACCTGATTGGAAGTCAAAATTCTGTTAATGGGAGCACGAAAATGTTATGCGAAGCAATATCAAACGCGATATATATTACAGATTGCTTATTATTTAATAACCACTACATATTTTGCATCCACATCACTGACAACAGTTGCAATGGGCGTGCTCAATTGGAACTGCTCATCTGGTTCTACTCCCAGATATATGAATAAGCTACTAAGTAACAAATCAGCTTATTTGCATATAATTTTTAGCTGCGCGGCAATTGGCAGCCATTTAAATGACGCCATTTTGAATTATATTACAGAGTTGGACTAATTATTTTATTGGAAGACAAAATTCTGTTAATGGGAGCACGAAAATGTTATGCGAAGCAACATTAAACGCGATATTTATTACAGTTTGATATATATATTTAATAACCACTACATATTTTACCTCCACATAGATAACAACAGTAAAAATGGGTGTGCTCATGTGGGACTGCTCAATTTTTTCTACTCCCAGATATATGAATTAGCTACTAAGTAACAAATCAGCTTATTTGCATATATTTTTTAGCTGCGCGGCAATTGGCAACCATTTAAATGATGCCATTTTTAATTATATTACAGAGTTGGACTAATTATTTTATTGGAAGACAAAATTCTGTTAATGGGAGCACGAAAATGTTATGCGAAGCAACATTAAACGCGATATTTATTACAGTTTGATATATATATTTAATAACCACTACATATTTTACATCCACATCGATGACAACAGTAAAAATGGGTGTGCTCATGTGGAACTGCTCAACTTTTTCTACTCCCAGATATATGAATTAGCTACTAAGTATCAAATCAGCTTTTTTGCATATAATTTTTAGCTGCGCGGCAATTGGCAGCCATTTAAATGACGCCATTTTGAGATGTGTTACAGAGTTGGACTAATCATCTTATTGGAAGACAAAATTCTGTTAATGGGAGCACGAAAATGTTACGCGAAGCAACATTAAACGCGATATTTAATACAGTTTGATATATATATTTAATAACCACTACATATTTACATCCACATAGATAACAACAGTAAAAATGGGTGTGCTCATGTGGAACTGCTCATCTTTTTCTACTCCCAGATATATGAATTAGCTACTAAGTAACAAATCAACTTATTTGCATATATTTTTTAGCTGCGCGGCAATTGGCAACCATTTAAATGACGCCATTTTGAATTATATTACAGAGTTGGACTAATTATTTTATTGGAAGACAAAATTCTGTTAATGGGAGCACGAAAATGTTATGCGAAGCAACATTAAACGCGATATTTATTACAGTTTGATATATATATTTAATAACCACTACATATTTTACCTCCACATAGATAACAACAGTAAAAATGGGTGTGCTCATGTGGGACTGCTCATCTTTTTCTACTCCCAGATATATGAATTAGCTACTAAGTAACAAATCAGCTTATTTGCATATATTTTTTAGCTGAGCGGCAATTGGCAACCATTTAAATGATGCCATTTTGAATTATATTACAGAGTTGGACTAATTATTTTATTGGAAGACAAAATTCTGTTAATGGGAGCACGAAAATGTTATGCGAAGCAACATTAAACGCGATATTTATTACAGTTTGATATATATATTTAATAACCACTACATATTTTACATCCACATCGCTGACAACAAAAGCAATGGGCGTGCTCAATTGGAACTGCTCATCTTTTTCTACTCCCAGATATATGAATTACCTACTAAGTAACAAATCAGCATATTTGCATATAATTTTTAGCTGCGCGGCAATTGGCAGCCATTTAAATGACGCCATTTTGAATTATATTACAGAGTTGGACTAATCATCTTATTGTAAGACAAAATTCTGTTAATGGGAGCACGAAAATGTTATGCGAAGCAACATTAAACGCGATATTTTACCTCCACATAGATAACAACAGCAAAAATGGGTGTGCTCATGTGGAACTGCTCATCTTTTTCTACTCCCAGATATATGAATTAGCTACTAAGTAACAAATCAGCTTATTTGCATATATTTTTTAGCTGCGCAGCAATTGGCAACCATTAAAATGACGCCATTTTGAATTATATTACAGAGTTGGACTAATCACCTGATTGGAAGACAAAATTCTTTTAATGGGAGCACGAAAATGTTATGCGAAGCAACATTAAACGCGATATTTATTACAGTTTGATATATATATTTAATAACCACTACATATTTTACCTCCAAATAGATAGCAACAGTAAAAATGGGTGTGCTCATGTGAAACTGCTCATCTTTTTCTACTCCCAGATATATGAATTACCTACTAAGTAACAAATCAGCATATTTGCATATAATTTTTAGCTGCGCGGCAATTGGCAGCCATTTAAATGACGCCATTTTGAATTATATTACAGAGTTGGACTAATCACCTGATTGGAAGACAAAATTCTGTTAATGGGAGCACGAAAATGTTATGCGAAGCAATATCAAACGCGATATATATTACAGATTGCTTATTATTTAATAACCACTACATATTTTGCATCCACATCACTGACAACAGTTGCAATGGGCGTGCTCAATTGGAACTGCTCATCTGGTTCTACTCCCAGATATATGAATAAGCTACTAAGTAACAAATCAGCTTATTTGCATATAATTTTTAGCTGCGCGGCAATTGGCAGCCATTTAATTGACGCCATTTTGAATTATATTACAGAGTTGGACTAATTATTTTATTGGAAGACAAAATTCTGTTAATGGGAGCACGAAAATGTTATGCAAAGCCACATTAAACGCGATATTTATTACAGTTTGATATATATATTTAATAACCACTACATATTTTACATCCACATCGATGACAACAGTAAAAATGGGTGTGCTCATGTGGAACTGCTCAACTTTTTCTACTCCCAGATATATGAATTAGCTACTAAGTAACAAATCAGCTTATTTGCATATATTTTTTAGCTGCGCGGCAATTGGCAACCATTTAAATGATGCCATTTTTAATTATATTACAGAGTTGGACTAATTATTTTATTGGAAGACAAAATTCTGTTAATGGGAGCACGAAAATGTTATGCGAAGCAACATTAAACGCGATATTTATTACAGTTTGATATATATATTTAATAACCACTACATATTTTACATCCACATCGATGACAACAGTAAAAATGGGTGTGCTTATGAGGAACTGCTCATCTTTTTCTACTCCCAGATATATGAATTACCTACTAAGTAACAAATCAGCATATTTGCATATAATTTTAAGCTGCGCGGCAATTTGCAGCCATTTAAATGACGCCATTTTGAATTATATTACAGAGTTGGACTAATCACCTGATTGGAAGACAAAATTCTGTTAATGGGAGCACGAAAATGTTATGCGAAGCAACATTAAACGCGATATTTATTACAGTTTGATATATATATTTAATAACCACTACATATTTTACCTCCAAATAGATAGCAACAGTAAAAATGGGTGTGCTCATGTGAAACTGCTCATCTTTTTCTACTCCCAGATATATGAATTACCTACTAAGTAACAAATCAGCATATTTGCATATAATTTTTAGCTGCGCGGCAATTGGCAGCCATTTAAATGACGCCATTTTGAATTATATTACAGAGTTGGACTAATCACCTGATTGGAAGACAAAATTCTGTTAATGGGAGCATGAAAATGTTATGCGAAGCAATATCAAACGCGATATATATTACAGATTGCTTATTATTTAATAACCACTACATATTTTGCATCCACATCACTGACAACAGTTGCAATGGGCGTGCTCAATTGGAACTGCTCATCTGGTTCTACTCCCAGATATATGAATAAGCTACTAAGTAACAAATCAGCTTATTTGCATATAATTTTTAGCTGCGCGGCAATTGGCAGCCATTTAATTGACGCCATTTTGAATTATATTACAGAGTTGGACTAATTATTTTATTGGAAGACAAAATTCTGTTAATGGGAGCACGAAAATGTTATGCAAAGCCACATTAAACGCGATATTTATTACAGTTTGATATATATATTTAATAACCACTACATATTTTACATCCACATCGATGACAACAGTAAAAATGGGTGTGCTCATGTGGAACTGCTCAACTTTTTCTACTCCCAGATATATGAATTAGCTACTAAGTAACAAATCAGCTTATTTGCATATAATTTTTAGCTGCGCGGCAATTGGCAGCCATTTAAATGACGCCATTTTGATTTATATTACAGAGTTGGATTAATTATTTTATTGGAAGACAAAATTCTGTTAATGGGAGCTCGAAAATGTTATGCGAAGCAACATTAAACGCGATATTTATTACAGTTTGATATATATATTTAATAACCACTACATATTTTACCTCCACATAGATGACAACAGTAAAAATGGGTGTGCTCATGTGGAACTGCTCATCTTTTTTTACTCCAAGATATATGAATTATCTACTTAGTAACAAATCAGCTTATTTGCATATAATTTTTAGCTGCGCGGCAATTGGCAGCCATTTAAATGACGCTTTTTTGAAATATATTAGAGAGTTATTCTAATCATCTTATTGGAAGACAAAATTCTGTTCATGGGAGCACGAAATTGATATGCGAAACAATATCAAACGTGATGTTTATTACAGATTGCTTATATATTTAATAACCACAACATATTTTGCATCCACATCGCTGACAACAGAAGCAATGGGCGTGCTCAATTGGAACTGCTCATGTTTTAATACTCCCAAATATATGAATTAGCTACTAAGTAACAAATCAGCTTATTTGCATATAATTTTTAGCTGCGCGGCAATTGGCAGCCATATAAATGACGCCATTTTAAATTATATTACAGTGTTGGACTCATCATTTTATTGGAAGACAAAATTCTGTTATTGGGAGCACAAAAATGTTACGCGAAGCAATACCAAACGCGATATTTATTACAGATTGCTTATATATTTAACAACCACTACATATTTTGCATCCACATCGCTGACAACAGTTGCAATGGGCGTGCTCAATTGGAACTGCTCATCTGGTTCTACTCCCAGATATATGAATAAGCTACTAAGTAACAAATCAGCTTATTTGCATATAATTTTTAGCTGCGCGGCAATTGGCAGCCATTTAAATGACGCCATTTTGAATTATATTACAGAGTTGGACTAATCATCTTATTGTAAGACAAAATTCTGTTATTGGGAGCACGAAAATGTTATGCGAAGCAACATTAAACACGATATTTATTACAGTTTTATATATATATTTAATAACCACTACATATTTTACCTCCACATAGATGACAACAGTAAAAATGGGTGTGCTCATGTGGAACTGCTCATCTCTTTCTACTCCAAGATATATGAATTATCTACTTAGTAACAAATCAGCTTATTTGCATATAATTTTTAGCTGCGCGGCAATTGGCAGCCATTTAAATGACGTTTTTTTTAATTATATTACAGAGTTGGACTAATCACCTGATTGGAAGACAAAATTCTGTTAATGGGAGCACGAAAATGTTATGCGAAGCAACATTAAACGCAATATTTATTACAGTTTGATATATATATATTTAATAACCACTACATATTTTACCTCCACATAGATAACAACAGTAAAAATGGGTGTGCTCACGTGGAACTGCTCATCTTTTTCTACTCCCAGATATATGAATTAGCTACTAAGTAACAAATCAGCTTATTTGCATATGTTTTTTAGCTGCGCGGCAATTGGCAACCATTTAAATGATGCCATTTTGAATTATATTACAGAGTTGGACTAATTATTTTATTGGAAGACAAAATTCTGTTAATGGGAGCACGAAAATGTTATGCGAAGCAACATTAAACGCGATATTTATTACAGTTTGATATATATATTTAATAACCACTACATATTTTACATCCACATCGATGACAACAGTAAAAATGGGTGTGCTCATGTGGAACTGCTCAACTTTTTCTACTCCCAGATATATAAATTAGCTACTAAGTAACAAATTAGCTTATTTGCATATAATTTTTAGCTGCGCGGCAATTGGCAGCCATTTAAATGACGCCATTTTGAATTATATTACAGAGTTGGACTAATTATTTTATAGGAAGACAAAATTCTGTTAATGGGAGCACGAAAATGTTATGCGAAGCAACATTAAACGCGATATTTATTACAGTTTGATATATATATTTAATAACCACTACATATTTTACCTCCACATAGATGACAACAGTAAAAATGGGTGTGCTCATGTGGAACTGCTTATCTTTTTCTACTCCAAGATATATGAATTATCTACTAAGTAACAAATCAGCTTATTTGCATATAATTTTTAGCTGCGCGGCAATTGGCAGCAATTTAAATGACGCTTTTTTGAATTATATTAGAGAGTTATTTTAATCATCTTATTGGAAGACAAAATTCTGTTCATGGGAGCACGAAATTGATATGCGAAACAATATCAAACGTGATGTTTATTACAGATTGCTTATATATTTAATAACCACTACATATTTTTCATCCACATCGCTGACAACAAAAGCAATGGGCGTGCTCAATTGGAACTGCTCATCTTTTTCTACTTCCAGATATATGAATTAGCTACTAAGAATCAAATCAGCTTATTTGCATATAATTTTTAGCTGCGCGGCAATTGGCAGCCATTTAAATGACGCTTTTTTGAATTATATTAGAGTTATTCTAATCATCTTATTGTAAGACAAAATTCTGTTGATGGGAGCACGAAACTGATATGCGAAACAATATCAAACGTGATGTTTATTACAGATTGCTTATATATTTAATAACGCTGACAACAGTTGCAATGGGCGTGCTCAATTGGAACTGCTCATGTTTTAATACTTTCAAATATATGAATTAGCTACTAAGTAACAAATCAGCTTATTTGCATATAATTTTTAGCTGCGCGGCAATTGGCAGCCATTTAAATGACGCTTTTTTGAATTATATTAGAGTTATTCTAATCATCTTATTGTAAGACAAAATTCTGTTGATGGGAGCACGAAACTGATATGCGAAACAATATCAAACGTGATGTTTATTACAGATTGCTTATATATTTAATAACGCTGACAACTGTTGCAATGGGAGTGCTCAATTGGAACTGCTCATGTTTTAATACTCCCAAATATATGAATTAGCTACTAAGTAACAAATCAGCTTATTTGCATATAATTTTTAGCTGCGCGGCAATTGGCAGCCATATAAATGACGCCATTTTAAATTATATTACAGTGTTGGACTCATCTTTTTATTGGAAGACAAAATTCTGTTATTGGGAGCACAAAAGAGTTATGCGAAGCAATATCAAACGTGATATTTATTGCAGTTTGATATATATATTTAATAACCACTACATATTTTATATCCACATCGATGACAACAGTAAAAATGGGTGTGCTCATGTGGAACTGCTCATCTTTTTCTACTCCCAGATATATGAATTAGCTACTAAGTAACAAATCAGCTTATTTGCATATATTTTTTAGCTGCGCGGCAATTGGCAACCATTTAAATGACGCCATTTTGAAATATATTACAGAGTTGGACTAATCACCTGATTGGAAGACAAAATTCTGTTAATAGGAGCACGAAAATGTTATGCGAAGCAACATTAAACGCGATATTTATTACAGTTTGATATATATATTTAATAACCACTACATATTTTACATCCACATCGATGACAACAGTAAAAATGGGTGTGCTCATGTGGAACTGCTCAACTTTTTCTACTCCCAGATATATGAATTAGCTACTAAGTAACAAATCAGCTTATTTGCATATAATTTTTAGCTGCGCGGCAATTGGCAGCCATTTAAATGACGCTTTTTTGAATTATATTAGAGAGTTATTCTAATCATCTTATTGTAAGACAAAATTCTGTTGATGGGAGCACGAAACTGATATGCGAAACAATATCAAACGTGATGTTTATTACAGATTGCTTATATATTTAATAACGCTGACAACAGTTGCAATGGGCGTGCTCAATTGGAACTGCTCATGTTTTAATACTCCCAAATATATGAATTAGCTACTAAGTAAGAAATCAGCTTATTTGCATATAATTTTTAGCTGCGCGGCAATTGGCAGCCATATAAATGACGCCATTTTAAATTATATTACAGTGTTGGACTCATCATTTTATTGGAAGACAAAATTCTGTAATTGGGAGCACAAATATGTTACGCGAAGCAATACCAAACGCGATATTTATTACAGATTGCTTATTTATTTAATAACCACTACATATTTTGCATCCACATCGCTGACAACAGTTGCAATGGGCGTGCTCAATTGGAACTGCTCATCTGGTTCTACTCCCAGATATATGAATAAGCTACTAAGTAACAAATCAGCTTATTTGCATATAATTTTTAGCTGCGCGGCAATTGGCAGCCATTTAAATGACGCTTTTTTTAATTATATTACAGAGTTGGACTAATCACCTGATTGGAAGACAAAATTCTGTTAATGGGAGCACGAAAATGTTATGCAAAGCAACATTAAACGCGATATTTATTACAGTTTGATATATATATTTAATAACCACTACATATTTTACATCCACATCGATGACAACAGTAAAAATGGGTGTGCTCATGTGGAACTGCTCAACTTTTTCTACTCCCAGATATATGAATTAGCTACTAAGTAACAAATCAGCTTATTTGCATATAATTTTTAGCTGCGCGGCGATTGGCAGCCATTTAAATGACGCTTTTTTGAATTATATTAGAGAGTTATTCTTATCATCTTATTGGAAGACAAAATTCTGTTGATGGGAGCACGAAACTGATATGCGAAACAATATCAAACGTGATGTTTAATACAGATTGCTTATATATTTAATAACCACTACATATTTTACATCCACATAGATGACAACAGTAAAAATGGGTGTGCTCATGTGGAACTGCTCATCTTTTTCTACTCCAAGATATATGAATTATCTACTTAGTAACAAATCAGCTTATTTGCATATAATTTTTAGCTGCGCAGCAATTGTCAGCCATTTAAATGACGCTCTTTTGAATTATATTAGAGAGTTATTCTAATCATCTTATTGGAAGACAAAATTCTGTTGATGGGAGCACGAAACTGATATGCGAAACAATATCAAACGTGATATTTATTACAGATTGCTTATATATTTAATAACCACTACATATTTTGCATCCACATCGCTGACAACAAAAGCAATGGGCGTGCTCAATTGGAACTGCTCATGTTTTAATACTCCCAAATATATGAATTAGCTACTAAGTAACAAATCAGCTTATTTGCATATAATTTTTAGCTGCGCGGCAATTGGCAGCCATATAAATGACGCCATTTTAAGTTATATTACAGTGTTGGACTCATCATTTTATTGGAAAACAAAATTCTGTTATTGGGAGCACAAAAATGTTACGCGAAGCAATACCAAACGCGATATTTATTACAGATTGCTTATATATTTAACAACCACTACATATTTTGCATCCACATCGCTGACAACAGTTGCAATGGGCGTGCTCAATTGGAATTGCTCATCTGGTTCTACTCCCAGATATATGAATAAGCTACTAAGTAACAAATCAGCTTATTTGCATATAATTTTTAGCTGCGCGGCAATTGGCAACCATTTAAATGACGCCATTTTGAATTATATTACAGAGTTGGACTAATCATCTTATTGTAAGACCAAATTCTGTTAATGGGAGCACGAAAATGTTATGCGAAGCAACATTAAACGCGATATTTATTACAGTTTGATATATATATTTAATGACCACTACATATTTTACCTCCACATAGATGACAACAGTAAAAATGGGTGTGCTCATGTGGAACAGCTCATCTTTTTCTACTCCAAGATATATGAATTATCTACTTAGTAACAAATCAGCTTATTTGCATATAATTTTTAGCTGCGCGGCAATTGACAGCCATTTAAATGACGCTTTTTTGAATTATATTAGAGAGTTATTCTAATCATCTTATTGGAAGACAAAATTCTGTTGATGGGAGCACGAAACTGATATGCGAAACAATATCAAACTTGATGTTTATTACAGATTGCTTATATATTTAATAACGCTGACAAGAGTTGCAATGGGCGTGCTCAATTGGAACTGCTCATGTTTTAATACTCCCAAATATATGAATTAGCTACTAAGTAACAAATCAGCTTATTTGCATATAATATTTAGCTGCGCGGCAATTGGCAGCCATATAAATGACGCCATTTTAAATTATATTACAGTGTTGGACTCATCATTTTATTGGAAGACAAAATTCTGTTATTGGGAGAACAAAAATGTTACGCGAAGCAATACCAAACGCGATATTTATTACAGATTGCTTATTTATTTAATAACCACCACATATTTTGTATCCACATCGCTGACAACAGTTGCAATGGGCGTGCTCAATTGGAACTGCTCATCTGGTTCTACTCCCATATATATGAATAAGCTACTAAGTAACAAATCAGCTTATTTGCATATAATTTTTAGCTGCGCGGCAATTGGCAGCCATTTAAATGACGCCATTTTGAATTATATTACAGAGTTGGACTAATCATCTTATTGTAAGACAAAATTCTGTTAATGGGAGCACGAAAATGTTATGCGAAGCAACATTAAACGCGATATTTTACCTCCACATAGATAACAACAGTAAAAATGGGTGTGCTCATGTGGAACTGCTCATCTTTTTCTACTCCCAGATATATGAATTAGCTACTAAGTAACAAATCAGCTTATTTGCATATATTTTTTAGCTGCGCGGCAATTGGCAGCCATTTAAATGACGCCATTTTGAATTATATTACAGAGTTGGACTAATTATTTTATTGGAAGACAAAATTCTGTTATTGGGAGCACGAAAATGTTATGCGAAGCAACATTAAACGCGATATTTATTACAGTTTGATATATATATTTAATAACCACTACATATTTTACATCCACATCGATGACAACAGTAAAAATGGGTGTGCTTATGTGGAACTGCTCATCTTTTTCTACTCCCAGATATATGAATTACCTACTAAGTAACAAATCAGCATATTTGCATATAATTTTTAGCTGCGCGGCAATTGGCAGCCATTTAAATGACGCCATTTTGAATTATATTACAGAGTTGGACTAATCAGCTGATTGGAAGACAAAATTCTGTTAATGGGAGCACGAAAATGTTATGCGAAGCAATATCAAGCGCGATATATATTACAGATTGCTTATTATTTAATAACCACTACATATTTTACCTCCACATAGATAACAACAGTAAAAATGGGTGTGCTCATGTGAAACTGCTCATCTTTTTCTACTCCCAGATATATGAATTACCTACTTAGTAACAAATCAGCATATTTGCATATAATTTTTAGCTGCGCGGCGATTGGCAGCCATTTAAATGACGCTTTTTTGAATTATACTACAGAGTTGGACTAATCATCTTATTGGAAGACAAAATACTGTTAATGGGAGCACGAAAATGTTATGCGAAGCAACATTAAACGCGATATTTATTACAGTTTGATATATATATTTAATAACCACTACATATTTTACATCCACATCGATGACAACAGTAAAAATGGGTGTGCTCATGTGGAACTGCTCAACTTTTTCTACTCCCAGATATATGAATTAGCTACTAAGTAACAAATCAGCTTATTTGCATATAATTTTTAGCTGCGCGGCAATTGGCAACCATTTAAATGACGCCATTTTGAATTATATTACAGAGTTGGACTAATTATTTTATTGGAAGACAAAATTCTGTTAATGGGAGCACGAAAATGTTATGCGAAGCAACATTAAACGCGATATTTATTACAGTTTGATATATATATTTAATAACCACTACATATTTTACATCCACATCGATGACAACAGTAAAAATGGGTGTGCTCATGTGGAACTGCTCAACTTTTTCTACTCCCAGATATATGAATTAGCTACTAAGTAACAAATCAGCTTATTTGCATATAATTTTTAGCTGCGCGGCAATTGGCAGCCATTTAAATGACGCCATTTTGAATTATATTACAGAGTTGGATTAATTATTTTATTGGAAGACAAAATTCTGTTAATGGGAGCTCGAAAATGTTATGCGAAGCAACATTAAACGCGATATTTATTACAGTTTGATATATATATTTAATGACCACTACATATTTTACCTCCACATAGATGACAACAGTAAAAATGGGTGTGCTCATGTGGAACAGCTACTCCAAGATATATGAATTATCTACTTAGTAACAAATCAGCTTATTTGCATATAATTTTTAGCTGCGCGGCAATTGACAGCCATTTAAATGACGCTTTTTTGAATTATATTAGAGAGTTATTCTAATCATCTTATTGGAAGACAAAATTCTGTTCATGGGAGCACGAAATTGATATGCGAAACAATATCAAACGTGATGGGCGTGCTCAATTGGAACTGCTCATCTTTTGCTACTCCCAGATATATGAATTAGCTACTAAGTATCAAATCAGCTTATTTGTATATAATTTTTAGCTGCGCGGCAATTGGCAGCCATTTAAATGACGCTTTTTTTAATTATATTAGAGAGTTATTCTAACCATCTTATTGGAAGACAAAATTCTGTTGATGGGAGCACGAAACTGATATGCGAAACAATATCAAACGTGATGTTTATTACAGATTGCTTATATATTTAATAACGCTGAACAGTTGCAATGGGCGTGCTCAATTGGAACTGCTCATGTTTTAATACTCCCAAATATATGAATTAGCTACTAAGTAACAAATCATATTTAGCTGCGCGGCAATTGGCAGCCATATAAATGACGCCATTTTAAATTATATTACAGTGTTGGACTCATCATTTTATTGGAAGACAAAATTCTGTTATTGGGAGAACAAAAATGTTACGCGAAGCAATACCAAACGCGATATTTATTACAGATTGCTTATTTATTTAATAACCACCACATATTTTGTATCCACATCGCTGACAACAGTTGCAATGCGCGTGCTCAATTGGAACTGCTCATCTGGTTCTACTCCCATATATATGAATAAGCTACTACGTAACAAATCAGCTTATTTGCATATAATTTTTAGCTGCGCGGCAATTGGCAGCCATTTAAATGACGCCATTTTGAATTATATTAGAGAGTTATTCTAATCATCTTATTGTAAGACAAAATTCTGTTATTGGGAGCTCGAAAATGTTATGCGAAGCAACAATAAACGCGATATTTATTACAGTTTGATATATATATTTAATAACCACTACAAATTTTACATCCACATCGATGACAACAGTAAAAATGGGTGTGCTCATGTGGAACTGCTCAACTTTTTCTACTCCCAGATATATGAATTAGCTACTAAGTAACAAATCAGCTTATTTGCATATAATTTTTAGCTGCACGGCAATTGGCAGCCATTTAAATGACGCCATTTTGAATTATATTACAGAGTTGGACTAATCATCTTATTGGAAGACAAAATTCAGTTAATGGGAGCACGAAAATGTTATGCGAAGCAATATCAAACGCGATATATATTACAGATTGTTTATTATTTAATAACCACTACATGTTTTGCATCGACAATTGGAACTGCAAATATTTTTATACTCCCAGATATATGAATTAGCTACTAAGTAACAAATCAGCTTATTTGCATATAATTTTTAGCTGCGCGGCAATTGGCAGCCATTTAAATGACGCCATTTTGAATTATATTAGAGAGTTATTCTAATCATCTTATTGTAAGACAAAATTCTGTTAATGGGAGCACGAAAATGTTATGCGAAGCAACAATAAACGCGATATTTATTACAGTTTGATATATATATTTAAAAACCACTACATATTTTACATCCACATCGATAACAACAGTAGAAACGGGTGTGCTCATGTGGTACTGCTCATCTTTTTTTACTCCAAGATATATGAATTATCTACTTAGTAACAAATCAGCTTATTTGCATATAATTTTTAGCTGCGCGGCAATTGGCAGCCATTTAAATGACGCCATTTTGAATTATATTACAGAGTTGGATTAATTATTTTATTGGAAGACAAAATTCTGTTAATGGGAGCTCGAAAATGTTATGCGAAGCAACATTAAACGCGATATTTATTACAGTTTGATATATATATTTAATGACCACTACATATTTTACCTCCACATAGATGACAACAGTAAAAATGGGTGTGCTCATGTGGAACAGCTCATCTTTTTCTACTCCAAGATATATGAATTATCTACTTAGTAACAAATCAGCTTATTTGCATATAATTTTTAGCTGCGCGGCAATTGACAGCCATTTAAATGACGCTTTTTTGAATTATATTAGAGAGTTATTCTACTCATCTTATTGGAAGACAAAATTCTGTTCATGGGAGCACGAAATTGATATGCGAAACAATATCAAACGTGATGTTTATTACAGATTGCTTATATATTTAATAACCACTACATATTTTTCATCCACATCGCTGACAACAGTTGCAATGGGCGTGCTCAATTGGAACTGCTCATCTTTTTCTACTCCCAGATATATGAATTAGCTACTAAGTATCAAATCAGCTTATTTGCATATAATTTTTAGCTGCGCGGCAATTGGCAGCCATTTAAATGACGCTTTTTTGAATTATATTAGAGAGTTATTCTAACCATCTTATTGGAAGACAAAATTCTGTTGATAGGAGCACGAAAATGTTATGCGAAGCAACAATAAACGCGATATTTATTACAGTTTGATATATATATTTAATAACCACTACATAGTTTACATCCACATCGATGACAACAGTAAAAATGGGTGTGCTCATGTGGAACTGCTCAACTTTTTCTACTCCCAGATATATGAATTAGCTACTAAGTAACAAATCAGCTTATTTGCATATAATTTTTAGCTGCGCGGCAATTGGCAGCCATTTAAATGACGCCATTTTGAATTATATTAGAGAGTTATTCTAATCATCTTATTGTAAGACAAAAATCTGTTAATGGGAGCACGAAAATGTTATGCGAAGCAATATCAAACGTGATATTTATTACAGTTTGAAATATGTATTTAATAACCACTACATATTTTATATCCACATCGATGACAACAGTAAAAATGGGTGTGCTCATGTGGAACTGCTCAACTTTTTCTACTTCCAGATATATGAATTACCTACTAAGTAACAAATCAGCTTATTTGCATATAATTTTTAGCTGCGCGGCAATTGGCAGCCATTTAAATGACGCCATTTTGAATTATATTACAGAGTTGGATTAATTATTTTATTGGAAGACAAAATTCTGTTAATGGGAGCTCGAAAATGTTTTGCGAAGCAACATTAAACGCGATATTTATTACAGTTTGATATATATATTTAATGACCACTACATATTTTACCTCCACATAGATGACAACAGTAAAAATGGGTGTGCTCATGTGGAACAGCTCATCTTTTTCTACTCCAAGATATATGAATTATCTACTTAGTAACAAATCAGCTTATTTGCATATAATTTTTAGCTGCGCGGCAATTGGCAGCCATTTAAATGACGCTTTTTTGAATTATATTAGAGAGTTATTCTAACCATCTTATTGGAAGACAAAATTCTGTTGATGGGAGCACGAAACTGATATGCGAAACAATATCAAACGTGATGTTTATTACAGATTGTTTATATATTTAATAACGCTGAACAGTTGCAATGGGCGTGCTCAATTGGAACTGCTCATGTTTTAATACTCCCAAATATATGAATTAGCTACTAAGTAACAAATCAGCTTATTTGCATATAATTTTTATATATGATATGATATATATATATGATATATATATTTAATAACCACTACATAGTTTACATCCACATCGATGACAACAGTAAAAATGGGTGTGCTCATGTGGAACTGCTCAACTTTTTCTACTCCCAGATATATGAATTAGCTACTAAGTAACAAATCAGCTTATTTGCATATAATTTTTAGCTGCGCGGCAATTGGCAGCCATTTAAATGACGCCATTTTGAATTATATTAGAGAGTTATTCTAATCATCTTATTGTAAGACAAAAATCTGTTAATGGGAGCACGAAAATGTTATGCGAAGCAATATCAAACGTGATATTTATTACAGTTTGATATATGTATTTAATAACCACTACATATTTTATATCCACATCGATGACAACAGTAAAAATGGGTGTGCTCATGTGGAACTGCTCAACTTTTTCTACTTCCAGATATATGAATTACCTACTAAGTAACAAATCAGCTTATTTGCATATATTTTTTAGCTGCGCGGCAATTGGCAACCATTTAAATGACGCCATTTTGAATTATATTACAGAGTTGGACTAATTATTTTATTGGAAGACAAAATTCTGTTAATGGGAGCACGAAAATGTTATGCGAAGCAACATTAAACGCGATATTTATTACAGTTTGATATATATATTTAATAACCACTACATATTTTACATCCACATCGATGACAACAGTAAAAATGGGTGTGCTTATGTGGAACTGCTCATCTTTTTCTACTCCCAGATATATGAATTACCTACTAAGTAACAAATCAGCTTATTTGCATATAACTTTTAGCTGCGCGGCAATTGGCAGCCATTTAAATGACGCCATTTTGAATTATATTACAGAGTTGGACTAATCTCCTGATTGGAAGACAAAATTCTGTTAATGGGAGCATGAAAATGTTATGCGAAGCAACATTAAACGCGATATTTATTAAAGTTTGATATATATATTTAATAACCACTACATATTTTACCTCCACATAGATAACAACAGTAAAAATGGGTGTGCTCATGTGGGACTGCTCATCTTTTTCTACTCCCAGATATATGAATTAGCTACTAAGTAACAAATCAGCTTAGTTGCAAATATTTTTTAGCTGCGCAGCAATTGGCAACCATTTAAATGACGCCATTTTGAATTATATTACAGAGTTGGACTAATCACCTGATTGGAAGACAAAATTCTGTTAATGGGAACACGAAAATGTTATGCGAAGCAACAATAAACGCGATATTTATTACAGTTTGATATATATATTTAATAACCACTACATATTTTACATCCACATCGATGACAACAGTAAAAATGGGTGTGCTCATGTGGAACTGCTCAACTTTTTCTACTCCTAGATATATGAATTAGCTACTAAGTAACAAATCAGCTTATTTGCATATAATTTTTAGCAGCGCGGCAATTGGCAGCCATTTAAATGACGCCATTTTGAATTATATTAGAGAGATATTTTAATCATCTTATTGGAAGACAAAATTCTGTTAATGGGAGCTCGAAAATGTTATGCGAAGCAACATTAAACGCGATATTTATTACAGTTTGATATATATATTTAATAACCACTACATATTTTACCTCCACATAGATGACAACAGTAAAAATGGGTGTGCTCATGTGGAACAGCTCATCTTTTTCTACTCCAAGATATATGAACTATCTACTTAGTAACAAATCAGCTTATTTGTATATAATTTTTAGCTGCGCGGCAATTGGCAGCCATTTAAATGACGCTTTTTTGAATTATATTAGAGAGTTATTCTAACCATCTTATTGGAAGACAAAATTCTGTTGATGGGAGCACGAAACTGATATGCGAAACAATATCAAACGTGATGTTTATTACAGATTGCTTATATATTTAATAACGCTGACAACAGTTGCAATGGGCGTGCTCAATTGGAACTGCTCATGTTTTAATACTCCCAAATATATGAATTAGCTACTAAGTAACAAATCAGCTTATTTGCATATAATTTTTAGCTGCGCGGCAATTGGCAGCCATATAAATGACGCCATTTTAAATTATATTACAGTGTTGGACTCATCTTTTTATTGGAAGACAAAATTCTGTTATTGGGAGCACAAAAGAGTTATGCGAAGCAATATCAAACGTGATATTTATTACAGTTTGATATATATATTTAATAACCACTACATATTTTATATCCACATCGATGACAACAGTAAAAATGGGTGTGCTCATGTGGAACTGCTCATCTTTTTCTACTCCCAGATATATGAATTAGCTACTAAGTAACAAATCAGCTTATTTGCATATATTTTTTAGCTGCGCGGCAATTGGCAACCATTTAAATGACGCCATTTTGAAATATATTACAGAGTTGGACTAATCACCTGATTGGAAGACAAAATTCTGTTAATAGGAGCACGAAAATGTTATGCGAAGCAACATTAAACGCGATATTTATTACAGTTTGATATATATATTTAATAACCACTACATATTTTACATCCACATCGATGACAACAGTAAAAATGGGTGTGCTCATGTGGAACTGCTCAACTTTTTCTACTCCCAGATATATGAATTATCTACTAAGTAACAAATCAGCTTATTTGCATATAATTTTTAGCTGCGCGGCAATTGGCAGCCATTTAAATGACGCTTTTTTGAATTATATTAGAGAGTTATTCTAATCATCTTATTGTAAGACAAAATTCTGTTGATGGGAGCACGAAACTGATATGCGAAACAATATCAAACGTGATGTTTATTACAGATTGCTTATATATTTAATAACGCTGACAACAGTTGCAATGGGCGTGCTCAATTGGAACTGCTCATGTTTTAATACTCCCAAATATATGAATTAGCTACTAAGTAAGAAATCAGCTTATTTGCATATAATTTTTAGCTGCGCGGCAATTGGCAGCCATATAAATGACGCCATTTTAAATTATATTACAGTGTTGGATTAATTATTTTATTGGAAGACAAAATTCTGTTAATGGGAGCTCGAAAATGTTTTGCGAAGCAACATTAAACGCGATATTTATTACAGTTTGATATATATATTTAATGACCACTACATATTTTACTTCCACATAGATGACAACAGTAAAAATGGGTGTGCTCATGTGGAACAGCTCATCTTTTTCTACTCCAAGATATATGAATTAGCTACTAAGTAACAAATCAGCTTATTTGCATATAATTTTTAGCTGCGCAGCAATTGTCAGCCATTTAAATGACGCTCTTTTGAATTATATTAGAGAGTTATTCTAATCATCTTATTGGAAGACAAAATTCTGTTGATGGGAGCACGAAACTGATATGCGAAACAATATCAAACGTGATGTTTAATACAGATTGCTTATATATTTAATAACCACTACATATTTTACATCCACATAGATGACAACAGTAAAAATGGGTGTGCTCATGTGGAACTGCTCATCTTTTTCTACTCCAAGATATATGAATTATCTACTTAGTAACAAATCAGCTTATTTGCATATAATTTTTAGCTGCGCAGCAATTGTCAGCCATTTAAATGACGCTCTTTTGAATTATATTAGAGAGTTATTCTAATCATCTTATTGGAAGACAAAATTCTGTTGATGGGAGCACGAAACTGATATGCGAAACAATATCAAACGTGATATTTATTACAGATTGCTTATATATTTAATAACCACTACATATTTTGCATCCACATCGCTGACAACAAAAGCAATGGGCGTGCTCAATTGGAACTGCTCATGTTTTAATACTCCCAAATATATGAATTAGCTACTAAGTAACAAATCAGCTTATTTGCATATAATTTTTAGCTGCGCGGCAATTGGCAGCCATATAAATGACGCCATTTTAAGTTATATTACAGTGTTGGACTCATCATTTTATTGGAAAACAAAATTCTGTTATTGGGAGCACAAAAATGTTACGCGAAGCAATACCAAACGCGATATTTATTACAGATTGCTTATATATTTAACAACCACTACATATTTTGCATCCACATCGCTGACAACAGTTGCAATGGGCGTGCTCAATTGGAATTGCTCATCTGGTTCTACTCCCAGATATATGAATAAGCTACTAAGTAACAAATCAGCTTATTTGCATATAATTTTTAGCTGCGCGGCAATTGGCAACCATTTAAATGACGCCATTTTGAATTATATTACAGAGTTGGACTAATCATCTTATTGTAAGACCAAATTCTGTTAATGGGAGCACGAAAATGTTATGCGAAGCAACATTAAACGCGATATTTATTACAGTTTGATATATATATTTAATGACCACTACATATTTTACCTCCACATAGATGACAACAGTAAAAATGGGTGTGCTCATGTGGAACAGCTCATCTTTTTCTACTCCAAGATATATGAATTATCTACTTAGTAACAAATCAGCTTATTTGCATATGATTTTTAGCTGCGCGGCAATTGACAGCCATTTAAATGACGCTTTTTTGAATTATATTAGAGAGTTATTCTAATCATCTTATTGGAAGACAAAATTCTGTTGATGGGAGCACGAAACTGATATGCGAAACAATATCAAACTTGATGTTTATTACAGATTGCTTATATATTTAATAACGCTGACAAGAGTTGCAATGGGCGTGCTCAATTGGAACTGCTCATGTTTTAATACTCCCAAATATATGAATTAGCTACTAAGTAACAAATCAGCTTATTTGCATATATTTTTTAGCTGCGCGGCAATTGGCAACCATTTAAATGACGCCATTTTGAGTTATATTACAGAGTTAAACTAATTATTTTATTGGAAGACAAAATTCTGTTATTGGGAGCACGAAAATGTTATGCGAAGCAACATTAAACGCGATATTTATTACAGTTTGATATATATATTTAATAACCACTACATATTTTACATCCACATCGATGACAACAGTAAAAATGGGTGTGGTTATGTGGAACTGCTCATCTTTTTCTACTCCCAGATATATGAATTACCTACTTAGTAACAAATCAGCATATTTGCATATAATTTTTAGCTGCGCGGCGATTGGCAGCCATTTAAATGACGCTTTTTTGAATTATACTACAGAGTTGGCCTAATCATCTTATTGGAAGACAAAATTCTGTTAATGGGAGCACGAAAATGTTATGCGAAGCAATATCAAGCGCGATATATATTACAGATTGCTTATTATTTAATAACCACTACATATTTCACCTCCACATAGATAACAACAGTAAAAATGGGTGTGCTCATGTGAAACTGCTCATCTTTTTCTACTCCCAGATATATGAATTACCTACTTAGTAACAAATCAGCATATTTGCATATAATTTTTAGCTGCGCGGCGATTGGCAGCCATTTAAATGACGCTTTTTTGAATTATACTACAGAGTTGGACTAATCATCTTATTGGAAGACAAAATTCTGTTAATGGGAGCACGAAAATGTTATGCGAAGCAACATTAAACGCGATATTTATTACAGTTTGATATATATATTTAATAACCACTACATATTTTACATCCACATCGATGACAACAGTAAAAATGGGTGTGCTCATGTGGAAGTGCTCAACTTTTTCTACTCCCAGATATATGAATTAGCTACTAAGTAACAAATCAGCTTATTTGCATATAATTTTTAGCTGCGCGGCAATTGGCAACCATTTAAATGACGCCATTTTGAATTATATTACAGAGTTGGACTAATTATTTTATTGGAAGACAAAATTCTGTTAATGGGAGCACGAAAATGTTATGCGAAGCAACATTAAACGCGATATTTATTACAGTTTGATATATATATTTAATAACCACTACATATTTTACATCCACATCGATGACAACAGTAAAAATGGGTGTGCTCATGTGGAACTGCTCAACTTTTTCTACTCCCAGATATATGAATTAGCTACTAAGTAACAAATCAGCTTATTTGCATATAATTTTTAGCTGCGCGGCAATTGGCAGCCATTTAAATGACGCCATTTTGAATTATATTAGAGAGTTATTCTAATCATCTTATTGTAAGACAAAATTCTGTTAATGGGAGCACGAAAATGTTATGCGAAGCAACAATAAACGCGATATTTATTACAGTTTGATATATATATTTAAAAACCACTACATATTTTACATCCACATCGATAACAACAGTAGAAACGGGTGTGCTCATGTGGTACTGCTCATCTTTTTTTACTCCAAGATATATGAATTATCTACTTAGTAACAAATCAGCTTATTTGCATATAATTTTTAGCTGCGCGGCAATTGGCAGCCATTTAAATGACGCCATTTTGAATTATATTACAGAGTTGGATTAATTATTTTATTGGAAGACAAAATTCTGTTAATGGGAGCTCGAAAATGTTATGCGAAGCAACATTAAACGCGATATTTATTACAGTTTGATATATATATTTAATGACCACTACATATTTTACCTCCACATAGATGACAACAGTAAAAATGGGTGTGCTCATGTGGAACAGCTCATCTTTTTCTACTCCAAGATATATGAATTATCTACTTAGTAACAAATCAGCTTATTTGCATATAATTTTTAGCTGCGCGGCAATTGACAGCCATTTAAATGACGCTTTTTTGAATTATATTAGAGAGTTATTCTAATCATCTTATTGGAAGACAAAATTCTGTTCATGGGAGCACGAAATTGATATGCGAAACAATATCAAACGTGATGTTTATTACAGATTGCTTATATATTTAATAACCACTACAGATTTTTCATCCACATCGCTGACAACAGTTGCAATGGGCGTGCTCAATTGGAACTGCTCATCTTTTTCTACTCCCAGATATATGAATTAGCTACTAAGTATCAAATCAGCTTATTTGCATATAATTTTTAGCTGCGCGGCAATTGGCAGCCATTTAAATGACGCTTTTTTGAATTATATTAGAGAGTTATTCTAACCATCTTATTGGAAGACAAAATTCTGTTGATAGGAGCACGAAAATGTTATGCGAAGCAACAATAAACGCGATATTTATTACAGTTTGATATATATATTTAATAACCACTACATAGTTTACATCCACATCGATGACAACAGTAAAAATGGGTGTGCTCATGTGGAACTGCTCAACTTTTTCTACTCCCAGATATATGAATTAGCTACTAAGTAACAAATCAGCTTATTTGCATATAATTTTTAGCTGCGCGGCAATTGGCAGCCATTTAAATGACGCCATTTTGAATTATATTAGAGAGTTATTCTAATCATCTTATTGTAAGACAAAAATCTGTTAATGGGAGCACGAAAATGTTATGCGAAGCAATATCAAACGTGATATTTATTACAGTTTGATATATGTATTTAATAACCACTACATATTTTATATCCACATCGATGACAACAGTAAAAATTGGTGTGCTCATGTGGAACTGCTCAACTTTTTCTACTTCCAGATATATGAATTACCTACTAAGTAACAAATCAGCTTATTTGCATATAATTTTTAGCTGCGCGGCAATTGGCAGCCATTTAAATGACGCCATTTTGAATTATATTACAGAGTTGGATTAATTATTTTATTGGAAGACAAAATTCTGTTAATGGGAGCTCGAAAATGTTTTGCGAAGCAACATTAAACGCGATATTTATTACAGTTTGATATATATATTTAATGACCACTACATATTTTACTTCCACATAGATGACAACAGTAAAAATGGGTGTGCTCATGTGGAACAGCTCATCTTTTTCTACTCCAAGATATATGAATTATCTACTTAGTAACAAATCAGCTTATTTGCATATAATTTTTAGCTGCGCGGCAATTGACAGCCATTTAAATGACGCTTTTTTGAATTATATTAGAGAGTTATTCTAACCATCTTATTGGAAGACAAAATTCTGTTGATGGGAGCACGAAACTGATATGCGAAACAATATCAAACGTGATGTTTATTACAGATTGCTTATATATTTAATAACGCTGAACAGTTGCAATGGGCGTGCTCAATTGGAACTGCTCATGTTTTAATACTCCCAAATATATGAATTAGCTACTAAGTAACAAATCAGCTTATTTGCATATAATTTTTATATATGATATGATATATATATATGATATATATATTTAATAACCACTACATAGTTTACATCCACATCGATGACAACAGTAAAAATGGGTGTGCTCATGTGGAACTGCTCAACTTTTTCTACTCCCAGATATATGAATTAGCTACTAAGTAACAAATCAGCTTATTTGCATATAATTTTTAGCTGCGCGGCAATTGGCAGCCATTTAAATGACGCCATTTTGAATTATATTAGAGAGTTATTCTAATCATCTTATTGTAAGACAAAAATCTGTTAATGGGAGCACGAAAATGTTATGCGAAGCAATATCAAACGTGATATTTATTACAGTTTGATATATGTATTTAATAACCACTACATATTTTATATCCACATCGATGACAACAGTAAAAATGGGTGTGCTCATGTGGAACTGCTCAACTTTTTCTACTTCCAGATATATGAATTACCTACTAAGTAACAAATCAGCTTATTTGCATATAATTTTTAGCTGCGCGGCAATTGGCAGCCATTTAAATGACGCCATTTTGAATTATATTACAGAGTTGGACTAATCACCTGATTGGAAGACAAAATTCTGTTAATGGGAGCACGAAAATGTTATGCGAAGCAACATTAAACGCGATATTTATTACAGTTTGATATATATATTTAATAACCACTACATATTTTACCTCCACATTGATAACAACAGTAAAAATGGGTGTGCTCATGTGGAACTGCTCATCTTTTTCTACTCAAAGATATATGAATTAGCTACTATGTAACAAATCAGCATATTTGCATATATTTTTTAGCTGCGCGGCAATTGGCAACCATTTAAATGACGCCATTTTGAATTATATTACAGAGTTGGACTAATTATTTTATTGGAAGACAAAATTCTGTTAATGGGAGCACGAAAATGTTATGCGAAGCAACATTAAACGCGATATTTATTACAGTTTGATATATATATTTAATAACCACTACATATTTTACATCCACATCGATGACAACAGTAAAAATGGGTGTGCTTATGTGGAACTGCTCATCTTTTTCTACTCCCAGATATATGAATTACCTACTAAGTAACAAATCAGCTTATTTGTATATAACTTTAAGCTGCGCGGCAATTGGCAGCCATTTAAATGACGCCATTTTGAATTATATTACAGAGTTGGACTAATCTCCTGATTGGAAGACAAAATTCTGTTAATGGGAGCATGAAAATGTTATGCGAAGCAACATTAAACGCGATATTTATTAAAGTTTGATATATATATTTAATAACCACTACATATTTTACCTCCACATAGATAACAACAGTAAAAATGGGTGTGCTCATGTGGGACTGCTCATCTTTTTCTACTCCCAGATATATGAATTAGCTACTAAGTAACAAATCAGCTTAGTTGCATATATTTTTTAGCTGCGCAGCAATTGGCAACCATTTAAATGACGCCATTTTGAATTATATTACAGAGTTGGACTAATCACCTGATTGGAAGACAAAATTCTGTTAATGGGAACACGAAAATGTTATGCGAAGCAACAATAAACGCGATATTTATTACAGTTTGATATATATATTTAATAACCACTACATATTTTACATCCACATCGATGACAACAGTAAAAATGGGTGTGCTCATGTGGAACTGCTCAACTTTTTCTACTCCTAGATATATGAATTAGCTACTAAGTAACAAATCAGCTTATTTGCATATAATTTTTAGCAGCGCGGCAATTGGCAGCCATTTAAATGACGCCATTTTGAATTATATTAGAGAGTTATTTTAATCATCTTATTGGAAGACAAAATTCTGTTAATGGGAGCTCGAAAATGTTATGCGAAGCAACATTAAACGCGATATTTATTACAGTTTGATATATATATTTAATAACCACTACATATTTTACCTCCACATAGATGACAACAGTAAAAATGGGTGTGCTCATGTGGAACAGCTCATCTTTTTCTACTTCAAGATATATGAACTATCTACTTAGTAACAAATCAGCTTATTTGTATATAATTTTTAGCTGCGCGGCAATTGGCAGCCATTTAAATGACGCTTTTTTGAATTATATTAGAGAGTTATTCTAACCATCTTATTGGAAGACAAAATTCTGTTAATGGGAGCACGAAACTGATATGCGAAACAATATCAAACGTGATGTTTATTACAGATTGCTATATATATTTAATAAACCGCTGACAACAGTTGCAATGGGCGTGCTCAATTGGAACTGCTCATCTTTTAATACTCCCAAATATATGAATTAGCTACTAAGTAACAAATAAGCTTATTTGCATATAATTTTTAGCTGCGCGGAAATTGGCAGCCATATAAATGACGCCATTTTAAATTATATTACAGTATTGGACTCATCATTTTATTGGAAGACAAAATTCTGTTATTGGGAGCACAAAAATGTTACGCGAAGCAATACCAAACGCGATATTTATTACAGATTGCTTATATATTTAACAACCACTACATATTTTGCATCCACATCGCTGACAACAAATGCAATGGGAGTGCTCAATTGGAACTGCTCAACTTTTTCTACTCCTAGATATATGAATTAGCTACTAAGTAACAAATCAGCTTATTTGCATATAATTTTTAGCAGCGCGGCAATTGGCAGCCATTTAAATGACGCCATTTTGAATTATATTAGAGAGTTATTTTAATCATCTTATTGGAAGACAAAATTCTGTTAATGGGAGCTCGAAAATGTTATGCGAAGCAACATTAAACGCGATATTTATTACAGTTTGATATATATATTTAATAACCACTACATATTTTACCTCCACATAGATGACAACAGTAAAAATGGGTGTGCTCATGTGGAACTGCTCATCTTTTTCTACTCCAAGATATATGAACTATCTACTTAGTAACAAATCAGCTTATTTGTATATAATTTTTAGCTGCGCGGCAATTGGCAGCCATTTAAATGACGCTTTTTTGAATTATATTAGAGAGTTATTCTAACCATCTTATTGGAAGACAAAATTCTGTTGATGGGAGCACGAAACTGATATGCGAAACAATATCAAACGTGATGTTTATTACAGATTGCTTATATATTTAATAACGCTGACAACAGTTGCAATGGGCGTGCTCAATTGGAACTGCTCATGTTTTAATACTCCCAAATATATGAATTAGCTACTAAGTAACAAATAAGCTTATTTGCATATAATTTTTAGCTGCGCGGAAATTGGCAGCCATATAAATGACGCCATTTTAAATTATATTACAGTATTGGACTCATCATTTTATTGGAAGAAAAATTCTGTTATTGGGAGCACAAAAATGTTACGCGAAGCAATACCAAACGCGATATTTATTACAGATTGCTTATATATTTAACAACCACTACATATTTTGCATCCACATCGCTGACAACAAATGCAATGGGAGTGCTCAATTGGAACTGCTCATCTGGTTCTACTCCCAGATATATGAATAAGCTACTAAGTAACAAATCAGCTTATTTGCATATAATTTTTAGCTGCGCGGCAATTGGCAGCCATTTAAATGACGCTTTTTTGAATTATATTAAGAGTTATTCTAATCATCTTATTGTAAGACAAAATTCTGTTGATGGGAGCACGAAACTGATATGCGAAACAATATCAAACGTGATGTTTATTACAGATTGCTATATATATTTAATAACCACTACATATTTTATCACGCTGACAACTGTTGCAATGGGAGTGCTCAATTGGAACTGCTCATGTTTTAATACTCCCAAATATATGAATTAGCTACTAAGTAACAAATCAGCTTATTTGCATATAATTTTTAGCTGCGCGGCAATTGGCAGCCATATAAATGACGCCATTTTAAATTATATTACAGTGTTGGACTCATCTTTTTATTGGAAGACAAAATTCTGTTATTGGGAGCACAAAAGAGTTATGCGAAGCAATATCAAACGTGATATTTATTACAGTTTGATATATATATTTAATAACCACTACATATTTTATATCCACATCGATGACAACAGTAAAAATGGGTGTGCTTATGTGGAACTGCTCAACTTTTTCTACTCCCAGATATATGAATTACCTACTAAGTAACAAATCAGCTTATTTGCATATATTTTTTAGCTGTGCGGCAATTGGCAACCATTTAAATGACGCCATTTTTAATTATATTACAGAGTTGGACTAATTATTTTATTATTACTAATTATTTATTATTATTACTAATTATTTTATTGGAAGACAAAATTCTGTTAATGGGAGCACGAAAATGTTATTCGAAGCAACATTAAACGCGATATTTATTACAGTTTGATATATATATTTAATAACCACTACATATTTTACATCCACATCGATGACAACAGTAAAAATGGGTGTGCTTATGTGGAACTGCTCATCTTTTTCTACTCCCAGATATATGAATTACCTACTAAGTAACAAATCAGCATATTTGCATATAATTTTTAGCTGCGCGGCAATTGGCAGCCATTTAAATGACGCCATTTTGAATTATATTAGAGAGTTATTCTAATCATCTTATTGTAAGACAAAAATCTGTTAATGGGAGCACGAAAATGTTATGCGAAGCAATATCAAACGTGATATTTATTACAGTTTGATATATGTATTTAATAACCACTACATATTTTATATCCACATCGATGACAACAGTAAAAATGGGTGTGCTCATGTGGAACTGCTCAACTTTTTCTACTTCCAGATATATGAATTACCTACTAAGTAACAAATCAGCTTATTTGCATATAATTTTTAGCTGCGCGGCAATTGGCAGCCATTTAAATGACGCCATTTTGAATTATATTACAGAGTTGGATTAATTATTTTATTGGAAGACAAAATTCTGTTAATGGGAGCTCGAAAATGTTTTGCGAAGCAACATTAAACGCGATATTTATTACAGTTTGATATATATATTTAATGACCACTACATATTTTACCTCCACATAGATGACAACAGTAAAAATGGGTGTGCTCATGTGGAACAGCTCATCTTTTTCTACTCCAAGATATATGAATTATCTACTTAGTAACAAATCAGCTTATTTGCATATAATTTTTAGCTGCGCGGCAATTGACAGCCATTTAAATGACGCTTTTTTGAATTATATTAGAGAGTTATTCTAACCATCTTATTGGAAGACAAAATTCTGTTAATGGGAGCACGAAACTGATATGCGAAACAATATCAAACGTGATGTTTATTACAGATTGCTTATATATTTAATAACGCTGAACAGTTGCAATGGGCGTGCTCAATTGGAACTGCTCATGTTTTAATACTCCCAAATATATGAATTAGCTACTAAGTAACAAATCAGCTTATTTGCATATAATTTTTATATATGATATGATATATATATATGATATATATATTTAATAACCACTACATAGTTTACATCCACATCGATGACAACAGTAAAAATGGGTGTGCTCATGTGGAACTGCTCATCTTTTTCTACTCCCAGATATATGAATTAGCTACTAAGTAACAAATCAGCTTATTTGCATATAATTTTTAGCTGCGCGGCAATTGGCAGCCATTTAAATGACGCCATTTTGAATTATATTAGAGAGTTGGTCTAATCATCTTATTGGAAGACAAAATTCTGTTAATGGGAGCACGAAAATGTTATGCGAAGCAATATCAAACGTGATATTTATTACAGTTTGATATATGTATTTAATAACCACTACATATTTTATATCCACATCGATGACAACAGTAAAAATGGGTGTGCTCATGTGGAACTGCTCAACTTTTTCTACTTCCAGATATATGAATTACCTACTAAGTAACAAATCAGCTTATTTGCATATAATTTTTAGCTGCGCGGCAATTGGCAGCCATTTAAATGACGCCATTTTGAATTATATTACAGAGTTGGACTAATCATCTTATTGGAAGACAAAATTCTGTTAATGGGAGCACGAAAATGTTATGCGAAGCAACATTAAACGCGATATTTATTACAGTTTGATATATATATTTAATAACCACTACATATTTTACCTCCACATCGATGACAACAGTAAAAATGGGTGTGCTCATGTGGAACTGCTCATCTTTTTCTACTCCCAGATATATGAATTAGCTACTAAGTAACAAATCAGCTTATTTGCATATATTTTTTAGCTGCGCGGCAATTGGCAGCCATTTAAATGACGCCATTTTGAATTATATTACAGAGTTGGACTAATTATTTTATTGGAAGACAAAATTCTGTTAATGGGAGCACGAAAATGTTATGCGAAGCAACATTAAACGTGATATTTATTACAGTTTGATATATATATTTAATAACCACTACATATTTTACATCCACATCGATGACAACAGTAAAAATGGGTGTGCTTATGTGGAACTGCTCATCTTTTTCTACTCCCAGATATATGAATTAGCTACTAAGTAACAAATCAGCTTATTTGCATATAATTTTTAGCTGCGCGGCAATTGGCAGCCATTTAAATGACGCCATTTTGAATTATATTACAGAGTTGGACTAATCATCTTATTGGAAGACAAAATTCTGTTAATGGGAGCACGAAAATGTTATGCGAAGCAACATTAAACGTGATATTTATTACAGTTTGATATATATATTTAATAACCACTACATATTTTACATCCACATCGATGACAACAGTAAAAATGGGTGTGCTCATGTGGAACTGCTCATCTTTTTCTACTCCCAGATATATGAATTAGCTACTAAGTAACAAATCAGCTTATTTGCATATATTTTTTAGCTGCGCAGCAATTGGCAACCATTTAAATGACGCCATTTTGAATTATATTACAGAGTTGGACTAATCATCTTATTGGAAGACAAAATTCTGTTAATGGGAGCACGAAAATGTTATGCGAAGCAACATTAAACGTGATATTTATTACAGTTTGATATATATATTTAATAACCACTACATATTTTACATCCACATCGATGACAACAGTAAAAATGGGTGTGCTCATGTGGAACTGCTCATCTTTTTCTACTCCCAGATATATGAATTAGCTACTAAGTAACAAATCAGCTTATTTGCATATAATTTTTAGCTGCGCGGCATTTGGCAGCCATTTAAATGACGCCATTTTGAATTATATTACAGAGTTGGACTTATCATCTTATTGGAAGACAAAATTCTGTTAATGGGAGCTCGAAAATGTTATGCGAAGCAATATCAAACGTGATATTTATTACAGTTTGATATATATATTTAATAACCACTACATATTTTACATCCACATCGATGACAACAGTAAAAATGGGTGTGCTCATGTGGAACTGCTCATCTTTTTCTACTCCCAGATATATGAATTAGCTACTAAGTAACAAATCAGCTTATTTGCATATAATTTTTAGCTGCGCGGCAATTGGCAGCCATTTAAATGACGCCATTTTGAATTATATTACAGAGTTGGACTAATCATCTTATTGGAAGACAAAATTCTGTTAATGGGAGCACGAAAATGTTATGCGAAGCAATATCAAACGTGATATTTATTACAGTTTGATATATATATTTAATAACCACTACATATTTTACATCCACATCGATGACAACAGTAAAAATGGGTGTGCTCATGTGGAACTGCTCATCTTTTTCTACTCCCAGATATATGAATTAGCTACTAAGTAACAAATCAGCTTATTTGCATATAATTTTTAGCTGCGCGGCAATTGGCAGCCATTTAAATGACGCCATTTTGAATTATATTACAGAGTTGGACTAATCATTTTATTGGAAGACAAAATTCTGTTAATGGGAGCACGAAAATGTTATGCGAAGCAATATCAAACGTGATATTTATTACAGTTTGATATATATATTTAATAACCACTACATATTTTACATCCACATCGATGACAACAGTAATGAAATGGGTGTGCTCATGTGGAACTGCTCATCTTTTTCTACTCCCAGATATATGAATTAGCTACTAAGTAACAAATCAGCTTATTTGCATATAATTTTTAGCTGCGCGGCAATTGGCAGCCATTTAAATGACGCCATTTTGAATTATATTACAGAGTTGGACTAATCATCTTATTGGAAGACAAAATTCTGTTAATGGGAGCACGAAAATGTTATGCGAAGCAATATCAAACGTGATATTTATTACAGTTTGATATATATATTTAATAACCACTACATATTTTACATCCACATCGATGACAACAGTAAAAATGGGTGTGCTCATGTGGAACTGCTCATCTTTTTCTACTCCCAGATATATGAATTAGCTACTAAGTAACAAATCAGCTTATTTGCATATAATTTTTAGCTGCGCGGCAATTGGCAGCCATTTAAATGACGCCATTTTGAATTATATTACAGAGTTGGACTAATCATTTTATTGGAAGACAAAATTCTGTTAATGGGAGCACGAAAATGTTATGCGAAGCAATATTAAACGTGATATTTATTACAGTTTGATATATATATTTAATAACCACTACATATTTTACATCCACATCGATGACAACAGTAAAAATGGGTGTGCTCATGTGGAACTGCTCATCTTTTTCTACTCCCAGATATATGAATTAGCTACTAAGTAACAAATCAGCTTATTTGCATATAATTTTTAGCTGCGCGGCAATTGGCAGCCATTTAAATGACGCCATTTTGAATTATATTACAGAGTTGGACTAATCATCTTATTGGAAGACAAAATTCTGTTAATGGGAGCACGAAAATGTTATGCGAAGCAATATCAAACGTGATATTTATTACAGTTTGATATATATATTTAATAACCACTACATATTTTACATCCACATCGATGACAACAGTAAAAATGGGTGTGCTCATGTGGAACTGCTCATCTTTTTCTACTCCCAGATATATGAATTAGCTACTAAGTAACAAATCAGCTTATTTGCATATAATTTTTAGCTGCGCGGCAATTGGCAGCCATTTAAATGACGCCATTTTGAATTATATTACAGAGTTGGACTAATCATCTTATTGGAAGACAAAATTCTGTTAATGGGAGCACGAAAATGTTATGCGAAGCAATATCAAACGTGATATTTATTACAGTTTGATATATATATTTAATAACCACTACATATTTTACATCCACATCGATGACAACAGTAAAAATGGGTGTGCTCATGTGGAACTGCTCATCTTTTTCTACTCCCAGATATATGAATTAGCTACTAAGTAACAAATCAGCTTATTTGCATATAATTTTTAGCTGCGCGGCAATTGGCAGCCATTTAAATGACGCCATTTTGAATTATATTACAGAGTTGGACTAATCATCTTATTGGAAGACAAAATTCTGTTAATGGGAGCACGAAAATGTTATGCGAAGCAATATCAAACGTGATATTTATTACAGTTTGATATATATATTTAATAACCACTACATATTTTACATCCACATCGATGACAACAGTAAAAATGGGTGTGCTCATGTGGAACTGCTCATCTTTTTCTACTCCCAGATATATGAATTAGCTACTAAGTAACAAATCAGCTTATTTGCATATAATTTTTAGCTGCGCGGCAATTGGCAGCCATTTAAATGACGCCATTTTGAATTATATTACAGAGTTGGACTAATCATCTTATTGGAAGACAAAATTCTGTTAATGGGAGCACGAAAATGTTATGCGAAGCAATATCAAACGTGATATTTATTACAGTTTGATATATATATTTAATAACCACTACATATTTTACATCCACATCGATGACAACAGTAAAAATGGGTGTGCTCATGTGGAACTGCTCATCTTTTTCTACTCCCAGATATATGAATTAGCTACTAAGTAACAAATCAGCTTATTTGCATATAATTTTTAGCTGCGCGGCAATTGGCAGCCATTTAAATGACGCCATTTTGAATTATATTACAGAGTTGGACTAATCATCTTATTGGAAGACTAATTGTTATCTGGGAGCTCGAAAAAGATGAGCAGTTCCACATGAGCACACCCATTTTTACTGTTGTCATCGATGTGGATGTAAAATATGTAGTGGTTATTAAATATATATATCAAACTGTAATAAATATCACGTTTGATATTGCTTCGCATAACATTTTCGTGCTCCCATTAACAGAATTTTGTCTTCCAATAAGATGATTAGTCCAACTCTGTAATATAATTCAAAATGGCGTCATTTAAATGGCTGCCAATTGCCGCGCAGCTAAAAATTATATGCAAATAAGCTGATTTGTTACTTAGTAGCTAATTCATATATCTGGGAGTAGAAAAGATGAGCAGTTCCACATGAGCACACCCATTTTTACTGTTGTCATCGATGTGGATGTAAAATATGTAGTGGTTATTAAATATATATATCAAACTGTAATAAATATCACGTTTGATATTGCTTCGCATAACATTTTCGTGCTCCCATTAACAGAATTTTGTCTTCCAATAAGATGATTAGTCCAACTCTGTAATATAATTCAAAATGGCGTCATTTAAATGGCTGCCAATTGCCGCGCAGCTAAAAATTATATGCAAATAAGCTGATTTGTTACTTAGTAGCTAATTCATATATCTGGGAGTAGAAAAAGATGAGCAGTTCCACATGAGCACACCCATTTTTACTGTTGTCATCGATGTGGATGTAAAATATGTAGTGGTTATTAAATATATATATCAAACTGTAATAAATATCACGTTTGATATTGCTTCGCATAACATTTTCGTGCTCCCATTAACAGAATTTTGTCTTCCAATAAGATGATTAGTCCAACTCTGTAATATAATTCAAAATGGCGTCATTTAAATGGCTGCCAATTGCCGCGCAGCTAAAAATTATATGCAAATAAGCTGATTTGTTACTTAGTAGCTAATTCATATATCTGGGAGTAGAAAAAGATGAGCAGTTCCACATGAGCACACCCATTTTTACTGTTGTCATCGATGTGGATGTAAAATATGTAGTGGTTATTAAATATATATATCAAACTGTAATAAATATCACGTTTGATATTGCTTCGCATAACATTTTCGTGCTCCCATTAACAGAATTTTGTCTTCCAATAAGATGATTAGTCCAACTCTGTAATATAATTCAAAATGGCGTCATTTAAATGGCTGCCAATTGCCGCGCAGCTAAAAATTATATGCAAATAAGCTGATTTGTTACTTAGTAGCTAATTCATATATCTGGGAGTAGAAAAGATGAGCAGTTCCACATGAGCACACCCATTTTTACTGTTGTCATCGATGTGGATGTAAAATATGTAGTGGTTATTAAATATATATATCAAACTGTAATAAATATCACGTTTGATATTGCTTCGCATAACATTTTCGTGCTCCCATTAACAGAATTTTGTCTTCCAATAAGATGATTAGTCCAACTCTGTAATATAATTCAAAATGGCGTCATTTAAATGGCTGCCAATTGCCGCGCAGCTAAAAATTATATGCAAATAAGCTGATTTGTTACTTAGTAGCTAATTCATATATCTGGGAGTAGAAAAAGATGAGCAGTTCCACATGAGCACACCCATTTTTACTGTTGTCATCGATGTGGATGTAAAATATGTAGTGGTTATTAAATATATATATCAAACTGTAATAAATATCACGTTTGATATTGCTTCGCATAACATTTTCGTGCTCCCATTAACAGAATTTTGTCTTCCAATAAGATGATTAGTCCAACTCTGTAATATAATTCAAAATGGCGTCATTTAAATGGCTGCCAATTGCCGCGCAGCTAAAAATTATATGCAAATAAGCTGATTTGTTACTTAGTAGCTAATTCATATATCTGGGAGTAGAAAAAGATGAGCAGTTCCACATGAGCACACCCATTTTTACTGTTGTCATCGATGTGGATGTAAAATATGTAGTGGTTATTAAATATATATATCAAACTGTAATAAATATCACGTTTGATATTGCTTCGCATAACATTTTCGTGCTCCCATTAACAGAATTTTGTCTTCCAATAAGATGATTAGTCCAACTCTGTAATATAATTCAAAATGGCGTCATTTAAATGGCTGCCAATTGCCGCGCAGCTAAAAATTATATGCAAATAAGCTGATTTGTTACTTAGTAGCTAATTCATATATCTGGGAGTAGAAAAAGATGAGCAGTTCCACATGAGCACACCCATTTTTACTGTTGTCATCGATGTGGATGTAAAATATGTAGTGGTTATTAAATATATATATCAAACTGTAATAAATATCACGTTTGATATTGCTTCGCATAACATTTTCGTGCTCCCATTAACAGAATTTTGTCTTCCAATAAGATGATTAGTCCAACTCTGTAATATAATTCAAAATGGCGTCATTTAAATGGCTGCCAATTGCCGCGCAGCTAAAAATTATATGCAAATAAGCTGATTTGTTACTTAGTAGCTAATTCATATATCTGGGAGTAGAAAAAGATGAGCAGTTCCACATGAGCACACCCATTTTTACTGTTGTCATCGATGTGGATGTAAAATATGTAGTGGTTATTAAATATATATATCAAACTGTAATAAATATCACGTTTGATATTGCTTCGCATAACATTTTCGTGCTCCCATTAACAGAATTTTGTCTTCCAATAAGATGATTAGTCCAACTCTGTAATATAATTCAAAATGGCGTCATTTAAATGGCTGCCAATTGCCGCGCAGCTAAAAATTATATGCAAATAAGCTGATTTGTTACTTAGTAGCTAATTCATATATCTGGGAGTAGAAAAAGATGAGCAGTTCCACATGAGCACACCCATTTTTACTGTTGTCATCGATGTGGATGTAAAATATGTAGTGGTTATTAAATATATATATCAAACTGTAATAAATATCACGTTTGATATTGCTTCGCATAACATTTTCGTGCTCCCATTAACAGAATTTTGTCTTCCAATAAGATGATTAGTCCAACTCTGTAATATAATTCAAAATGGCGTCATTTAAATGGCTGCCAATTGCCGCGCAGCTAAAAATTATATGCAAATAAGCTGATTTGTTACTTAGTAGCTAATTCATATATCTGGGAGTAGAAAAAGATGAGCAGTTCCACATGAGCACACCCATTTTTACTGTTGTCATCGATGTGGATGTAAAATATGTAGTGGTTATTAAATATATATATCAAACTGTAATAAATATCACGTTTGATATTGCTTCGCATAACATTTTCGTGCTCCCATTAACAGAATTTTGTCTTCCAATAAGATGATTAGTCCAACTCTGTAATATAATTCAAAATGGCGTCATTTAAATGGCTGCCAATTGCCGCGCAGCTAAAAATTATATGCAAATAAGCTGATTTGTTACTTAGTAGCTAATTCATATATCTGGGAGTAGAAAAAGATGAGCAGTTCCACATAAGCACACCCATTTTTACTGTTGTCATCGATGTGGATGTAAAATATGTAGTGGTTATTAAATATATATATCAAACTGTAATAAATATCACGTTTGATATTGCTTCGCATAACATTTTCGTGCTCCCATTAACAGAATTTTGTCTTCCAATAAGATGATTAGTCCAACTCTGTAATATAATTCAAAATGGCGTCATTTAAATGGCTGCCAATTGCCGCGCAGCTAAAAATTATATGCAAATAAGCTGATTTGTTACTTAGTAGCTAATTCATATATCTGGGAGTAGAAAAAGATGAGCAGTTCCACATGAGCACACCCATTTTTACTGTTGTCATCGATGTGGATGTAAAATATGTAGTGGTTATTAAATATATATATCAAACTGTAATAAATATCACGTTTGATGTTGCTTCGCATAACATTTTCGTGCTCCCATTAACAGAATTTTGTCTTCCAATAAGATGATTAGTCCAACTCTGTAATATAATTCAAAATGGCGTCATTTAAATGGCTGCCAATTGCCGCGCAGCTAAAAATTATATGCAAATAAGCTGATTTGTTACTTAGTAGCTAATTCATATATCTGGGAGTAGAAAAAGATGAGCAGTTCCACATGAGCACACCCATTTTTACTGTTGTCATCGATGTGGATGTAAAATATGTAGTGGTTATTAAATATATATATCAAACTGTAATAAATATCACGTTTAATGTTGCTTCGCATAACATTTTCGTGCTCCCATTAACAGAATTTTGTCTTCCAATAAGATGATTAGTCCAACTCTGTAATATAATTCAAAATGGCGTCATTTAAATGGCTGCCAATTGCCGCGCAGCTAAAAATTATATGCAAATAAGCTGATTTGTTACTTAGTAGCTAATTCATATATCTGGGAGTAGAAAAAGATGAGCAGTTCCACATGAGCACACCCATTTTTACTGTTGTCATCGATGTGGATGTAAAATATGTAGTGGTTATTAAATATATATATCAAACTGTAATAAATATCACGTTTTGATATTGCTTCGCATAACATTTTCGTGCTCCCATTAACAGAATTTTGTCTTCCAATAAGATGATTAGTCCAACTCTGTAATATAATTCAAAATGGCGTCATTTAAATGGCTGCCAATTGCCGCGCAGCTAAAAATTATATGCAAATAAGCTGATTTGTTACTTAGTAGCTAATTCATATATCTGGGAGTAGAAAAAGATGAGCAGTTCCACATGAGCACACCCATTTTTACTGTTGTCATCGATGTGGATGTAAAATATGTAGTGGTTATTAAATATATATATCAAACTGTAATAAATATCACGTTTGATATTGCTTCGCATAACATTTTCGTGCTCCCATTAACAGAAAAAATTTTGTCTTCCAATAAGATGATTAGTCCAACTCTGTAATATAATTCAAAATGGCGTCATTTAAATGGCTGCCAATTGCCGCGTAGCTAAAAATTATATGCAAATAAGCTGATTTGTTACTTAGTAGCTAATTCATATATCTGGGAGTAGAAAAAGATGAGCAGTTCCACATGAGCACACCCACTTTTACTGTTGTCATCGATGTGAATGTAAAATATGTAGTGGTTATTAAATATATATATCAAACTGTAATAAATATCACGTTTGATATTGCTTCGCATAACATTTTCGTGCTCCCATTAACAGAATTTTGTCTTCCAATAAGATGATTAGTAATAATAATAAATAATTAGTAATAATAAAATAATTAG
>JAWNON010000209.1:0-10000 GCA_035045945.1 Drosophila anceps
AAGCGAACGCACGTTGAATTGCATACACACACTTGCATACATATGTCTGTGTATGAGCGATGATAGAACTTTTCGAGTGTGTCACGATTCAGTAGTTAGATAATTTTTGAACTGTAGAGTGACTGTCAAATGAGCATTTACGAACTGCAATTCATTTTAGAAATATGAAGTATAGCTTGATGCATCCTGGCACCTGTGAATGCATATGAATTTCCCTACACCGATAAATCTTTAATAGCCCACTGCCCGATATATTCAAAAGAATTAAATAAACTTATTCGTTAATGCATTCCTGTAATTTTTTCGATTTAAAACTGTTTATGGGCTTCTTTTATTAAAGTAATTATATGCTGTATCGATATCTTTAGATTAACTTATATACAAACATATGTGTGGAGGTTGTATGTAAATATGTGGGAAGTGGATTTGGGAGTATACAAGATCGAACAAAGTCCATAATCAGGCACTCGCCAACGCTCACGTACCATGCACACATGCACACATACTTATGTTCCACAAGCAGCAAGAATTGAGTTTCGCACACAGGCACACAAATGCTTATACATGTAGGCAAAGGAGTGTAAGTGTGTGTGCATGCTCGTCGCGAAAACATATTCTTTATGCGCATCAACGTTATCATACCCTTCACACAAATAATAATAGGAATCTGAAAAATTTGCATGAGCATGGCAAACGCTTTCAGCAGTTTGGTATCTCTTCGTTCGAAAGAGAAGAAATGCGATCTCTGGAAGAACAAATTTTAATTTTTTTGAGCTGCTGCTGCTGCCTGTGCGTACATTTGTACACACACACAATATATATATATATATATATATATATATATATATATATATATATATATATATATATATATATATATATATATATATACATATATATATATATATATATATATATATATATATATATATATATATATATATATATATACATATATATGTATATATATATATATATATATATATATACATATATATATATATATATGTATATATATATATATATATATATATATATATATATATATATATATATATATATATATATATGTAAATATATATATATATATACTTGCCAGAAAAACTAGGCGTACAGGCTTAATTTGCGACTTTAAACAAATGTGAACAAATATTATAAGTAACAGTAATATGGTCAAAATTATATTTTTTAATGAACAACTATTTAATAACACACATTTATCATATATTTTTTTTTATAATATTAAACAGTTTTTTTTAATATTTAAAATTTGAAAAAAACAACGGAAATTCAGTTAGAAATAATATACGTACAAACTAAATAGACAAAGGAAAAAATACTTTTTTTCAATAAAAATTTAAAAATTAATATGAGGTTGGATACCCCTTCCGCTTCTTTGTCTCTTCCAACTGTTTTGGCATTGATGCCACCGATTTCCGGGTGAAACCAACCGGAATTTTGAGCCACTCCTCCATTAGAACCGATTTGAGCATATCCTTTGACGTAATTCTTCGCTCTCTGAACCTGCGCTCCAAAAAATTCCATGGATGCTCTATGATGCTCCGTTGACTGGGGCGGTGAATGAAGCTGGTGTCTAGTATTATACAGTAACCAGAGCTTGAAATTGTGGGCTGTGTGTTTGGGGTCATTTTCCTGTTGAAAGACAAAGTCCTCCCCAAGACCCAATTGTATGGCGCTTAGGTGCAAATTATTTTTTAATACATGGAGGTAGGCCATATGGTTCTTTGTGGATTCAATAAAACCCCCACACCATTACGCCACCTCCGCCGTGCTTAACTGTTGGAACAAGATTTTGAATATCGAAGGCTGTGACCTATTTTGTTTTTCTGCCCATGACGAAATCTTTTAACATAATGACAAAATTTGCCAAACCAACACGTGTTTGACATTCCTTAATGCTTTACAGTGGGTTTGAGTTCGATTCTGCCAGGTGGCAGCAATTGTCTTTTCGATTGGCGACCACGAGTCGAAGTTGACTTCGAATCTCGACGCGACGCAACCCGGCGCAAAACGATGCGTCGTGCAACATATGGCAGCGATGACAACGCATGTTAACAGCTTTTTAAAGGCAGTTGCAAAACAGCAACGATACGGCAATAACGGCAACACTAGGTGTTGCTCGCTTTTCACTTCTCGTTTGCCACAATTCCCAGGCCCAATAGTCAGATAAGCCATCGGAAGCGCCAAAATAAATTAAGCTATACAATAGTTCTTTTTCGGGCATTTTATAAATTTTTTGTTTAGTTCTTTTGGCTGCTTGCAACTTGAAACCTGTGACAGGAAATCTCACGCGTGCCACAACTGAGCAGCGGACGCACTGTTGATTATCCAAAAATGCGGTCTGGCGTGCCTTTGAATTAAGGTATCGATTTAGCCAACATTCAACGGTGCAACGCAATGCGACGCGTCACTCATTTTCATTCATTGTGGCGCGCGCTTATTGTTGGTGTGAAATTAGCACAGCAGCAGCAACAACAGCGGCAACTCCATCAACATCAACAACAGCAACAACTGAGTTAGCATGAGGCAGCTTGTGCAAACAGTGAACAAGTGGCTGCGGTTACAATGAATCCGCATAACAGACATACAGCCAAATGGACAAATGTCCAACTGGACAGAGCATTTGCTATTGCTGCAAATATTTCTTGACTCGTTGCTGCTGCAGAAAGGCATGAAAAATACTTTTTAAATGCAACCAAGCGTCAAGCGCAACGCTTTCTACTTTTTATCAACAGCCAAGTAACAACAACAAGGATAAAGTGTTATAAATGTTAATTCACAAATAATTGCAGGCAATGCCTCGCATCTACACTCTAGCAACATTATGCAAATCATTTTCCTGGATTTCTTAATCGGCGCCAATCACACAATGATGAGCTTGATGCCACAAAGGAAACTAAGGTTGGGCACTCTTACTCAGACTCAGATCAGACCTCTACCTCTGCCCCTGCCTCTGCTGCAGCCTTACTCTCAATCTAAGTCTTAGACTTATCCGCAGTCATCATCAACATTGTCTAGACCAAGTGGCAGGAGCATAAAGTTTAATTGAAAATTTATGGCACTTTCATCAAGAAGAACTGCCCAACTTTTACAGAGTGTGATAGCTAATTAATGACATAGAGACTAAACAATAAATGTATTGGAGAAGAGACTAAATATTTGAGGTGAATAATAGACTACGTTTCGCGAAAATCGATCTAATTTTTAAATTTCAATTACAGAAATTGTCCAGAATTTTGAATTCATATGAACCTGTAATCGCTCCCTCGTTCTCTCTGTCATTTTGATTACGATTTTACATTTGGCAAATATAAACTTAATGGCTGTACAAATCAGAAAGTAAAATTTAATTCAAAGTGAAAAATACTAAACTTTTTAAGATATTTTCCTTATTTATTGTGTTTAATTTTGCATAAATCAAATGCAGAGAAAATATATAAACTGATATAGATATAGCTATTCAAATATCATTTCCAATAAGTTACAGTATGTATTTCAAAAAGCTTTTTCTATCTTAGGCTCCAGTATAATAGCTGTGTAACTAGCACACAGTGTAGTGCTGTTTTCATTCTGTTTGTAATATGATACCACAAAAGTTAATAAAACTTGAAATAAATATGAATTGGGCTCAGATCTAGCTTTTTATCATACCCTAACAGTTTCGCACATGTGTAGAACACGAATTGAGACAAGTTAGCGAGTCTTTCGTCTATTGTACGGGTATTAGCGGCAAAACATCTTCGATAATAAATTCTAGGCGCACCAACGCCACTCACTCAATTTCATTATATAATGAAGCACGCGGACAACCCACACAACGCCAAGCCGAGCTGCTGCTGCCCACAGTTTCCCAGTTCTCCCAGCTGACAGTCGTCTGAGCCCAGCACGCAGTACCGGACTCAGATAACAATACAAAATCTATTATTAGCTTGGCTCAATTCCTGCCCACAATCAAAACAATATTGAAAAGAGCCAATTGAACTGTAGAGTGACTGTCAAATGAGCATTTATGAACTGCAAGTCATTCTAGCAATATGAAGTATAGCTCGATCCATTTTTTAACGCATTCCTGTGACTTTTCGATTTATAAATGTTTATGGACTTCTATTATTTAAGTAATTTTATGCTATACCGATATCTGTAGATCAATTTATTGTATATTCAGGTATAAGAATGCATGTACGTATGTAAATATGCATAAAGTGGATTTGGAAATATACAAGATTGAACAAATGACTTGCAGTTCGTAAATGCTCATTTAACAGTCACTCTACAGTTCAAAAACTATCAAACTACTGAATCGCGACACACTCGAAAAATTCTATCATCGCTCATACACACACATATGTATGCAAATAAGTGTATGCAATTCGCAAGGTAACATCAAATGTTGGGTTCTTACAATATCCACAAGCAGCAAGAATAGTTTCGCACAGAGCCACACAAATGCTTATATATGTAGGCAAAGGACTGTAAGTGTGTGTGCATGCTCGTCGCGAAAACATATTCTTCATGTGCATCAACCCTTTCATACCCTTCACACAAATAATAATAAAAATCTGAAGAATTTGCATGAGCATGGCAAACGCTTTCAGCAGTTTGGTATACTCTTCTCTCGAAAGGGAAGAAATGCGATCTCTGGGCGAAGAAATTTGAATTTTTGTGAGCTGCTGCTGCCTGTGCGCACATACATATATATAAGTACATACATATATATTTGAGAGAGCAAAGAGAGAGAGAGAGAGAGAGAGAGAGAGAGAGAGAAAGGAAAATAGCATACTGTCGTTCTCCGTATGAGAATTTGACCATTTCGGTTGAACGCTCGTAGCGCATTGACTATGCCGGACAATATTTTCACTGACTGAAGCGATAAGCCACCGATACGAGCAAATACGAAGTTGATTGGTTCGTCATCGTAGTATCAAACCCTGAGCTGAGTTGATTTTGGGTTGATATATATATATATATATATATATATATATATATATATATATATATATATATATATATATATATATATATATATATATATATATATATATATATATATATATATATATATATATATATATATAATATATATATATATTTATATATATATTATATATTTTTTTATATATATATATTTTCTTTCTAACTAATTTGGTGCCTCCAAATTATAACCAGCTTTATGTGTATGATTATTTTCGGTATGTATGTTTAAGGAAACTGTAATTCTTTTATCCCCTAAATCAACTCAGCTCAGGGTTTGATACTACTTTTTCCAGTTACATACATTTTAACAAAACCATTATACCCTGATTTCCCATTTTCAATGGGTTCACGGTACAAAACGAGAAATGAAAATTCCCTCAAATATCTCCGGTTTTTGATCAATATGCATCGCCTCTTCCAGCACCCTCACTTCACTGCTTGACCTACATCACTAACCATACAACACATAGACTAGACAAGTAGAACAAGCGTTTTCAGCGCATAGTAAAGCCGTATGACGAACCAATCAACTTCGTATTTGCTCGTATCGGTGGCTTATCGCTTCAGTCAGTGAAAATATTGTCCGGCATAGTCAATGCGCTACGAGCGTTCAACCGAAATGGTCAAATTCTCATACGGAGAACGACTGTATGCTATTTTCCTTTCTCTCTCTCTCTCTCTCTCTCTCTCTTTCCTCTCTCAAATATATATGTATGTACATATATATATGTATGTGCGCACAGGCAGCAGCAGCTCACAAAAATTCAAATTTCTTCGCCCAGTGATCGCATTTCTTCCCTTTCGAGAGAAGAGTATACCAAACTGCTGAAAGCGTTTGCCATGCTCATGCAAATTCTTCAGATTTTTATTATTATTTGTGTGAAGGGTATGAAAGGGTTGATGCACATGAAGAATATGTTTTCGCGACGAGCATGCACACACACTTACAGTCCTTTGCCTACATATATAAGCATTTGTGTGGCTGTGTGCGAAACTATTCTTGCTGCTTGTGGATATTGTAAGAACCCAACATTTGATGTTACCTTGCGAATTGCATACACTTATTTGCATACATATGTGTGTGTATGAGCGATGATAGAATTTTTCGAGTGTGTCGCGATTCAGTAGTTTGATAGTTTTTGAACTGTAGAGTGACTGTTAAATGAGCACTTACGAACTGCAAGTCATTTGTTCAATCTTGTATATTTCCAAATCCACTTTATTCATATTTACATACGTAGCTGGATACGTAACTGGAGCCTAAGATAGAAAAAGCTTTTTGAAATACATACTGTAACTTATTGGAAATGATATTTGAATAGCTATATCTATATCAGTTTATATATTTTCTCTGCATTTGATTTATGCAAAATTAAACACAATAAATAAGGAAAATATCTTAAAAAGTTTAGTATTTTTCACTTTGAATTAAATTTTACTTTCTGATTTGTACAGCCATTAAGTTTATATTTGCCAAATGTAAAATCGTAATCAAAATGACAGAGAGAACGAGGGAGCGATTACAGGTTCATATGAATTCAAAATTCTGGACAATTTCTGTAATTGAAATTTAAAAATTAGATCGATTTTCGCGAAACGTAGTCTATTATTCACCTCAAATATTTAGTCTCTTCTCCAATACATTTATTGTTTAGTCTCTATGTCATTAATTAGCTATCACACTCTGTAAAAGTTGGGCAGTTCTTCTTGATGAAAGTGCCATAAATTTTCAATTAAACTTTATGCTCCTGCCACTTGGTCTAGACAATGTTGATGATGACTGCGGATAAGTCTAAGACTTAGATTGAGAGTAAGGCTGCAGCAGAGGCAGGGGCAGAGGTAGAGGTCTGATCTGAGTCTGAGTAAGAGTGCCCAACCTTAGTTTCCTTTGTGGCATCAAGCTCATCATTGTGTGATTGGCGCCGATTAAGAAATCCAGGAAAATGATTTGCATAATGTTGCTAGAGTGTAGATGCGAGGCATTGCCTGCAATTATTTGTGAATTAACATTTATAACACTTTATCCTTGTTGTTGTTACTTGGCTGTTGATAAAAAGTAGAAAGCGTTGCGCTTGACGCTTGGTTGCATTTAAAAAGTATTTTTCATGCCTTTCTGCAGCAGCAACGAGTCAAGAAATATTTGCAGCAATAGCAAATGCTCTGTCCAGTTGGACATTTGTCCATTTGGCTGTATGTCTGTTATGCGGATTCATTGTAACCGCAGCCACTTGTTCACTGTTTGCACAAGCTGCCTCATGCTAACTCAGTTGTTGCTGTTGTTGATGTTGATGGAGTTGCCGCTGTTGTTGCTGCTGCTGTGCTAATTTCACACCAACAATAAGCGCGCGCCACAATGAATGAAAATGAGTGACGCGTCGCATTGCGTTGCACCGTTGAATGTTGGCTAAATCGATACCTTAATTCAAAGGCACGCCAGACCGCATTTTTGGATAATCAACAGTGCGTCCGCTGCTCAGTTGTGGCACGCGTGAGATTTCCTGTCACAGGTTTCAAGTTGCAAGCAGCCAAAAGAACTAAACAAAAAATTTATAAAATGCCCGAAAAAGAACTATTGTATAGCTTAATTTATTTTTATAACCAGCTTTATGTGTATGATTATTTTCGGTATATATATTTAAGGAAACTGTAATTCCTTTATCCCCGCAAAAGTGCATAAGGTACTCACTCACCTATATTTAAAATTTTTATTATTGCTCTCCGATGGAAATTTGCACATTCGTTGCTCAACAGGTTCATGGATTACATCTTCAGTATTATGTATTTCTTCAATATTAAAATTGTACACAGTACGACGTAAATTTATTGCGTATCCGACAGTATTAAAATAAGGAACATCCTCGGTACTGTGAATATAAAGCTGTTATTGTTTGATTCAATAAAAATTTTAGAATCATAGTTAGAAAAAAGTCGGGAATGCCCGCTTAGAGATATCCTGAACATCAATCTTTTGTAAGCATACTGGCTTGTATTTATGCGAATGTTTGATTGAAATAATACAATTCGACCGCATTTTCTTAAGAGCACATTTAAACATAAACAAGTAAGAAAAACCTAGTCGGAAGGATTTTAGTTTTTAAATATACTTCATAGATTGTATGTAGCAGAAAATAAAAAAATTAAAATAAATATTCGGAAATATACTTTAACAATCAAATAACATGTTTGTCAAAAAACCATGGGGACATATTAGAAACGGACCTAGGGATAGAAAAAGGAACACACATAATGGATAGAATTTAGGGTATCATAGCATATGCATTCTGCAAAATTAATTTTATTAGGTTAGTTTTCCACAGCTGGGGCAGGTTTCATTCTGACCTGAGCCACTTACAATCAATTTGTAGTGCTGGGACGTGGGCTTAAGGGATAGGAAATAGTGTTGGTTAGATTAGCTACTCCTCCTTTCTGCATACGGACATGCGGGGGCCGTGATGCGTGCAAAGCGTGAACGCCGACGTTCTCTAGGCCGTCCACGAATGTTAAGTGTTAAGGCTTTCTGCACACCTGACCTTGATATCGCCTCGGTCAGACTGCCGGTTTCTACAGAGGAAGTACCACTGACGAGGAACATACAATGCGTTGCCGCCGAGACTACCAGTTAGTATCTACCTTTTTGGTTCTCGACAGGATTCGCCACGTCGATCCACCAGTATTAGTTTTTTAAGGTAGGGGTTAAGTTATTTTAGAATAAAGAAACTTGATCTTTGATATAATAGCTATTTATTCAACTGTGTTATTATTCTCTACTTTTAATACTCTACGCGGAACAGCCGCACCGGATCTCTGAAGCGCTCCCAATTTGGCTTGCCTATTATTCTTACTCTCTCCCACACTTCTTGTCGCACGCCCGAAACTCACTGAGTTCCTCTTCTACTTGAGCCGGTCGGCAACGCATCTTCGACACAACGCTCACACTTCACCTCTGAGCCTTCACTACGCTGGGCAAGGTTGCATTAATATATATACATATACATATACATATACATATACATATACATATACATATACATATACATATACATATACATATACATATACATATACATATACATATACATATACATATACATATACATATACATATACATATACATATACATATACATATACATATACATATACATATACATATACATATACATATACATATACATATACATATACATATACATATACATATACATATACATATACATATACATATACATATACATATACATATACATATACATATACATATACATATACATATACATATACATATACATATACATATACATATACATATACATATACATATACATATACATATACATATACATATAACATATACATATACATATACATATACATATACATATACATATACATATACATATACATATACATATACATATACATATACATATACATATACATATACATATACATATACATATACATATACATATACATATACATATACATATACATATACATATACATATACATATACATATACATATACATATACATATACATATACATATACATATACATATACATATACATATACATATACATATACATATACATATACATATACATATACATATACATATACATATACATATACATATACATATACATATACATATACATATACATATACATATACATATACATATACATATACATATACATATACATATACATATACATATACATATACATATACATATACATATACATATACATATACATATACATATACATATACATATACATATACATATACATATACATATACATATACATATACATATACATATACATATACATATACATATACATATACATATACATATACATATACATATACATATACATATACATATACATATACATATACATATACATATACATATACATATACATATACATATACATATACATATACATATACATATACATATACATATACATATACATATACATATACATA
>JAWNON010000210.1:0-21171 GCA_035045945.1 Drosophila anceps
TTATGCAACCAATTAAAGTCGCACAAACAAATAACATAATTGTACAAAAAGCCAAAGCTGGACAAACAAATAAGCTTATGCATGGAAATGCTGATAACGACGAGATCAGCATAATCATGCAGAGGTACTTGAACCGAGATCAAATTTCAAAAGCATAAACAACGGAAACGTCGCCGTCGCTTCCGTTGCAAATGTTCGATCAGCAATTTATGAAACAAACGAAATGGGCATTTGCATATGCCAAAGCAAATTATATTTGCAGTCTTAAGATTCAATTGTAACCGGACAGAAGTTCCAGTTCTAAAAGCTAATAAAGAAACCCACGATATCTAAAGATATCTGTTGTCATTTAATTCAACAAACTTAATCAAAATTTAAATCTAAATTTAAATAAATAAATAAAGATATCTAAAGATATCTAGCGAATAAAAATTCGTTCTTTCAACAAATATAATTGGCGCAGTCGAAATCGGACAAATACGTTCAGAATTAACCAAAGTTAATCCGCGAGAAATTTTTTAATTTAAACTACAATGGAAGCAGAGATGGATAATTTAAAAACAATATTGCTTCAACAAGAAGGAGAGTTGAACCTATTAAGGCAACAAAATCAACAACAACAACAACAACTACAACAGCAGCAGCAACAACAACAACAACAACTACAACAGCAGCAACAACAACAACAACAACCAATCCAGTGGCTGTCAAACAAAGATATCATCCAGCAGTTTCGCCAGCTAAGGCAGCTCGACGACCAACATGATGTGTTGGCTTTTATAAAATCTGTGGAGTTCCTCATGACATTATGCCAGGGAGACGCATTACTGATCCGGTTTGGCACTAGCATCGTCGCTAATGAAAAGGTGTCGGGAACAGCAGCAAATTTCATCAGACAATTGGGGATGGAGCCTAGCTGGGACCAAATGAAGACCAAACTGATGGAGCAAATGCGACCCAGGATGACCTACGAGGACGTATTCGATAGATGTAGATTCATCAAAGTGAGTAGTTTAAGAGATTTGTTCCAGGAGTTTGAGAAAGCAAAGTGCGAAATAAATAAAATATATATGTTCGATGAATCCAAACCAGCCATGTATGAAAATGATAAAGTAGATAGAGATTTGTTAAACATGCTAATGAATAAAATAGACACTCCATTCAGGATTCATGTCGATCAGGGCATATCTATGCATGCTTTACAAACGAAATATTCAAATATTAAAGCACTGGACGATCCCAGAGCTATTTTACAGAAGTATAGAAAAAATTCGAACAATACCTATAACAAACAGGCTAACACTAACACTAGCACCACTCATAACAACGCAACCCAGAATAATCAGTTTACTAGTAATAATAACAATACCAAACAGAATCAGGGTGGCCGACCAAACACCAATAATAACGCCGGCCCACCTCAGAGTGACCAAGTCAACCAACAGTCGTATAACAGGTCACAACCCACCCAAAACCCAAATTTTAAACCTAACTATAACAACAAGAGTAACAGCTCAAGACAGACAAGAATGTCTCATATGAGCGTTGACACTCAAAAGAATGATCCCACACCCATGGAGATTGGGACTTTAGAAGAAAATCAGGCAGAAGAAGAAGAGGAAGAACAGGTAAATTTTTTGATTCCTTGCCTAGAGCAACCTTACCCATAATAGTGTGGACAATAGGAAAAGAAAAAATTAAATGCTTAGTCGACACTGGTGCGACGACAAGCATCTTAAAATCAAGAATTCTCGAATTCCAATACCCCAAAACAGAACTCACCAAACCATGCTCTTATAAAACTCTTAACGGCATTAATGTCGTGAAATACACCGTAACAACACCATTTCCAAAAGAGATACCCTACTCGGGGACACTACAGTGGAAACTTATAGATTTCTCAAACAAAAATTTCTCGGCAATAATAGGCCAAAATTTCTTAAAAGCCTTCAATGCTCAAATCAACAACACAGAGCAATATGTACAATTACTCGATAGAAAATTTTATTTTTTGGATTACGAATACCCAGAAGCAATGTACAATGCTTGTGCTCTGCAACCCGTGAACAGAGAAGATATACGAGATCGCTTCAACCTCGCTCATTTAAATGACGAGGAACGTCGAGCCGTCGAAACCCTATTCGCGGAATTTGACGACTTATTTTTTCAAGAGGGGGACGTTTTGTCAGCAACAAACCAAATTTCCCATGAAATAATTACCACAGTGGATAGGCCTTTATATTCTAAAATATATAGATATCCCCAAATACATGAAAAAGAAATAAATAGACAGATAAAGGAAATGCTTGAGCAGAACATAATAAAAAAGAGTAACTCACCCTACAACAGTCCCTTATGGATCGTCGAGAAAAAACTCGATAATTCAGGGTCAAAAAAGTTCAGAATCGTCATAGATTACCGTAAATTAAACGAATTCACGGTCGATGACAGATTTCCAATCCCTAATCTAAACTCTCTATTGGATAAATTAGGTAGATCCCAATATTTCACAACCCTCGATCTGGCGAAGGGTTTTCACCAAATTCTCGTAAGAGAGGAAGACAGACCAAAAACGGCATTTTCAACACCGTCAGGTCACTATGAGTTTGTCAGAATGCCGTTCGGACTAAAAAATGCTCCATCGACATTCCAGAGGCTCATGAATGAAGTCTTGAAAGATCATATTAATGACAACTGTGTCGTCTACATGGACGACATATTAATTTTTAGCACCTCCCTTCAGGAACATATGACCACCCTAAGGAAAATATTTAGAACCTTGAAGGAGGCAAATTTGAAAACTCAAGTAGATAAGTGTGACTTTCTTAAGAAAGAAACACAATTTCTTGGCCACATCCTGACCACTCACGGTATTAGACCGAACTCAGACAAAGTAAATATTATACAAAATTTAAAATTACCCAAAACGGCAAAACAAATTAAATCATTCCTGGGAATAACAGGATTTTACAGAAAGTTCGTTAGGGATTATGCAAAAATAGCATTCCCCATGTCAAGGTATCTGAAGAAAAACGAGACGATCAACACTGACGACCCAAGCTATATAGCTGCATTCGAAAAGTTGAAGACACTAGTTACAAACAGTCCAGTCCTACGATACCCAAATTTTTCCAAAAAATTCACTGTCACTACAGACGCCAGTAATTTCGCGGTGGGAGCAGTGCTATCTCAAGAGAGCCACCCAATCGCATATGCATCCCGAACATTAAATCAACATGAATGCAACTACTCGACTATAGAGAAAGAGCTTCTAGCCATAGTGTGGGCCGTAAAGTACTTTCGACCGTATGTTTATGGTAGAGAATTCGACCTCGAGAGCGATCACCAACCCTTAAAATGGCTGATGGCTAAATATACGGGCAAAGATATAAGCCCAAGATTGCAGAGATGGCTCATTAATCTAGGGGAGTACAATTTCCATATAGAATACATAAAAGGAAAAAATAATAATATTGCTGATTTTTTGAGTAGGATTAAAGAAGACGAAATTAACCTAATGGAGGCCGAATCAACAGACGAAGAAGACAACAAATCCCTGACTGAAACAGTTCACTCTAACGAAGAGGATCAGGGTTTTAACATGTCCATACTAGAAACGGCAGTCAACAGATTCAAAACACAAATAATTTTCACAGAAAAGAAACCCAACACCATAGTACAAGTGTTTGGCAGAAAGAGAATTTATATTAGCAAAAAAGACTTGGAAAACAACCAAGCAGTAAACCTCCTCAGACGAGAAATAACAGCAGGAAAGATAGGAGTTTTTTCACACCTAAGCGACCATGAATTTTACCAATTTCAAAAAATATTAACAAAGGAATACACTTCCAATCCAAAAGTAAGGTTCGTAAAATGTACCAGGTTCGTTACAGACATAGAGTCTGAAGATGAGTTGCACACCCAAATAGCTCTGTTTCATAAAAACGAGAGTGGCCATTGCGGGATAGTTGCTACCTATCAGAAACTTAAACTTAAAATTTACCATCCCAATCTTAAAACACATATCCACAGAATAATAAATAATTGCGACGTTTGCAGTGGTGGGAAATATGATAGGAAACCCATTAAAAACAACTTCCACCTAACAGAAACACCAAAAACCTGCAACGAGATAATACATGTGGACACATATGTGAATTCAAAACAATCTTTCACAATATTCATTGACAAATTCTCAAAACACGCCACTTGCTTGCCACTGACCGATAGAAATAGTATCACAATAGTAGAACACATTCAACAGTTCTTGTCCATAAAAGGGAAAGTCCAGAAATTTGTCTTCGACAACGAATTCAATAGCTTGAACGTCAGAGAATTCCTGGAAAAAGAAGGCATAGAATACCACTCAACAAAGCCAAATAGTCATACTGGCAATAGCGATGTCGAAAGACTTAATAATACATTGACAGAGAAAATTCGTACACTAAATATAGAAGAGAAAAGACCTATAATTGAACAAATGGCCAGAGCTGTATACTTTTACAACAATACACACCACACCACCACAAAATCTACACCGTTCGAAGTACAAAACCATAAAGTCGATCACAAAGAATTATATGACAGAATGACAGCACAAAAAGCTGGAAAAATAGCAAAGCTAAACAATAACAGGGAAACTTACATAGAAACCAGAACAGAAGGATTTATAAAAAATTACAAAAACTTAAGACACAAAGAGGAACCCAAATTTAGGAAAACAAAATTACAAAACATCCATACAACAAACATTAAAAGACCTACAAAATTTTCAGATAACGTTGACACTCCTCATCATGTGCCTGTTGCCAACACTGTCGACGGCAATGATCAACATAACCCCGATCCAGGTTGAAACCGGATTCATATCGCTGGGGGAAAGTACGGTGGAGCTGGTTAGCGAGTTCAAAATGGTCCTACATATAATAAGTCCAAAAGAAATATTAGAATTAACCAACATAATCCAGAATAATACGAAAATTCTGGTTAAGAAAGATAAGCATAGGCTAGATACAGAGATAGAAACTATAAAAATCAAAATAAGATCCATAACCCCAAATTCGCTAGCAAGACAAAAACGCGGCCTTATCAACGCAATAGGAAAAACTCAGAAGTGGCTCACCGGTCTCATGGATGATGACGATAGGGAAATCATTATGAATCATCTCCTTAATAACCAAGAAAACCAAAATAACATATTTAACAATATTAACAAACAAGTAAAAATAAATAACGACTTACAAAATTCTATTAACACACTTAAAGAAGTAATATTGGATGACAAGGAAAAAATAACCAAAACTCTTAACAACATTGAGACATATAATACCATGCTCAGAACAGACATAATGTATCATGACCAGCTGTTGAAGCTGAAATTTTTGCATGATAAAGTAGACACCATCTTGGACACAATAGCGTCAGCTAAATATAACCTCTTTCACCCCTCAATACTAACGAACGAAGAGTTTATACTCTATAATATAGATTTTTACAAAATTAAATTAATTCGCATGGGAGTCATGACCTATGACACTAATATAATCATAGCAATCAAAATACCAACTAACATAATAACTACCACAGTATTCTTAATAACCCCACTAACTAATCAGAAGAACAAAAGAATCGACATGAGTCCCGAAAGAGTAATAAAAATAGAGAACAAAACTTATACATACGAGGAACAGAAAACAATAAATGAACTCAAGCTTAGCTCTAACTGTATAATTAAAAGAAATTGTAAAATGATAGAAGATGTAGAATTTAAGACAAAATTAATAAACGAAGGTACATTGTTAATAAGTAATGCACAAGATAATGAAATTCAATACAATTGCAACAATACCACCAAGAGCGAAATATTAAGAGGAAACTTCCTCATAGAATTCACAAATTGCACAGTCCTCATAGATGAAACATACTACAAAAATAGCCAAGAAATTTATATACAATCATTTGCCAATGAAGAAGAGGAGGAAAACTCATTTAACTTCACCGAAAAGCTGACGTTTAAAGAAATCGTATTAAAAGAAATAGAAAACACAAAAACAATTAAAAGAATAAAAATACAAACAATAGTTTCCAACAGTTTTGGCATAGTATCAATTACTCTTGTACTCCTCTTCATAGGAATATATTCCTATAATAAATGTAAAAGAGGAATCCAGGAGAATCCCTCATCAAAGGGGGGAGGAGTTATGCAACCAATTAAAGTCGCACAAACAAATAACATAATTGTACAAAAAGCCAAAGCTGGACAAACAAATAAGCTTATGCATGGAAATGCTGATAACGACGAGATCAGCATAATCATGCAGAGGTACTTGAACCGAGATCAAATTTCAAAAGCATAAACAACGGAAACGTCGCCGTCACTTCCGTTGCAAATGTTCGATCAGCAATTTATGAAACAAACGAAATGGGCATTTGCATATGCCAAAGCAAATTATATTTGCAGTCTTAAGATTCAATTGTAACCGGACAGAAGTTCCAGTTCTAAAAGCTAATAAAGAAACCCACGATATCTAAAGATATCTGTTGTCATTTAATTCAACAAACTTAATCAAAATTTAAATCTAAATTTAAATAAATAAATAAAGATATCTAAAGATATCTAGCGAATAAAAATTCGTTCTTTCAACAAATATAATTCGCGCAACGATGACGATCGGCAATGCAACCCTTCGGCAATGCTCTGAGGTGAAGAGCGTAAGTTGAATTGCTGAGACGCACGGACGGCTCAAGCCAAGAATAAAAGAGGAGAAGTTCGCGAACACAAGAAGGTTGGAAAACGGCGGACGAGTAACGAAAAGAGAAGAGGTTGGAGATGCAAGAAAAGAGCGAAAGCCGTGAGTGAGCGGCGGGGCCATAGATAGAATAGAGTAGCATGTTAAAGTAGCAGTGAATGTAATAAATAGTTATTAACTTGAACAACCATGTCTCTTAATTTTGACTAACCCAATAGAAACTAATACTGGCGGATCGACGTGGCAAATCACGTCGAGAGCTTAAAGTCCCATTACTAATCGATAGTCGTAGCTTGGCCACGAAGCCGCTCGTCTGCAAGGCAGTGCACGTTCCTCACCAGTGGTACTACCTCCATTAAAGTCCCATCTTAACTAACCTATAGTCTGACCGAGGCGACGTCCCGGTCAGGTGTGTAGAAAGTCCAACCAACCCACTTTCCTATCCCTTAAGCCCGCGTCCCAGCACTCTACAAATGTCTTGTGAGTGGCCCTGGTCAGATTGAGATCTGCCTCGGCGGGAAAAGTAACCTTACAAGTGGCGCCCGAGTAGGGACCCTGGGACTAACAAGGCGTGGCATATTCGCGGCATAAAGACCCGTGCATATACCCAAATAAAGGTGGTAGTTGGTGAAGGGCATAATAGGTGTTAAGTCGGCTCAACCCCAGCATACTCTTTTTGTGTGGTGAGAGGTGCGCAGCAAAGCTGAAAAAATCGCCCTAAGTTATCTGTGAGTGTCGCGACGAAAACGAACAGTGGGCCGAGAGCCAAGAATTCGGACGCAAAATTATTGAATTGATCAGTGGGACGAAAGCATTTTTTGCAGTGATTTTTTTTTTTACGAAGATTGTAAAGAAAAGAGAAACAGAAGAAACCGTTGAACGTGTGCACAGTGGGACAACATTTTTTTTTGGAAAAAAAAATAAAAAATATATATATAAAATAAAATAAAATAAAAATAAACAAAGAAAACAAAAAAAAAACGATTGTGGAGCGTGTACACGGTGGAGAAAGGGTAGCCAGAGAGGGAAAAGAGAAAAAAAAGAAACACACACGAAACTACAATTGCAATTAGGTGAGTGCCAGAATCCGGGGGTGGGCGTGCGATGGGTGTATCAGCGCTGCAAAGAAGAGCTGATCTCCATAATCTAAGAATTGGAGTTAGAAACCGACGGCCGAGTAGAGGAGCTGCGAAAGAGGTTGTTGACTTTTGTTCAGAGTGGTGGCCATTCTGCGGAAATCTGGGTGCGCCTAGCCGAGTTGAAGTTACGCTACACGAAGGGGTCGGAGCCTCTCCTGGGGAGCGCGGTGCCGTGCATTGGTGATCGAGCGTTCCAGCGTTCAGAACCCGACTTGCGGAAAGCTCAATTGCACGAGCCCACGCAAAGACCGGCATGGACGTTAGGTGTACCGACAACCAATGTAGCGCCCGAGATGCAGAGGAGCGGAGGGATTGCAGGGTTGACGGTGAGGCCAAGGGACCGCCGCCGACCCTTAATTTCAACGTCCCTGCATCACGAGCACAGCCGGATAGGTCAGGATGTGGAGCGTGAGGTATGATGGCCGGTCGAACGCACTCGGATTCCTTGAAATCCTGGAGAAGCGAGCCCTTGCCTACGGCATCGACCTCGATCACATGCCTCGTGTGGTATGCGAGATGTTAGTGGATAAGGCCGCTATGTGGTTCTTGACCAGCGGGTTGAGAGACACGACGTGGGCCAGATTCCGGAGCGAATTCTTGGAATTCTTCCTGCCACCGCAATATTTCGACCGCCTGGAAGATCAGATTCGTTCACGTCACCAACGGGAGAGGGAAAAATTTAAGGACTATTTAAAACAAATAACGCTGATGATGCGCCGCGCAGCGTACACTTCGGCCCAGGAACTGTATCGGGTGTATGAGAACGCAGCCCCTGAGTATAGGCTGTACGTGAGGCGACACGATTTTACCGTTCTTGCACAGCTGACTCAGATGGCGGCAGAGTATGAGAATGTAGGATACTTCGATAGGGAATGCCCTAATGCGCAGGTGCTGTTTTGCCGCCGGTGCGGAAGAACGGGTAGGAGCACTCAGGAGTGCTGTTGTCGAGAGGAGGCGGGAAATGGTTAGGAGCGCCCCTCGCAGAAGTGGAGCGACGCCCACTAACCGAAGGTGAGAAATGGAGGCGCCCGTTAACGGTAAGGGAAGGAAGGATTGTCGCGAGGGTGGATATTGCGGGTCAAGGTATGGACGCCACAATCGACACCGTTGCCACACGCAGCTTCATGAGCGAGGATTGCGTATGTAAGGGAGCAGTCCGAGGGGCGATGCAGGTCGTGCAGTCACGGATCAGGCTGGCTGACAGGTCGGCGCTGGAGGCTAAGAGAACGATGCGGGTAGAAGTGAGTCTCGCCGGTAAGGCAGCGATGATGAATATGCTCATCATGCCGACCATGCTGGACCACGTAATACTGGGGATAGATTTTCTGTGCGCCATCGGCACAAAGGTGCGTTGCTGCAGCGCAGGATTAGTCATGAGGACGGAAAAAGGAACAGCGGTGTCGTCATCCACCACCGAAGATGGGTCGATGGAAAGGGGTAGTGTTATGGGGCCGAAGTCGGCGGCCGGTGAGGGAAGGATCAAAGGATTCGGTGATCAAAGAGCGTCAACCGGAAATTAGGACGATGGAAGTTGAAGACGGAGTTGGGCAGTCGCGGAAGACGCGGAGTTGCCGGAGAATCTGGCAGATGACCTCAAGAAGTGTTTGGAGGCAGAGCTGGCAGTATTTGAGAACCTGGAGGGGGTGTCTCATATTGCCTAGCATCACATAAGGATGAGGGATGATAAACCGATCAAAGAAAGGTATTATCCCAAGAGCCCGGCTATGCGGAAGGTGATTAACGAGCTGGTAGACAAGCTACTTCGAGTGGGGGCTATTGAGCCGTCGATAGTCCTGGTGAAGGAGAAGACCGGAGATTGGCGAGTATGCGTAGACTATGGACAGCTTAATGCTCACTCGATTCCGGATGCATATCCTGTTCCTAGGATCAATCACATCCTGGAAAAGCTACGTCACGTTCGATTCATATCCACGCTGGATCTAAAGAGCGGATACTGGCAGATCCCTTTGACAGCATTCACCGTGCCTGGAAGAGGGCTATGCCATTCGGCCTGCATTCGGCCGGTGCGACGTTCCAGAGAGCGTTAGATACGGTCATCGGACCTGAAATGGAACCGCATGCATTCGCTTATTTGGCTGACATCGTGGTGATCGCTGCCACGAAGGAGCAACATGTGGCTAACTTGAAGGAGGTGTTCCGCCGATTGAGGACGGCAAACCTCAAACTAAATAGGAAAAAATGCAATTTCTTCAGAGAAAGGCTGGCGTATCTGGGACACGTAATCAGCGGAGAAGGAGTGTGCACTGATCCGGCGAAGGTAGAGGCGATCCGGAAACTCCCGCCCCGACCGGCTTTAAAGAGTTGCGGCAGTGTTTGAGGATGGCGTCCTGGTACCGGCGATTTGTGCCAAATTTCGCAGCGCTGGTCCAGCCAATGACATCCCTCCTCAAGAAAGACCAGAAGTGGGAGTGGAAGGAGGAACAAGATGAGGCTCTGCGGAAGCTCAAAGAGAACTTGACGACATCGCCCGTTCTGGCGTTTCCTGACTTCTCCGTCAAGTTTGTGTTGCAGACCGATGGCAGCGATTATCGGGTGGGAGATGTGTTGACACAGACGGTCGAAAATCAGGAGCGAGTGATCGCGTACGCCAGTCGCAAGTTGCTAAAAGCAGAGATGAATTATTCAGCGACGGAAAAGGAGTGCTTGGCGATTGTGTGCGTAATCCAGAAGATGCGATGCTACCTCGAATGCTGCCGGTTCGATGTAGTGACGGATCACCTGGCACTGAAGTGGCTCAATTCCATAGAAAGTCCCACCGGCAGGATCGCTCGGTGGGCGCTAGAATTGTAACAATACCAGTTTGATGTGCACTATCGCCGAGGGAATCTGAATGTGGTGGTCGATGCTCTCTCACGGCAACCGCTAGAGTGTTGTCAGCAAGCGATGGTTGTCGAACCACCTTGCCAATGGATCGCGAAGATGCAGGAGAGAATCACGAAGGAACCAGATAAGTTCAAGGACTACGTCGAGGAAAATGGACAATTGTATCGGAATCTGGGGCATCGGACGGACGAGGAGGATTATATTCCATGGAAACTATGCATCCCTGGTGGTCAGAGAGGCAGGGTGTTGCAAAAATGTCACGATGCACCCACGGCCGGGCATCAGGGTGCGAGGAGGACGGCGGCCAGGTTAGCACAGAGGTATTATTGTCCGGGCATGTTAAGAGATGTCGCTAAGTACGTCCGGCGGTGCGAGACCTGCCAAAAGTTCAAGAGCGAACAACAGAAACCGGCCGGCCAGATGCTGACGAGGCAAGAAGCCGAGCCCATGTCGGTTCTATGCACCGATTTTGTGGGCCCCTTGCCTCGATCGAAATGTAGGAATACCATACTACTGGTGTTCCACGATGCGTTCGCAAAGTGGGTGGAGTTGGTGCCTCTGAGGAGAGCGACAATCGCTCACCTGCAGGCAGCATTTCGAGAGTGTGACATTGGTGTGTGACAACGAAGTGCAGTTCGCCAGCAGGAACTTCCGATCCTTCATGGAGTCTCTGGGCGTGGAACTTCAGTACACGGCTCCGTACTCCCCGCAGAAAAATCTCACGGAAAGGACGAATCGCATTATCAAGAACATGATAGCGCAGTTCATCGAGGGCCAACAAAGTTCGTGGGATGAACCGTTGATAACCCTAGCGGTCAATTCCAGTGATTCCAGATTCCACGGAGTTTAGCCCGGCGTTCCTAATCATGGGAAGAGAGCTGTGCTTGCCAGCCACGTTGTACGACGAGGTCACCTCTGGATCATCGACGAGGGAACTGAGGCCAAACGCGAGAGAGAGGAGGCTAAGAGAAGTCTACAAGATAGCTCGCAGCAACCTACAATGGGCCTCGAAAGATCAAGGTCGGTACTATAATCTGCGGCGACGGGAATGGAGGCCGACATTAGGATCTGCTGTTTTGTTGCGGCAGCATCAACTCTCGAAGGCGACAGGAGGGTTTGCCGCGAAGTTGGCACCCAAACTTGACGGCCCCTACAGGGTGGTCAGTTTCATTTCTCCTAACGTCGTGCGCCTGCGAAGCCGAGCGTACGCAAGAAAAGGGTTGCTAACATTTCGCACTTGAACCGATTTCACCAGGGTGACGATGAGAGCGACGAGGGACTAGATGAGGGCAACGATGACACCGAGCTGTTCTCCGGACCACAGGCGAGTGGACGACGTGGCGACCCCCGGCAGGGCTGAGAATACTATTGCCCCCGCCAGGAACAGGGTCCGCCACCTTAAATGCACTCAGTATACACGGCGACGACAAACGTGGCGGAGAGGCTGGACAGATCGGTGATGCTCATGCGGGTGGAAGTCACGACGGTGTATGTGCAGGTGCCCAGATCACGAGCGACGCCACCCTATGCGGAAGGTGCGCGTGGAGAGCCCCGGTAAACCCGTTCGCAGGCGACTGAACGGACGCGACGAGGCGCTAACCCCGACGGATTCACCGTGTCAGGCGTCAGGAGTTCCCCAGGAGCGCGATCAGGGCCATCCGGAGGCGCAAGAGAAGCCAACCCTGACCGAAGACGAGCGTCGGCTGCTGTCGGACATGGCCGATATCCTCGATGGCGGAGCTGTTCACGGACGTTTGGCTGCCAGAGGACGAGATACGTGCCGTCATCCCAGTCAACTGGCGGGTGTTCCCACGGGGGACCATCCTTACCCAGGCGACCATAGAGGTGATACAGCGAGAGATCAGCGTCCATCATCGGCTACCCACGCACACGTTTCTGCGTGGCGACGGAGGGCGGCTTGTATAACGTAACGGTGGCGCCCACCGGAGGGGTGGTCGTGTCGCAGCTAAAGTAAGGGGGGGGGGGGCTGTAAGGCGGCCTCTGGACGAACCGCCTTACATGTAACTTTAAGATAGTACGTAAGTATATATAAGTACGTAAGTATATATAGTACGTAAGTATATATCTATATATAAAGTATATTAAGATAGCAAATAAGTCCGGTGATCGCAAATGAAAAAGAGAATAGAATATAAGATAGATTAAGAAACATCGCTGAAGACGATGGTAAAATATAAGATAGATTAAGATTTAGCTAAGGCCGTTTCAAAATAGCGGCTTGAGCGCGCGCAACGATGACGATCGGCAATGCAACCCTGCGGCAATGCTCTGAGGTGAAGAGCGTAAGTTGAATTGCTGAGACGCACGGGCGGCTGAAGCCAAGAATAAAAGAGGAGAAGTTCGCGAACACAAGAAGGTTGGAAAACGGCGGACGAGTAACGTAAAGAGAAGAGGTTGGAGACGCAAGAAAAGAGCGAAAGCCGTGAGTGAGCGGCGGGGCCATACATAGAATAGAGTAGCATGTTAAAGCAGCAGTGAATGTAATAAATAGTTATTAACTTGAACAACCATGTCCCTTAATTTTGACTAACCCAATAGAAACTAATACTGGCGGATCGACGTGGCAAATCACGTCGAGAGCCTAAAGTCCCATTACTAATCGGTAGTCGTAGCTTGGCCACGAACCCGCTCGCCGTGTGGAGAAACCCCGGCCAGAAAACCGTCGTGGCAGAGTGAGCGTCGGCTGCAAGGCAGTGCACGTTCCTCACCAGAGGTACTACCTCCATTAAAGTCCCATCTTAACTAACCTATAGTCTGACCGAGGTGACGTCCCGGTCAGGTATGTAGAAAGTCCAACCAACCCACTTTCTTATCCCTTAAGCCCGCGTACCAGCACTCTACAAATGTCTTGTGAGTGGCCCTGGTCAGATTGAGATCTGCCTTGGCGGGAAAAGTAACCTTAGAACCCTTAAGATCCATCTATTTTCAATAAAATTTCTGGCCCTATGATAAATTTTCTATCAGATTCTAGAATCATCTTGTCAAACAGTTACCATAAAAATTTTGAAGTCTGCCACGCTTTGCCGGCAGAGACCCTACTGTGAAACGACCAGATAGAAAGTCATTGCAAAAACCAATAGTCATATCACTTTTCTGAATGAGTATATTAATATAGTAGAATATATTGGTTGATGACAGTGAGTCGAAAAACAATACACCACAGATATCAAAATAGTGCATAACACATATGATATTCGATTATTGTGGCTATTACCATTGACGATTGTATCTGCTTTCCAGTCTTTATTGACCATATATGTAATGCATAACAAAAAAATTAAAAAATGCTATAGAGTTAAGGCAAACAACCCAGGCATATTATAAGTCACGAATTCTTACGAGAAATGAACATAATAATAGAAAAAACATAAAATTGTTGGCATCACGCCGGTCACCTTGACAAGGGCTTAGTGCTCAATGAAGTCGCTTATCACACGCTCCTCAGCCATTCGTGCGAAAAGACGATAGTGTGGATATTGTGCGCGCCTTATTCTTGAATTATTGCAAAAAATTGATATCTATTCCCGTTTTAATTTTATCGATTAAAAACCTTATCAAACTCAGTCTACAAATTTTATATTTGGTTTTTTGCATATTTTATTGTTTGCTATTTCTTGAATACCGGTTTAAATATCCCTAAATTCTTTAAATTGAAGGTCAGCTTCCAAAGTTGAAGTGAAGTTGAAGTTTTTCTTAATTGGCAAACATGTCTACATAAAATATGTAGATTTTATGCTGAAAGTTTCATTTAAGTACAAAGCACGAATTATATTTGTTGAAAGAACGAATTTTTATTCGCTAGATATCTTTAGATATCTTTATTTATTTATTTAAATTTAGATTTAAATTTTGATTAAGTTTGTTGAATTAAATGACAACAGATATCTTTAGATATCGTGGGTTTCTTTATTAGCTTTTAGAACTGGAACTTCTGTCCGGTTACAATTGAATCTTAAGACTGCCAATATAATTTGCTTTGGCATATGCAAATGCCCATTTCGTTTGTTTCATAAATTGCTGATCGAACATTTGCAACGGAAGCGACGGCGACGTTTCCGTTGTTTATGCTTTTGAAATTTGATCTCGGTTCAAGTACCTCTGCATGATTATGCTGATCTCGTCGTTATCAGCATTTCCATGCATAAGCTTATTTGTTTGTCCAGCTTTGGCTTTTTGTACAATTATGTTATTTGTTTGTGCGACTTTAATTGGTTGCATAACTCCTCCCCCCTTTGATGAGGGATTCTCCTGGATTCCTCTTTTACATTTATTATAGGAATATATTCCTATGAAGAGGAGTACAAGAGTAATTGATACTATGCCAAAACTGTTGGAAACTATTGTTTGTATTTTTATTCTTTTAATTGTTTTTGTGTTTTCTATTTCTTTTAATACGATTTCTTTAAACGTCAGCTTTTCGGTGAAGTTAAATGAGTTTTCCTCCTCTTCTTCATTGGCAAATGATTGTATATAAATTTCTTGGCTATTTTTGTAGTATGTTTCATCTATGAGGACTGTGCAATTTGTGAATTCTATGAGGAAGTTTCCTCTTATTATTTCGCTCTTGGTGGTATTGTTGCAATTGTATTGAATTTCATTATCTTGTGCATTACTTATTAACAATGTACCTTCGTTTATTAATTTTGTCTTAAATTCTACATCTTCTATCATTTTACAATTTCTTTTAATTATACAGTTAGAGCTAAGCTTGAGTTCATTTATTGTTTTCTGTTCCTCGTATGTATAAGTTTTGTTCTCTATTTTTATTACTCTTTCGGGACTCATGTCGATTCTTTTGTTCTTCTGATTAGTTAGTGGGGTTATTAAGAATACTGTGGTAGTTATTATGTTAGTTGGTATTTTGATTGCTATGATTATATTAGTGTCATAGGTCATGACTCCCATGCGAATTAATTTAATTTTGTAAAAATCTATATTATAGAGTATAAACTCTTCGTTCGTTAGTATTGAGGGGTGAAAGAGGTTATATTTAGCTGACGCTATTGTGTCCAAGATGGTGTCTACTTTATCATGCAAAAATTTCAGCTTCAACAGCTGGTCATGATACATTATGTCTGTTCTGAGCATGGTATTATATGTCTCAATGTTGTTAAGAGTTTTGGTTATTTTTTCCCTGTCATCCAATATTACTTCTTTAAGTGTGTTAATAGAATTTTGTAAGTCGTTATTTATTTTTACTTGTTTGTTAATATTGTTAAATATGTTATTTTGGTTTTCTTGGTTATTAAGGAGATGATTCATAATGATTTCCCTATCGTCATCATCCATGAGACCGGTGAGCCACTTCTGAGTTTTTCCTATTGCGTTGATAAGGCCGCGTTTTTGTCTTGCTAGCGAATTTGGGGTTATGGATCTTATTTTGATTTTTATAGTTTCTATCTCTGTATCTAGCCTATGCTTATCTTTCTTAACCAGAATTTTCGTATTATTCTGGATTATGTTGGTTAATTCTAATATTTCTTTTGGACTTATTATATGTAGGACCATTTTGAACTCGCTAACCAGCTCCACCGTACTTTCCCCCAGCGATATGAATCCGGTTTCAACCTGGATCGGGGTTATGTTGATCATTGCCGTCGACAGTGTTGGCAACAGGCACATGATGAGGAGTGTCAACGTTATCTGAAAATTTTGTAGGTCTTTTAATGTTTGTTGTATGGATGTTTTGTAATTTTGTTTTCCTAAATTTGGGTTCCTCTTTGTGTCTTAAGTTTTTGTAATTTTTTATAAATCCTTCTGTTCTGGTTTCTATGTAAGTTTCCCTGTTATTGTTTAGCTTTGCTATTTTTCCAGCTTTTTGTGCTGTCATTCTGTCATATAATTCTTTGTGATCGACTTTATGGTTTTGTACTTCGAACGGTGTAGATTTTGTGGTGGTGTGGTGTGTATTGTTGTAAAAGTATACAGCTCTGGCCATTTGTTCAATTATAGGTCTTTTCTCTTCTATATTTAGTGTACGAATTTTCTCTGTCAATGTATTATTAAGTCTTTCGACATCGCTATTGCCAGTATGACTATTTGGCTTTGTTGAGTGGTATTCTATGCCTTCTTTTTCCAGGAATTCTCTGACGTTCAAGCTATTGAATTCGTTGTCGAAGACAAATTTCTGGACTTTCCCTTTTATGGACAAGAACTGTTGAATGTGTTCTACTATTGTGATACTATTTCTATCGGTCAGTGGCAAGCAAGTGGCGTGTTTTGAGAATTTGTCAATGAATATTGTGAAAGATTGTTTTGAATTCACATATGTGTCCACATGTATTATCTCGTTGCAGGTTTTTGGTGTTTCTGTTAGGTGGAAGTTGTTTTTAATGGGTTTCCTATCATATTTCCCACCACTGCAAACGTCGCAATTATTTATTATTCTGTGGATATGTGTTTTAAGATTGGGATGGTAAATTTTAAGTTTAAGTTTCTGATAGGTAGCAACTATCCCGCAATGGCCACTCTCGTTTTTATGAAACAGAGCTATTTGGGTGTGCAACTCATCTTCAGACTCTATGTCTGTAACGAACCTGGTACATTTTACGAACCTTACTTTTGGATTGGAAGTGTATTCCTTTGTTAATATTTTTTGAAATTGGTAAAATTCATGGTCGCTTAGGTGTGAAAAAACTCCTATCTTTCCTGCTGTTATTTCTCGTCTGAGGAGGTTTACTGCTTGGTTGTTTTCCAAGTCTTTTTTGCTAATATAAATTCTCTTTCTGCCAAACACTTGTACTATGGTGTTGGGTTTCTTTTCTGTGAAAATTATTTGTGTTTTGAATCTGTTGACTGCCGTTTCTAGTATGGACATGTTAAAACCCTGATCCTCTTCGTTAGAGTGAACTGTTTCAGTCAGGGATTTGTTGTCTTCTTCGTCTGTTGATTCGGCCTCCATTAGGTTAATTTCGTCTTCTTTAATCCTACTCAAAAAATCAGCAATATTATTATTTTTTCCTTTTATGTATTCTATATGGAAATTGTACTCCCCTAGATTAATGAGCCATCTCTGCAATCTTGGGCTTATATCTTTGCCCGTATATTTAGCCATCAGCCATTTTAAGGGTTGGTGATCGCTCTCGAGGTCGAATTCTCTACCATAAACATACGGTCGAAAGTACTTTACGGCCCACACTATGGCTAGAAGCTCTTTCTCTATAGTCGAGTAGTTGCATTCATGTTGATTTAATGTTCGGGATGCATATGCGATTGGGTGGCTCTCTTGAGATAGCACTGCTCCCACCGCGAAATTACTGGCGTCTGTAGTGACAGTGAATTTTTTGGAAAAATTTGGGTATCGTAGGACTGGACTGTTTGTAACTAGTGTCTTCAACTTTTCGAATGCAGCTATATAGCTTGGGTCGTCAGTGTTGATCGTCTCGTTTTTCTTCAGATACCTTGACATGGGGAATGCTATTTTTGCATAATCCCTAACGAACTTTCTGTAAAATCCTGTCATTCCCAGGAATGATTTAATTTGTTTTGCCGTTTTGGGTAATTTTAAATTTTGTATAATATTTACTTTGTCTGAGTTCGGTCTAATACCGTGAGTGGTCAGGATGTGGCCAAGAAATTGTGTTTCTTTCTTAAGAAAGTCACACTTATCTACTTGAATTTTCAAATTTGCCTCCTTCAAGGTTCTAAATATTTTCCTTAGGGTGGTCATATGTTCCTGAAGGGAGGTGCTAAAAATTAATATGTCGTCCATGTAGACGACACAGTTGTCATTAATATGATCTTTCAAGACTTCATTCATGAGCCTCTGGAATGTCGATGGAGCATTTTTTAGTCCGAACGGCATTCTGACAAACTCATAGTGACCTGACGGTGTTGAAAATGCCGTTTTTGGTCTGTCTTCCTCTCTTACGAGAATTTGGTGAAAACCCTTCGCCAGATCGAGGGTTGTGAAATATTGGGATCTACCTAATTTATCCAATAGAGAGTTTAGATTAGGGATTGGAAATCTGTCATCGACCGTGAATTCGTTTAATTTACGGTAATCTATGACGATTCTGAACTTTTTTGACCCTGAATTATCGAGTTTTTTCTCGGCGATCCATAAGGGACTGTTGTAGGGTGAGTTACTCTTTTTTATTATGTTCTGCTCAAGCATTTCCTTTATCTGTCTATTTATTTCTTTTTCATGTATTTGGGGATATCTATATATTTTAGAATATAAAGGCCTATCCACTGTGGTAATTATTTCATGGGAAATTTGGTTTGTTGCTGACAAAACGTCCCCCTCTTGAAAAAATAAGTCGTCAAATTCCGCGAATAGGGTTTCGACGGCTCGACGTTCCTCGTCATTTAAATGAGCGAGGTTGAAGCGATCTCGTATATCTTCTCTGTTCACGGGTTGCAGAGCACAAGCATTGTACATTGCTTCTGGGTATTCGTAATCCAAAAAATAAAATTTTCTATCGAGTAATTGTACATATTGCTCTGTGTTGTTGATTTGAGCATTGAAGGCTTTTAAGAAATTTTGGCCTATTATTGCCGAGAAATTTTTGTTTGAGAAATCTATAAGTTTCCACTGTAGTGTCCCCGAGTAGGGTATCTCTTTTGGAAATGGTGTTGTTACGGTGTATTTCACGACATTAATGCCGTTAAGAGTTTTATAAGAGCATGGTTTGGTGAGTTCTGTTTTGGGGTATTGGAATTCGAGAATTCTTGATTTTAAGATGCTTGTCGTCGCACCAGTGTCGACTAAGCATTTAATTTTTTCTTTTCCTATTGTCCACACTATTATGGGTAAGGTTGCTCTAGGCAAGGAATCAAAAAATTTACCTGTTCTTCCTCTTCTTCTTCTGCCTGATTTTCTTCTAAAGTCCCAATCTCCATGGGTGTGGGATCATTCTTTTGAGTGTCAACGCTCATATGAGACATTCTTGTCTGTCTTGAGCTGTTACTCTTGTTGTTATAGTTAGGTTTAAAATTTGGGTTTTGGGTGGGTTGTGACCTGTTATACGACTGTTGGTTGACTTGGTCACTCTGAGGTGGGCCGGCGTTATTATTGGTGTTTGGTCGGCCACCCTGATTCTGTTTGGTATTGTTATTATTACTAGTAAACTGATTATTCTGGGTTGCGTTGTTATGAGTGGTGCTAGTGTTAGTGTTAGCCTGTTTGTTATAGGTATTGTTCGAATTTTTTCTATACTTCTGTAAAATAGCTCTGGGATCGTCCAGTGCTTTAATATTTGAATATTTCGTTTGTAAAGCATGCATAGATATGCCCTGATCGACATGAATCCTGAATGGAGTGTCTATTTTATTCATTAGCATGTTTAACAAATCTCTATCTACTTTATCATTTTCATACATGGCTGGTTTGGATTCATCGAACATATATATTTTATTTATTTCGCACTTTGCTTTCTCAAACTCCTGGAACAAATCTCTTAAACTACTCACTTTGATGAATCTACATCTATCGAATACGTCCTCGTAGGTCATCCTGGGTCGCATTTGCTCCATCAGTTTGGTCTTCATTTGGTCCCAGCTAGGCTCCATCCCCAATTGTCTGATGAAATTTGCTGCTGTTCCCGACACCTTTTCATTAGCGACGATGCTAGTGCCAAACCGGATCAGTAATGCGTCTCCCTGGCATAATGTCATGAGGAACTCCACAGATTTTATAAAAGCCAACACATCATGTTGGTCGTCGAGCTGCCTTAGCTGGCGAAACTGCTGGATGATATCTTTGTTTGACAGCCACTGGATTGGTTGTTGTTGTTGTTGTTGCTGCTGTTGTAGTTGTTGTTGTTGTTGTTGCTGCTGCTGTTGTAGTTGTTGTTGTTGTTGTTGATTTTGTTGCCTTAATAGGTTCAACTCTCCTTCTTGTTGAAGCAATATTGTTTTTAAATTATCCATCTCTGCTTCCATTGTAGTTTAAATTAAAAAATTTCTCGCGGATTAACTTTGGTTAATTCTGAACGTATTTGTCCGATTTCGACTGCGCCAATTATATTTGTTGAAAGAACGAATTTTTATTCGCTAGATATCTTTAGATATCTTTATTTATTTATTTAAATTTAGATTTAAATTTTGATTAAGTTTGTTGAATTAAATGACAACAGATATCTTTAGATATCGTGGGTTTCTTTATTAGCTTTTAGAACTGGAACTTCTGTCCGGTTACAATTGAATCTTAAGACTGCCAATATAATTTGCTTTGGCATATGCAAATGCCCATTTCGTTTGTTTCATAAATTGCTGATCGAACATTTGCAACGGAAGCGACGGCGACGTTTCCGTTGTTTATGCTTTTGAAATTTGATCTCGGTTCAAGTACCTCTGCATGATTATGCTGATCTCGTCGTTATCAGCATTTCCATGCATAAGCTTATTTGTTTGTCCAGCTTTGGCTTTTTGTACAATTATGTTATTTGTTTGTGCGACTTTAATTGGTTGCATAA
>JAWNON010000211.1:0-12500 GCA_035045945.1 Drosophila anceps
ATATTCGTTTTTATTACATTAAATTAATTTACAGAGTTTATATGCATAATTTAAGTGTAGCGCACAGTGCTTGCGGGACGGCCGTAAAGCATTGCTTCGCAAGCGCTTTGCGCTAACTTAAACGGGTTCAGCTCGTCTTCTGCTTCGTTCAATTCTGCGGAGCTCCACCATGACCGTGGCCGCGAAGGAGCTTATTAGCTTCCACGCTGCCTCCGATTCCAGCATGGTGTTGACTAGGTTGTCCGCTCTAATGGAGCGGCCCACTGCTTCCTCTAGGCATCGCCTGTCCTCGAGGAAACGTCCACACACGAAGAGGGCGTGGTTGGCGTCTTCCACCAGACCTTGTCCACACCAGGGGCATTCGTCAGTTTCGTCATGGCCAAATCGCTTCAGATAGCTGCGGAAGCAGCCGTGTCCAGAGAGAATCTGCGAAAGATAAAAATTTATTTCACCATGCTTACGATTGATCCATGGTTCAAGCTCAGGAATGAGCGTGTGAGTCCATCGTCCTTTTGTCGAGCTGTTCCACCTTCTTTGCCATCGTGCAATGCTGTTTGGCCTGGTCACGTTGCGTCGTACTGGCTCATGCGTACTCCGCTCCACGGCTTCGGCGACCAAATCCTCCAGTGGTATCATACCGGCTATGACGAGCGCTGCGTCGTCAGAGACTGTTCTAAACGAACAGCTGACTCTGATTGCGCTCAGTCTGTAAGTGGCGCAAATACCTCTTCTATAGCTGGGAGTTGCCATCGCTCTTGCCCAGATTGGCGCTGCATAGAGGATGACGGACCTAATGACACTCATCAGGAGAAGGCGTCTTTGTTGTTTCGGTCCCCGCGTGTTTAGCATAATTCTGGAGAGGGCTCTACAAGAATCCGCTGCCTTTTTATGCACATATTCAAGGTGCTCGCGGAAAGTCAGTCTTGTGTCTATCATGACGCCAAGATACTTTATCGCCCTCTTTGACTCAATGGTGACGTTGCCAATCTTTATGTGGGCCGTTTCCACTGTTTTGCGACTGCTCACAAGGACAACCTCTGTTTTGTGCGCCGCTAGCTCAAGTCCAGCTCTTGTCAGCCAGCTTTGGATGCGACTGATACTTGCGCTGCACATATCCTCTGTGTCTTTTAGCTCCTTTCCTATGGCGACGACGGCTACATCATCAGCAAAGCCAATGGAGTGCGCACCTGTTGGTAGTTCTAAGCGCAGTACACCGTCGTACATAGAATTCCATAGGAGAGGCCCCAACACCGATCCCTGGGGGACTCCAGCAGACACTGTGTGAGTTTGGAGACCCTCGCTCGTGTTGTAGATGAGTGTTCTTCCTTTGAAATAACTCTTTATTGTCTCTTTCAAATATCTAGGGATATTATATTGACACAGCGCATCCAGTATCATATCCCAGCTGGCTGTGTTGAACGCATTTTTAACATCCAGAGCTTGCTATGATGCAGTACTGTTTAGTCCCATGTTTCCATCTGGTCCCTTGGATGGCGGAAGTAGCCAGGTCAACAACTTTACCTAGTGCATCTGTTGTTGACCGGGACTTCCGGAATCCATATTGATTTGGCGACAGGCCACCGGCGCTAGCGATTGCAGTCTCTAGCCTAGAGCAGATTAATTTTTCGAATACCTTCCCCATGGTTCAGAGGCAGATTGGCCTATAAGAAGATGGCCTCGGCGGTCCGCCCTTAGGTAATAGTACCAGGCTCTGCATCTTCCAGATTGCAGGGAACGTTTCCTCAGTCATACATTTGTTGTATAATTCTGTGAACGTTCCCGGGTGCAAGGCAATGGCTAGCTTTAGCGCACGGTTTGGGATCCCGTCTGGCCCGGAGGCAGAGTTGGATCTAAGACTACTAGCAGCTACTAAAATTTCATCGTCTGTAGCCAAGACAATGTTATCACTGGCCGAGTTCTGATTAGCTGTCGCATAGTCAGGGCCATGGATGGAGCTTAATCTTTGTGGAAAGAGCGTTTCCACGATTGATTTTAGCTCCAAACGATCCGTAGGCTGCACCTGTTTGCCGGCGTATAGTCTTTTGACAATGATCTTGTATGCTCTGCCCCAAGGGTCAAATTCTGCGGAGTCGCACAAGTCGAGAAATACTCTCGTTTGCTTGCCAGTATGGCCTTCTTTAGCTGCCTTCTTGCCGCCTGATACGCTAACTGTAATTCTACATACGTCGGCCTACCGCGGACCCGTTGGTAGCTTCTTCTCGCCCGAATGCATGTACGGCGGATTTCGCTTATTTGCTCATTCCACCAGTACATAGGCGCTTGCTGTCGCATGAACTGTTTGCGCTGTTGCATGCTGCTATTGCAGGCACTCTGTATTTGAGCAACCATTTGGCAAGCTCTGGCCTCAGCATTGCCAGATGCTCCCAGCGACTGGATGGCCTCCGAAAAGACGGCGGGATTAAAGGTATCTAGCCGATAAGACTCTCTGAACAAAGTTTGTGCCCTGCCAGGTGACCCCCCGATTGAGAAGAGAACCGCTGCATGATCGCTACCCGTGTAGTCTTCGCAAAGGCTCCACTTTGCCTCCCGGAAAAGGGAAGAAGTGACAAAAGTAATGTCAATTATAGACCCGTAACCAGCCCGACTGAAGGTGAACTCATGGCCAGTGTTGAGCAGAGCCACGTCGAGCGTTGCGAAGATCTCCAGCAGTATACGGCCTCTGGCATTTGTGCTGTGACTACCCCATTCCATCGCCCATGCGTTGAAGTCCCCTGCTATAATGGCCTTCCGGCCCCTTGCATCCTCGGCGAGCTCATCAAGCACCGTTGCGAATTCGCTGAGTTGCATGCTGGGGGCCAGGTAGCAACTGTATAGCCACAAATTGCAGTATCGGGCGCGTACGAACCCATTAAATGACTTGACATTTGCAAGTAAATTCGCTGGGTTGCTGCATACCCACAGCGCCGCTTTGCCACTAGTGTCCGCGGCCCATGTCCTGGGACAACTTGTCTTACAATGGTGAGGCTCACTAAGGAAAGCTACATCTATGCATTTTTCAATTGTAGTCTGCTCTAGTAGATCTTGGGCAGCAATACAATGGTTCAGGTTGAGTTGTAGGAACCTTAGCATTTAATTTTTTTGGCTGCTTCGCGGTAGGATGGACACTTGAAGCTGCCTGCTGCGTGGTCAGTCTGCTTTTCTCCTTTCCGAACGCAGAGGCTGAATTTCGGTGACTTGGAGCAGGCTTTTGCGCTGTGACCCAAATCTCCGCACCTGAAACAGGTACCTTTTAGGTCGCAATCGCTTCTGCAGTTCGCTGCGATATGACCGTAATCCATTCATTTGAAACAGCGTTTAGGCTGTTCTACGGCTCGGATACGACTTACTACCCATCCCACTCTGATCTTAGCTAACTCGATCAGTGCTCTGGCTTTTGAGACTAGCAGGACGACAGTAGCTCTTTGTTGTCCACCAAAAGCTGGCCGAAGCGATTTAATCGCCTCAATAGACAAGGAGCTGTCTTTCATCGCCTCCCAATTGAATTAATGATCTCCTCTTTGGTAGCCAACTCATCCAGATCGCGAATCTCGATGTGCGCCGATTCGGTAAGTGTTTTCACTACCGCTCCGGCTTCCTACTCATTTGCAGCAAAAAATCCCCCTTTGCTGTCTTCCTGATTCCCTGCCGTCCCCGCTCAAATGCTTTAAGCTTGGGTCGCTCCTAACCACACGCAACATATCCGCATAGCTGCAGCCATCTACTCCCGAGATCGCAATTGCGTCTGCCCTGGGTCGTTTTTGAAGTGGCTTGCGCCCTTTGACCACTGTCCAGCTATCTGCGTTGGTTTGTATCCCTGGCTGATTGGGATTTGCAGGAGCAGCCCGTGGAGCCATTGGCTCCTTTGGGGGTGCGATCTGCTTATTGGGCCGCGGTTTCTTAGAGGGAGTCTGTTAGTATTTCTACATGTTTCCTGCCTGGTTGCCTTCTGCATTGGCGGGGTTGTCTGCACCTCGCAGTTTTTAAACGTGCGATGCAGAGCATCACCGCCGATTTTTGCGGGTGTGTGTGTGTGTGTGTGTGTGTGTGTGTGGTGTGTGTGTGTGTGTGTGTGTGTGTGTGTGTGTGTGTGTGTGTGTGTGGTGTGTGTGTGTGTGTGTGTGTGTGTGTGTGTGTGTGGGTGGTGGGGTGGTGCGTGGTGTGTGTGTGTGTGTGTGTGTGTGTGGGTGTGTGTGTGTGTGTGTGTGGTGTGTGTGTGTGGTGTGTGTGGGGGGGGTGTGTGTGTGTGTGTGTGTGTGTGTGGTGTGTGTGTGTGTGTGTGTGTGTGTGTGTGTGTGTGTGTGGGTGTGGGGGTGTGTGTGTGTGTGTGTGTGGGGTGGGGTGTGTGTGTGTGTGTGTGTGTGTGTGTGTGTGTGTGTGTGTGTGTGTGTGTGTGTGTGTGTGTGGGGTGTGTGTGTGTGTGTGTGGGTGTGTGTGTGTGTGTGTGTGTGTGTGTGTGTGTGTGTGTGTGTGTGTGTGTGTGTGTGTGTGTGTGTGTGTGTGTGTGTGTGTGTGTGTGTGTGTGTGTGTGTGTGTGTGTGTGTGTGTGTGTGTGTGTGTGTGTGTGTGTGTGTGTCTTCTCGTCTTCTGCTTCGTTCAATTCTGCGGGCTCCACCATGACCGTGGCCGCGAAGGAGCTTTTAGCTTCCACGCTGCCTCCGATTCCAGCATGGTGTTGACTAGGTTGTCCGCTCTAATGGAGCGGCCCACTGCTTCCTCTAGGCATCGCCTGTCCTCGAGGAAACGTCCACACACGAAGAGGGCGTGGTTGGCGTCTTCCACCAGACCTTGTCCACACCAGGGGCATTCGTCAGTTTCGTCATGCCCAAATCGCTTCAGATAGCTGCGGAAGCAGCCGTGTCCAGAGAGAATCTGCGAAAGATAAAAATTTATTCACCATGCTTACGATTGATCCATGGTTCAAGCTCAGGAATGAGCGTGTGAGTCCATCGTCCTTTTGTCGAGCTGTTCCACCTTCTTTGCCATCGTGCAATGCTGTTTGGCCTGGTCACGTTGCGTCGTACTGGCTCATGCGTACTCCGCTCCACGGCTTCGGCGACCAAATCCTCCAGTGGTATCATACCGGCTATGACGAGCGCTGCGTCGTCAGAGACTGTTCTAAACGAACAGCTGACTCTGATTGCGCTCAGTCTGTAAGTGGCGCAAATACCTCTTCTATAGCTGGGAGTTGCCATCGCTCTTGCCCAGATTGGCGCTGCATAGAGGATGACGGACCTAATGACACTCATCAGGAGAAGGCGTCTTTGTTGTTTCGGTCCCCGCGTGTTTAGCATAATTCTGGAGAGGGCTCTACAAGAATCCGCTGCCTTTTTATGCACATATTCAAGGTGCTCGCGGAAAGTCAGTCTTGTGTCTATCATGACGCCAAGATACTTTATCGCCCTCTTTGACTCAATGGTGACGTTGCCAATCTTTATGTGGGCCGTTTCCACTGTTTTGCGACTGCTCACAAGGACAACCTCTGTTTTGTGCGCCGCTAGCTCAAGTCCAGCTCTTGTCAGCCAGCTTTGGATGCGACTGATACTTGCGCTGCACATATCCTCTGTGTCTTTTAGCTCCTTTCCTATGGCGACGACGGCTACATCATCAGCAAAGCCAATGGAGTGCGCACCTGTTGGTAGTTCTAAGCGCAGTACACCGTCGTACATAGAATTCCATAGGAGAGGCCCCAACACCGATCCTGGGGGACTCCAGCAGACACTGTGTGAGTTTGGAGACCCTCGCTCGTGTTGTAGATGAGTGTTCTTCCTTTGAAATACTCTTTATGTCTCTTCAAATTTAGGGATATTATATGACACAGGCATCCAGTATAATCCAGCTGGCGTGTTGAACGCATTTTTAACATCCAGAGTTGCTATGATGCAGTACTGCTTAGTCCCATGTTTCCATCTGGTCCCTTGGATGGCGGAAGTGGCCAGGTCAACAACTTTACCTAGTGCATCTGTTGTTGACCGGGACTTCCGGAATCCATATTGATTTGGCGACAGGCCACCGGCGCTAGCGATTGCAGTCTCTAGCCTAGAGCAGATTAATTTTTCGAATACCTTCCCCATGGTGTCTAAGAGGCAGATTGGCCTATAAGAAGATGGCTCTTCTGGCGGTTTCCCAGCCTTAGGTAATAGTACCAGGCTCTGCATCTTCCAGATTGCAGGGAACGTTTCCTCAGTCATACATTTGTTGTATAATTCTGTGAACGTTCCCGGGTGCAAGGCAATGGCTAGCTTTAGCGCACGGTTTGGGATCCCGTCTGGCCCGGGGGCAGAGTTGGATCTAAGACTACTAGCAGCTACTAAAATTTCATCGTCTGTAGCCAAGACAATGTTATCACTGGCCGAGTTCTGATTAGCTGTCGCATAGTCAGGGCCATGGATGGAGCTTAATCTTTGTGGAAAGAGCGTTTCCACGATTGATTTTAGCTCCAAACGATCCGTAGGCTGCACCTGTTTGCCGGCGTATAGTCTTTTGACAATGGTCTTGTATGCTCTGCCCCAAGGGTCAAATTCTGCGGAGTCGCACAAGTCGAGAAAATACTCTCGTTTGCTTGGCCTTCTTTAGCTGCCTTCTTGCCGCCTGATACGCTAACTGTAATTCTACATACGTCGGCCTACCGCGGGCCCGTTGGTAGCTTCTTCTCGCCCGAATGCATGTACGGCGGATTTCGCTTATTTGCTCATTCCACCAGTACATAGGCGCTTGCTGTCGCATGAACTGTTTGCGCTGTTGCATGCTGCTATTGCGGTTGTTTGAGCTGGTGCGTGCGAGTCCGGGGGCGTTTCTGGGCGGCGCCGAGGTCGTCGGTTCGGCGGTGTCCCCCCCCGGCGCGGCCCGCCGCTCTGCGTGGGCCCCCCTCGGCCGTTCGGCCGCCGCGGGTGGGGCGTCGCAACAACTTGTCTTACAATGGTGAGGCTCACTAAGGAAAGCTACATCTATGCATTTTTCAATTGTAGTCTGCTCTAGTAGATCTTGGGCAGCAATACAATGGTTCAGGTTGAGTTGTAGGAACCTTAGCATTTAATTTTTCTGGCTGCTTCGCGGTAGGATGGACACTTGAAGCTGCCTGCTGCGTGGTCAGTCTGCTTTTCTCCTTTCCGAACGCAGAGGCTGCATTTCGGTGGCTTGGAGCAGGCTTTTGCGCTGTGACCCAAATCTCCGCACCTGAAACAGGTACCTTTTAGGTCGCAATCGCTTCTGCATCGCGCAATGACCGTAATCCAGGCATTTGAAACAGCGTTTAGGCTGTTCTACGGCTCGGATACGACATACTACCCATCCCACTCTGATCTTAGCTAACTCGATCAGTGCTCTGGCTTTTGAGACTGGCAGGACGACAGTAGCTTTGTTGTCCACCAAAGCGGCCGAAGGATAAGACAAGAGCTGTCTTTCATCGCCTCCTGATTGAATTAATGATCTCCTCTTTGGTCGCCAACTCATCCAGATCCGAATCTCGATGTGCGCCGATTCGGTAAGTGTTTTCACTACCGCTCGGGCGCCTAGGGCTTTCCACAGCTCGTGAAGAAACTCAGCCTATGCTCCGGCTTCCTACCATTTGCAGCAACAAATCCCCTTTTGCTGTCTTCCTGATTCCCTGCCGTCCCCGCTCAAATGTTTTAAGCTTGGGTCGCTCCTAACCACACGCAACATGTCCGCATAGCTGCAGCCATCTACTCCCGAGATCGCAATTGCGTCTGCCCTGGGTCGTTTTTGAAGTGGCTTGCGCCCTTTGACCACTGTCCAGCTATCTGCGTTGGTTTGTATCCCTGGCTGATTGGGATTTGCAGGAGCAGCCCGTGGAGCCATTGGCTCCTTTGGGGGTGCGATCTGCTTATTGGGCCGTGGTTTCTTAGAGGGAGTCTGTTTCTTTCTTTCCGGAGAAACTTCCCTCGAACGCTTGGGGGTATTGATACCTGCGGTAGTATTTCTACATGTTTCCTGCCTGGTTGCCTTCTGCATTGGCGGGGTTGTCTGCACCTCGCAGTTTTTAAACGTGCGATTGCAGAGCATCACCGCCGATTTTTGCAGGTTAACTAGCCTGGCTAGCTCTTCCCTCATCAGGGCATTTATATGCCGCTGACCCCCAAATAGTACTGATAACCCTTCTAGGGCAACGCCTATCTGGTCTATAATCTTATTCAGAGATCTTGGTGCCTGGCACCCTTCAATTGGTGACTGGATGGGCTCAGTCAGCTGCTGCGGCGTAGTCTGCTGATGCTGCGGCGATCGCTGCAACGTTGAGCGACGCGCAAATGCCTGGAGCTCATCCTCCATTCTGGCTTCCATCCTTGCTCCGACTACCTAGGCGAAAAGCCTGTAGTGGGCGACACCTACTACTACTTGGTCTGGAGGCTTAATTAGGCTTGTATACCTGTAAGCTAAGACTCAGCTTTAATGCGGTGTGGGCCTGAAAGTATGCACTACTTTCTATCGCTGCAACTTCACTTCGGAAGTTGGGTTGCTGTCTTTGCTAAGACTACAACTCACCAGAGCTGGTTTGGTGAGCAGCTGATTGCCCGCTGCAGTTACCAGCACTACTAACAGCTGTTAGAGTGAATGCACCTGCTTACTTATTTGCATAAGCGTGACGGCAAAATTTTTCCTTTTCACGCGGAAAAAAAAAAAAAGCAAGAAAACCGACGCCACAAACTCTACCGACGCTATCGCCCTCCTCCCTTGGGCCAACAACCTCGACCGTCACCGAATTACTCCGCGTTCTTCTTTTGTCGCACGGTAAGCCAATTCGATTGCCTCTAGTTCTGCTAGGCACGACGCGCCCACAGCCTCCACGTTTGCTAATTTTGCACTTTTGCAGCGGAAAAACAAAGTCCAAATTGACGTTTTCGATGGAACACTTTGCGATAGCGACCGTACTCCACGAAAACACAACTGTGTGTCTGTGTGTGTGTGTGCTGTGTGTGTGTGTGTGTGTGTGTGTGTGTGTGTGTGTGTGTGTGTGTGTGTGTGTGTGTGTGTGTGTGTGTGTGTGTGTGTGTGTGTGTGTGTGTGTGTGTGTGTGTGTGTGTGTGTGTGTGTGTGTGTGTGTGTGTGTGTGTGTGTGTGTGTGTGTGTGTGTGTGTGTGTCTGTGTGTGTGTGTCTGTGTGTGTGTCTGTGTGTGTGTCTGTGTGTGTGTCTGTGTGTGTGTCTGTGTGTGTGTGTCTGTGTGTGTGTCTGTGTGTGTGTGTCTGTGTGTGTGTGTCTGTGTGTGTGTGTGTGTGTGTGTGTGTGTGTGTGTGTGTGTGTGTGTGTGTGTCTGTGTGTGTGTCTGTGTGTGTGTCTGTGTGTGTGTGTCTGTGTGTGTGTGTCTGTGTGTGTGTGTCTGTGTGTGTGTGTGTGTGTGTGTGTGTGTGTGTGTGTGTGTGTGTGTGTGTGTGTGTGTGTGTGTGTGTGTGTGTGTGTGTGTGTGTGTGTGTGTGTGTGTGTGTGTGTGTGTGTGTGTGTGTGTGTGTGTGTGTGTGTGTGTGTGTGTGTGTGTGTGTGTGTGTGTGTGTGTGTGTGTGTGTGTGTGTGTGTGTGTGTGTGTGTGTGTGTGTGTGTGTGTGTGTGTGTGTGTGTGTGTGTGTGTGTGTGTGTGTGTGTGTGTGTGTGTGTGTGTGTGTGTGTGTGTGTGTGTGTGTGTGTGTGTGTGTGTGTGTGTGTGTGTGTGTGTGTGTGTGTGTGTGTGTGTGTGTGTGTGTTTTTTTTTTTTTTTTTTTTTATATTCGTTTTTATTAAATTAATTTACATAGTTTATATGCATAATTTAAGTGTAGCGCACAGTGCTTGCGGGACGGCCGTAAAGCATTGCTTCGCAAGCGCTTTGCGCTAACTTAAACGGGTTCAGCTCGTCTTCTGCTTCGTTCAATTCTGCGGAGCTCCACCATGACCGTGGCCGCGAAGGAGCTTATTAGCTTCCACGCTGCCTCCGATTCCAGCATGGTGTTGACTAGGTTGTCCGCTCTAAGAGCGGCCCACTGCTTCCTCTAGGCATCGCCTGTCCTCGAGGAAATGTCCACACACGAAGAGGGCGTGGTTGGCGTCTTCCACCAGACCTTGTCCACACCAGCGGCCTTTGGCCAGTTTCGTCATGGCCAAATCGCTTCAGATAGCTGCGGAAGCAGCCGTGTCCAGAGAGAATCTGCGAAAGATAAAAATTTATTTCACCATGCTTACGATTGATCCATGGTTCAAGCTCAGGAATGAGCGTGTGAGTCCATCGTCCTTTTGTCGAGCTGTTCCACCTTCTTTGCCATCGTGCAATACTGTTTGGCCTGGTCACGTTGCGTCGTACTGGCTCATGCGTACTCCGCTCCACGGCTTCGGCGACCAAATCCTCCAGTGGTATCATACCGGCTATGACGAGCGCTGCGTCGTCAGAGACTGTTCTAAACGAACAGCTGACTCTGATTGCGCTCAGTCTGTAAGTGGCGCAAATACCTCTTCTATAGCTGGGAGTTGCCATCGCTCTTGCCCAGATTGGCGCTGCATAGAGGATGACGGACCTAATGACACTCATCAGGAGAAGGCGTCTTTGTTGTTTCGGTCCCCGCGTGTTTAGCATAATTCTGGAGAGGGCTCTACAAGAATCCGCTGCCTTTTTATGCACATATTCAAGGTGCTCGCGGAAAGTCAGTCTTGTGTCTATCATGACGCCAAGATACTTTATCGCCCTCTTTGACTCAATGGTGACGTTGCCAATCTTTATGTGGGCCGTTTCCACTGTTTTGCGACTGCTCACAAGGACAACCTCTGTTTTGTGCGCCGCTAGCTCAAGTCCAGCTCTTGTCAGCCAGCTTTGGATGCGACTGATACTTGCGCTGCACATATCCTCTGTGTCTTTTAGCTCCTTTCTTATGGCGACGACGGCTACATCATCAGCAAAGCCAATGGAGTGCGCACCTGTTGGTAGTTTTAAGCGCAGTACACCGTCGTACATAGAATTCCATAGGAGAGGCCCCAACACCGATCCCTGGGGGACTCCAGCAGACACTGTGTGAGTTTGGAGACCCTCGCTCGTGTTGTAGATGAGTGTTCTTCCTTTGAAATAACTCTTTATTGTCTCTTTCAAATATCTAGGGATATTATATTGACACAGCGCATCCAGTATCATATCCCAGCTGGCTGTGTTGAACGCATTTTTAACATCCAGAGTTGCTATGATGCAGTACTGCTTAGTCCCATGTTTCCATCTGGTCCCTTGGATGGCGGAAGTGGCCAGGTCAACAACTTTACCTAGTGCATCTGTTGTTGACCGGGACTTCCGGAATCCATATTGATTTGGCGACAGGCCACCGGCGCTAGCGATTGCAGTCTCTAGCCTAGAGCAGATTAATTTTTCGAATACCTTCCCCATGGTGTCTAAGAGGCAGATTGGCCTATAAGAAGATGGCTCTTCTGGCGGTTTCCCATCCTTAGGTAATAGTACCAGGCTCTGCATCTTCCAGATTGCAGGGAACGTTTCCTCAGTCATACATTTGTTGTATAATTCTGTGAACGTTCCCGGGTGCAAGGCAATGGCTAGCTTTAGCGCACGGTTTGGGATCCCGTCTGGCCCGGGGGCAGAGTTGGATCTAAGACTACTAGCAGCTACTAAAATTTCATCGTCTGTAGCCAAGACAATGTTATCACTGGCCGAGTTCTGATTAGCTGTCGCATAGTCAGGGCCATGGATGGAGCTTAATCTTTGTGGAAAGAGCGTTTCCACGATTGATTTTAGCTCCAAACGATCCGTAGGCTGCACCTGTTTGCCGGCGTATAGTCTTTTGACAATGATCTTGTATGCTCTGCCCCAAGGGTCAAATTCTGCGGAGTCGCACAAGTCGAGAAATACTCTCGTTTGCTTGCCAGTATGGCCTTCTTTAGCTGCCTTCTTGCCGCCTGATACGCTAACTGTAATTCTACATACGTCGGCCTACCGCGGACCCGTTGGTAGCTTCTTCTCGCCCGAATGCATGTACGGCGGATTTCGCTTATTTGCTCATTCCACCAGTACATAGGCGCTTGCTGTCGCATGAACTGTTTGCGCTGTTGCATGCTGCTATTGCAGGCACTCTGTATTTGAGCAACCATTTGGCAAGCTCTGGCCTCAGCATTGCCAGATGCTCCCAGCGACTGGATGGCCTCCGAAAAGACGGCGGGATTAAAGGTATCTAGCCGATAAGACTCTCTGAACAAAGTTTGTGCCCTGCCAGGTGACCCCCCGATTGAGAAGAGAACCGCTGCATGATCGCTACCCGTGTAGTCTTCGCAAAGGCTCCACTTTGCCTCCCGGAAAAGGGAAGAAGTGACAAAAGTAATGTCAATTATAGACCCGTAACCAGCCCGACTGAAGGTGAACGCATGGCCAGTGTTGAGCAGAGCCACGTCGAGCGTTGCGAAGATCTCCAGCAGTATACGGCCTCTGGCATTTGTGCTGTGACTACCCCATTCCATCGCCCATGCGTTGAAGTCCCCTGCTATAATGGCCTTCCGGCCCCTTGCATCCTCGGCGAGCTCATCAAGCACCGTTGCG
>JAWNON010000212.1:0-5000 GCA_035045945.1 Drosophila anceps
CGCACACACACACACACGCGCACACACACACACACACACACACACACACACACACACACACACACACACACACACACACACACACACACACACACACACACACACACACACACACACACACACGCGCACACACACACACACGCGCACACACACACACACACACACACACACACACACGCACACACACACACACGCGCACACACACACACAAACACACACACACACACACACTCAACACACACAGGAGGAGTTGAGTTGTGTTTTCGAGGAGTACGGTCGCCATCGCAAAGTGTTCCATCGAAGACGTCAATTTGGACTTTGTTTTTTCGCTGCAAAAATTAGCAAACGTGGAGGATGTGGGCGCGTCGTGCCTAGCAGAACTAGAGGCGGTCGAATTGGCTTACCGTGCGACAAAAGAAGAACGCGGCGTAATTAGGTGACGGTCGAGGTTGTTGGCCCAAGGGAGGAGGGCGATAGCGTCGGTAGAGTTTGTGGCGTCGGTTTTCTTGCTTTTTCTTTTTTCCGCGCGAAAAGGAAAAATTTTGCCGTCACGCTTATGCAAATAAGTAAGCAGGTGCATTCACTCTAACAGCTGTTAGTAGTGCTGGAAACTGCAGCGGGCAATCAGCTGCTCACCAAACCAACTCTGGTGAGTTGTAGTCTTAGCAAAGACAGCAACCCAACTTCCGAAGTGAAGTTGCAGCGATAGAAAGTAGTGCATACTTTCAGGCCCACACCGCATTTAAGCTGAGTCTTGGCTTACAGGTCTACAAGCCTAATCAAGCCTCCAGACCAAGTAGTAGTAGGTGTCGCCCACTACAGGCTTTTCGCCTTGGTAGTCGGAGCAAGGATGGAAGCCAGAATGGAGGATGAGCTCCAGGCATTTGCGCGTCGCTCAACGTTGCAGCGATCACCGGAGCATCAGCAGACTACGCCGCAGCAGCTGACTGAGCCCATCCAGTCACCAATTGAAGGGTGCCAGGCACCAAGATCTTTGAATAAGATTATAGACCAGATAGGCGTTGCCCTAGAAGGGTTATCAGTACTATTTGGGGGTCAGCGGCATATAAATGCCCTGATGAGGGAAGAGCTAGCCAGGCTAGTTAACCTGCAAAAATCGGCGGTGATGCTCTGCAATCGCACGTTTAAAAACTGCGAGGTGCAGACAACCCCGCCAATGCAGAAGGCAACCAGGCAGGAAACATGTAGAAATACTACCGCAGGTATCAATACCCCCAAGCGTTCGAGGGAAGTTTCTCCGGAAAGAAAGAAACAGACTCCCTCTAAGAAACCGCGGCCCAATAAGCAGATCGCACCCCCAAAGGAGGCAATGGCACCATAGGCTGCTCCTGCAAATTCCAATCAGCCAGGGATACAAACCAAAGCAGATAGCTGGACAGTGGTCAAAGGGCGCAAGCCACTTCAAAAACGACCCAGGGCAGACGCAATTGCGATCTCGGGAGTAGATGGCTGCAGCTATGCGGACATGTTGCGTGTGGTTAGGAGCGACCCAAACTTAAAGCATTTGAGCGGGGACGTGCAGGGAATCAGGAAGACAGCAAAAGGGGATTTGTTGCTGCAAATGAGTAGGAAGCCGGAGCATAGTGCTGAGTTTCTTCACGAAGCTGTAGGCAAAGCCCTAGGCGCCCGAGCGGTAGTGAAAACACTTACCGAATCGGCGCACATCGAGATTCGCGATCTGGATGAGTTGGCGACTAAAGAGGAGATCATTAATTCAATTAGGGAGGCGATGAAAGACAGCTCCTTGTCTATTGAGGCGACTAAATCGCTTCGGCCAGCTTTTGGTGGACAACAAAGAGCTACTGTTGTCCTGCCAGTCTCAAAAGTCAGAGCACTGATCGAGTTAGCTAAGATCAGAGTGGGATGGGTAGTATGTCGTATCCGAGCCGTAGAACAGCCTAAACGCTGTTTCAAATGCCTGGATTACGGTCATATCGCAGCGAACTGCAGAAGCGATTGCGACCTAAAAGGTACCTGTCTCAGGTGCGGTGATTTGGGTCACAGCGCAAAAGCCTGCTCCAAGCCACCGAAATGCAGCCTTCGGAAAGGAGAAAAGCAGACTGACCACGCAGCAGGCAGCTTCAAGTGTTCATCCTACCGCGAAGCAGCCAGAAAAATTAAATGCTAAGGTTCCTACAACTCAACCTGAACCATTGTATTGCTGCCCAAGATCTACTAGAGCAGACTACAATTGAAAAATGCATAGATGTAGCTTTCCTTAGTGAGCCTCACCATTGTAAGACAAGTTGTCCCAGAACATGGGCCGCGGACACTAGTGGCAAAGCGGCGCTGTGGGTATGCAGCAACCCAGCGAATTTACTTGCAAATGTCAAGTCATTTAATGGGTTCGTACGCGCCCGATACTGCAATTTGTGGCTATACAGTTGCTACCTGGCCCCCAGCATGTAACTCAGCGAATTCGCAGCGGTGCTTGATGAGCTCGCCGAGGATGCAAGGGGCCGGAAGGCCTTTATAGCAGGGGACTTCAGCGCATGGGCGATGGAATGGGGTAGTCACAGCACAAATGCCAGAGGCCGTATACTGCTGGAGATCTTCGCAACGCTCGACGTGGCTCTGCTCAACACTGGCCATGAGTTCACCTTCAGTCGGGCTGGTTACGGGTCTATAATTGACATTACGTTTGTCACTTTTTCCCTTTTCCGGGAGGCAAAGTGGAGCCTTTGCGAAGACTACACGGGTAGCGATCATGCAGCGGTTCTGTTCTCAATCGGGGGGTCACCAGGCAGGGCACAAACTTTGTTCAGAGAGTCTTATCGGCTAGATACCTTTAATCCTGCCGTCTTTTCGGAGGCCATCCAGTCGCTGGGAGCATCTGGCAATGCTGAGGCCACAGCTTGCCAAATGGTTGCTCAAGTACAGAGTGCCTGCAATAGCAGCATGCAACAGCGCAAACAGTTCATGCGACAGCAAGCGCCTATATACTGGTGGAATGAGCAAATAAGCGAAATCCGCCGTACATGCATTCGGGCAAGAAGAAGCTACCAACGGGCCCGCGGTAGGCCGACGTATGTAGAATTACAGTTAGCGTATCAGGCGGCAAGAAGGCAGCTAAAGAAGGCCATACTGGCAAGCAAACGAGAGTATTTTCTCGACTTGTGCGACTCCGCAGAATTTGACCCTTGGGGCAGAGCATACAAGACCATTGTCAAAAGACTATACGCCGGCAAACAGGTGCAGCCTACGGATCGTTTGGAGCTAAAATCAATCGTGGAAACGCTCTTTCCACAAAGATTAAGCTCCATTCATGGCCCTGACTATGCGACAGCTAATCAGAACTCGGCCAGTGATAACATTGTCTTGGCTACAGACGATGAAATTTTAGTAGCTGCTAGTAGTCTTAGATCCAACTCTGCCCCGGGCCAGACGGGATCCCAAACCGTGCGCTAAAGCTAGCCATTGCCTTGCACCCGGGAACGTTCACAGAATTATACAACAAATGTATGACTGAGGAAACGTTCCCTGCAATCTGGAAGATGCAGAGCCTGGTACTATTACCTAAGGCTGGGAAACCGCCAGAAGAGCCATCTTCTTATAGGCCAATCTGCCTCTTAGACACCATGGGGAAGGTATTTGAAAAATTAATCTGCTCTAGGTTAGAGACTGCAATCGCTAGCGCCGGTGGCCTGTCGCCAAATCAATATGGATTCCGGAAGTCCCGGTCAACAACAGATGCACTAGGTAAAGTTGTTGACCTTGCCACTTCCGCCATCCAAGGGACCAGATGGAAACATGGGACTAAGCAGTACTGCATCATAGCAACTCTGGATGTTAAAAATGCGTTCAACACAGCCAGCTGGGATATGATACTGGATGCGCTGTGTCAATATAATATCCCTAGATATTTGAAAAAGACAATAAAGAGTTATTTCAAAGGAAGAACACTCATCTACAACACGAGCGAGGGTCTCCAAACTCACACAGTGTCTGCTGGAGTCCCCCAGGGATCGGTGTTGGGGCCTCTAATATGGAATTCTATGTACGACGGTGTACTGCGCTTAGAAATACCAACAGGTGCGCACTCCATTGGCTTTGCTGATGATGTAGCCGTCGTCGCCATAGGAAAGGAGCTCAAAGACACAGAGGATATGTGCAGCGCAAGTATCAGTCTCATCCAAAGCTGGCTGACAAGAGCTGGACTTGAGCTAGCGGCGCACAAAACAGAGGTTGTCCTTGTGAGCAGTCGCAAAACAGTGGAAACGGCCCACATAAAGATTGGCAACGTCACCATTGAGTCAAAGAGGGCGATAAAGTATCTTGGCGTCATGATAGACACAAGACTGACTTTCCGCGAGCACCTTGAATATGTGCATAAAAAGGCAGCGGATTCTGGTAGAGCCCTCTCCAGAATTATGTCCTGATGAGTGTCATTAGGTCCGTCATCCTCTATGCAGCGCCAATCTGGGCAAGAGCGATGGCAACTCCCAGCTATAGAAGAGGTATTTGCGCCACTTACAGACTGAGCGCAATCAGAGTCAGCTGTTCATTTAGAACACACGCACACACACGCACACACACACACACACACACACACACACACACACACACACACACACACACACACACACACACACACACACACACACACACACACACACACACACACACACACACACACACACACACACACACACACACACACACACACACACACACACACACACACACACACACACACACACACACACACACACACACACACACACACACACACACACACACACACACACACACACACACACACACACACACACACACACACACACACACACACACACACACACACACACACACACACACACACACACACACACACACACACACACACACACACACACACACACACACACACACACACACACACACACACACACACACACACACACACACACACACACACACACACACACACACACACACACACACACACACACACACACACACACACACACACACACACA
>JAWNON010000212.1:7500-12472 GCA_035045945.1 Drosophila anceps
CACACACACACACACTCACACACACAGACACACACACACACACACACACACACACACACACACACACACACACACACACACACTACTACTACCAACAGGTGCGCACTCCATTGGCTTTGCTGATGATGTAGCCGTCGTCGCCATAGGAAAGGAGCTAAAAGACACAGAGGATATGTGCAGCGCAAGTATCAGTCGCATCCAAAGCTGGCTGACAAGAGCTGGACTTGAGCTAGCGGCGCACAAAACAGAGGTTGTCCTTGTGAGCAGTCGCAAAACAGTGGAAACGGCCCACATAAAGATTGGCAACGTCACCATTGAGTCAAAGAGGGCGATAAAGTATCTTGGCGTCATGATAGACACAAGACTGACTTTCCGCGAGCACCTTGAATATGTGCATAAAAAGGCAGCGGTTTCTTGTAGAGCCCTCTCCAGAATTATGCTAAACACGCGGGGACCGAAACAACAAAGACGCCTTCTCCTGATGAGTGTCAGTAGGTCCGTCATCCTCTATGCAGCGCCAATCTGGGCAAGAGCGATGGCAACTCCCAGCTATAGAAGAGGTATTTGCGCCACTTACAGACTGAGCGCAATCAGAGTCAGCTGTTCGTTTAGAACACTCTCTGACGACGCAGCGCTCGTCATAGCCGGTATGATACCACTGGAGGATTTGGTCGCCGAAGCCGTGGAGCGGAGTACGCATGAGCCAGTACGACGCAACGTGACCAGGCCAAACAGCATTGCACGATGGCAAAGAAGGTGGAACAGCTCGACAAAAGGACGATGGACTCACACGCTCATTCCTGAGCTTGAACCATGGATCAATCGTAAGCATGGTGAAATAAATTTTTATCTTTCGCAGATTCTCTCTGGACACGGCTGCTTCCGCAGCTATCTGAAGCGATTTGGCCATGACGAAACTGACGAATGCCCCTGGTGTGGACAAGGTCTGGTGGAAGACGCCAACCACGCCCTCTTCGTGTGTGGACGTTTCCTCGAGGACAGGCGATGCCTAGAGGAAGCAGTGGGCCGCTCCATTAGAGCGGACAACCTAGTCAACACCATGCTGGAATCGGAGGCAGCGTGGAAGCTAATAAGCTCCTTCGCGGCCACGGTCATGGTGGAGCTCCGCAGAATTGAACGAAGCAGAAGACGAGCTGAACCCGTTTAAGTTAGCACAAAGCGCTTGCGAAGCAATGCTTTACGGCCGTCCCGCAAGCACTGTGCGCTACACTTAAATTAAGCATATTAACTCTGTAAATTAATTTAATGTAAAAAAACGAATATAAAAAAAAAAACACACACACACACACACACACACACACACACACACACACACACACACACACACACACACACACACACACACACACACACACACACACACACACACACACACACACACACACACACACACACACACACACACACACACACACACACACACACACACACACACACACACACACACACACACACACACACACACACACACACACACACACACACACACACACACACACACACACACACACACACACACACACACACACACACACACACACACACACACACACACACACACACACACACACACACACACACACACACACACACACACACACACACACACACACACACACACACACACACACACACACACACACACACACACACACACACACACACACACACACACACACACACACACACACACACACACACACACACACACACACACACACACACACACACACACACACACACACACACACACACACACACACACACACACACACACACACACACACACACACACACACACACACACACACACACACACACACACACACACACACACACACACACACACACACACACACACACACACACACACCACACACACACACACACACACACACACACACACACACACACACACACACACACACACACACACACACACACACACACACACACACACACACACACACACACACACACACACACACACACACACACACACACACACACACACACACACACACACACACACACACACACACACACACACACACACACACACACACACACACACACACACACACACACACACACACACACACACACACACACACACACACACACACACACACACACACACACACACACACACACACACACACACACACACACACACACACACACACACACACACACACACACACACACACACACACACACACACACACACACACACACACACACACACACACACACACACACACACACACACACACACACACACACACACACACACACACACACACACACACACACACACACACACACACACACACACACACACACACACACACACACACACACACACCACACACACACACACACACACACACACACACACACACACACACACACACACACACACACACACACACACACACACACACACACACACACACACACACACACACACACACACACACACACACACACACACACACACACACACACACACACACACACACACACACACACACACACACACACACACACACACACACACACACACACACACACACACACACACACACACACACACACACACACACACACACACACACACACACACACACACACACACACACACACACACACACACACACACACACACACACACACACACACACACACACACACACACACACACACACACACACACACACACACACACACACACACACACACACACACACACACACACACACACACACACACACACACACACACACACACACACACACACACACACACACACACACACACACACACACACACACACACACACACACACACACACACACACACACACACACACACACACACACACACACACACACACACACACACACACACACACACACACACACACACACACACACACACACACACACACACACACACACACACACACACACACACACACACACACACACACACACACACACACACACACACACACACACACACACACACACACACACACACACACACACACACACACACACACACACACACACACACACACACACACACACACACACACACACACACACACACACACACACACACACACACACACACACACACACACACACACACACACACACACACACACACACACACACACACACACACACACACACACACACACACACACACACACACACACACACACACACACACACACACACACACACACACACACACACACACACACACACACACACACACACACACACACACACACACACACACACACACACACACACACACACACACACACACACACACACACACACACACACACACACACACACACACACACACACACACACACACACACACACACACACACACACACACACACACACACACACACACACACACACACACACACACACACACACACACACACACACACACACACACACACACACACACACACACACACACACACACACACACACACACACACACACACACACACACACACACACACACACACACACACACACACACACACACACACACACACACACACACACACACACACACACACACACACACACACACACACACACACACACACACACACACACACACACACACACACACACACACACACACACACACACACACACACACACACACACACACACACACACACACACACACACACACACACACACACACACACACACACACACACACACACACACACACACACACACACACACACACACACACACACACACACACACACACACACACACACACACACACACACACACACACACACACACACACACACACACACACACACACACACACACACACACACACACACACACACACACACACACACACACACACACACACACACACACACACACACACACACACACACACACACACACACACACACACACACACACACACACACACACACACACACACACACACACACACACACACACACACACACACACACACACACACACACACACACACACACACACACACACACACACACACACACACACACACACACACACACACACACACACACACACACACACACACACACACACACACACACACACACACACACACACACACACACACACACACACACACACACACACACACACACACACACACACACACACACACACACACACACACACACACACACACACACACACACACACACACACACACACACACACACACACACACACACACACACACACACACCCACACACACACACACACACACACACACACACACACACACACACACACACACACACACACACACACACACACACACACACACACACACACACACACACACACACACACACACACACACACACACACACACACACACACACACACACACACACACACACACACACACACACACACACACACACACACACACACACACACACACACACACACACACACACACACACACACACACACACACACACACACACACACACACACACACACACACACACACACACACACACACACACACACACACACACACACACACACACACACACACACACACACACACACACACACACACACACACACACACACACACACACACACACACACACACACACACACACACACACACACACACACACACACACACACACACACACACACACACACACACACACACACACACACACACACACACACACACACACACACACACACACACACACACACACACACACACACACACACACACACACACACACACACACACACACACACACACACACACACACACACACACACACACACACACACACACACACACACACACACACACACACACACACACACACACACACAGAGAGAT
>JAWNON010000213.1:7500-10384 GCA_035045945.1 Drosophila anceps
CACACACACACACACACACACACACACACACACACACACACACACACACACACACACACACACACACACACACACACACACACACACACACACACACACACACACACACACACACACACACACACACACACACACACACACACACACACACACACACACACACACACACACACACACACACACACACACACACACACACACACACACACACACACACACACACACACACACACACACACACACACACACACACACACACACACACACACACACACACACACACACACACACACACACACACACACACACACACACACACACACACACACACACACACACACACACACACACACACACACACACACACACACACACACACACACACACACACACACACACACACACACACACACACACACACACACACACACACACACACACACACACACACACACACACACACACACACACACACACACACACACACACACACACACACACACACACACACACACACACACACACACACACACACACACACACACACACACACACACACACACACACACACACACACACACACACACACACACACACACACACACACACACACACACACACACACACACACACACACACACACACACACACACACACACACACACACACACACACACACACACACACACACACACACACACACACACACACACACACACACACACACACACACACACACACACACACACACACACACACACACACACACACACACACACACACACACACACACACACACACACACACACACACACACACACACACACACACACACACACACACACACACACACACACACACACACACACACACACACACACACACACACACACACACACACACACACACACACACACACACACACACACACACACACACACACACACACACACACACACACACACACACACACACACACACACACACACACACACACACACACACACACACACACACACACACACACACACACACACACACACACACACACACACACACACACACACACACACACACACACACACACACACACACACACACACACACACACACACACACACACACACACACACACACACACACACTCCTCTATGCAGCGCCAATCTGGGCAAGAGCGATGGCAACTCCCAGCTATAGAAGAGGTATTTGCGCCACTTACAGACTGAGCGCAATCAGAGTCAGCTGTTCGCTTAGAACAGTCTCTGACGACGCAGCGCTCGTCATAGCCGGCATGATACCACTGGAAGATTTGGTCGCCGAAGCCGTGGAGCGGAGTACGCACGAGCCAGTACGACGCAACATGACCAGGCCAAACAGCATTGCACCATGGCAAAGAAGGTGGAACAGCTCGACAAAAGGACGATGGACTCACATGCTTATTCCTGAGCTTGAACCATGGATCAATCGTAAGCATGGTGAAATAAATTTTTATCTTTCGCAAAAAAAAAAAAAAAAAAAAAAAAAACGCACACATACACACACACACACACACACACACACACACACACACACACACACACACACACACACACACACACACACACACACACACACACACACACACACACACACACACACACACACACACACACACACACACACACACACACACACACACACACACACACACACACACACACACACACACACACACACACACACACACACACACACACACACACACACACACACACACACACACACACACACACACACACACACACACACACACACACACACACACACACACACACACACACACACACACACACACACACACACACACACACACACACACACACACACACACACACACACACACACACACACACACACACACACACACACACACACACACACACACACACACACACACACACACACACACACACACACACACACACACACACACACACACACACACACACACACACACACACACACACACACACACACACACACACACACACACACACACACACACACACACACACACACACACACACACACACACACACACACACACACACACACACACACACACACACACACACACACACACACACACACACACACACACACACACACACACACACACACACACACACACACACACACACACACACACACACACACACACACACACACACACACACACACACACACACACACACACACACACACACACACACACACACACACACACACACACACACACACACACACACACACACACACACACACACACACACACACACACACACACACACACACACACACACACACACACACACACACACACACACACACACACACACACACACACACACACACACACACACACACACACACACACACACACACACACACACACACACACACACACACACACACACACACACACACACACACACACACACACACACACACACACACACACACACACACACACACACACACACACACACACACACACACACACACACACACACACACACACACACACACACACACACACACACACACACACACACACACACACACACACACACACACACACACACACACACACACACACACACACACACACACACACACACACACACACACACACACACACACACACACACACACACACACACACACACACACACACACACACACACACACACACACACACACACACACACACACACACACACACACACACACACACACACACACACACACACACACACACACACACACACACACACACACACACACACACACACACACACACACACACACACACACACACACACACACACACACACACACACAC
>JAWNON010000215.1:0-30957 GCA_035045945.1 Drosophila anceps
AATGTTGTCATCGATGTGGATGTAAAATATGTAGTGGTTATTAAATATATGTATCAAACTGTAATAAATATCACGTTTGATATTGCTTCGCATAACGTTTTCGTGCTCCCATTAACAGAATTTTGTCTTTCAATAAAATAATTAGTCCAACTCTGTAATATAATTCAAAATGGCGTCATTTAAATGGCTGCCAATTGCCACGCTGCTAAAAATTATATGCAAATAAGCTGATTTGTTACTTAGTAGCTAATTCATATATCTGGGAGTAGAAAAAGATGAGCAGTTCCATATGAGCACACCCATTTTTACTGTTGCCATCGATTTGGATGTAAAATATGTAGTGGTTATTAAATGTATATATCAAACTGTAATAAATATCACGTTTGATATTGCTTCGCATAACATTTTCGTGCTCCCATTAACAGAATTTTGTCTTCCAATAATATGATGAGTAGTCCAACTCTGTTATATAATTCAAAATGGCGTCATTTAAATGGCTGCCAATTGCCGCGCAGCTAAAAATTATATGCAAATAAGCTGATTTGTTACTTAGTAGCTAATTCATATATCTGGGAGTAGAAAAAGATGAGCAGTTCTACATGAGAACATCCATTTTTACTGTTGTCATCGATGTGGATGTAAAATATGTAGTGGTTATTAAATATATATATCAAACTGTAATAAATATCGCGTTTAATGTTGCTTCGCAAAACATTTTCGTGCTCCCATTAACAGAATTTTGTCTTCCAATAAAATAATTAGTCCAACTCTGTAATATAATTCAAAATGGCGTCATTTAAATGGCTGCCAATTGCCGCGCAGCTAAAAATTATATGCAAATAAACTGATTTGTTACTTAGTAGCTAATTCATATATCTGGGAGTAGAAAAAGATGAGCAGTTCCACATGAGCACACCCATTTTTACTGTTGTCATCGATGTGGATGTAAAATATGTAGTGGTTATTAAATATATATATCAAACTGTAATAAATATCACGTTTGATATTGCTTCGCATAACATTTTCGTGCTCCCATTAACAGAATTTTGTCTTCCAATAAGATGATTAGTCCAACTCTGTGATATAATTCAAAATGGCGTCATTTAAATGGCTGCCAATTGCCGCGCAGCTAAAAATTATATGCAAATAAGCTGATTTGTTACTTAGTAGCTAATTCATATATCTGGGAGTAGAAAAAGATGAGCAGTTCCACAAGAGCACACCCATTTTTACTGTTGTCATCTATGTGGATATAAAATATGTAGTGGTTATTAAATATATTAATTATGTTTTATATGTTGTCACTCGTTTCGAATTGATTAAGACCACGAGTACTGGTGAGATTTGCAAAGTATATTTATTAAAGGCGTCCGCCGTTCAATATGAATGATTACAAAAACTAAATCTACCAAGCATAAATTCTTAATCACTAAGCTATGGTCATTGGCGACGCCGCCGCTGCCGTCGGCAGCGCTGTCGCTGTCGTTAGCCACATTGTTGCTGGCCGCGGTGTCGCTGCCGCCGCTGTTGTTGGCAGCCGCACCGGCAAAGTGCAACGTTAGCGCCTCGTGCAGAGTGTTATGTTACTCGGCGGATGTTATTCAAGAATGTTGCGGGGCGCTGACTTTACTCCGCTGATCGGTGGCGTAGCCGTACTTGACACCCGAGTTTTGGACATTCTTGCTGACTGACGTAACTGCTGATTCAGTCGCTGCGACCCCAACATTGTGAGAATACTCTTTCCATTTTGGGGTCGCTGGGAGCTCACAGTTAACTTATATATCAAACTGTAATAAATATCACGTTTGATATTGCTTCGCATAACATTTTCGTGCTCCCATTAACAGAATTTTGTCTTCCAATAAGATGATTAGTCCAACTCTGTAATATAATTCAAAATGGCGTCATTTAAATGGCTGCCAATTGCCGCGCAGCTAAAAATTATATGCAAATAAGCTGATTTGTTACTTAGTAGCTAATTCACATATCTGGGAGTAGAAAAAGATGAGCAGTTCCACATGAGCACACCCATTTTTACTGTTGTCATCGATGTGGATATAAAATATGTAGTGGTTATTAAATATATATATCAAACTGTAATAAATATCACGTTTGATATTGCTTCGCATAACATTTTCGTGCTCCCATTAACAGAATTTTGTCTTCCAATAAGATGATTAGTCCAACTCTGTAATATAATTCAAAATGGCGTCATTTAAATGGCTGCCAATTGCCGCGCAGCTAAAAATTATATGCAAATAAGCTGATTTGTTACTTAGTAGCTAATTCATATATCTGGGAGTAGAAAAAGATGAGCAGTTCCACATGAGCACACCCATTTTTACTGTTGTCATCGATGTGGATGTAAAATATGTAGTGGTTATTAAATATATATATCAAACTGTAATAAATATCACGTTTGATATTGCTTCGCATAACATTTTCGTGCTCCCATTAACAGAATTTTGTCTTCCAATAAGATGATTAGTCCAACTCTGTAATATAATTCAAAATGGCGTCATTTAAATGGCTGACAATTGCCGCGCAGCTAAAAATTATATGCAAATAAGCTGATTTGTTACTTAGTAGCTAATTCATATATCTGGGAGTAGAAAAAGATGAGCAGTTCCACATGAGCACACCCATTTTTACTGTTGTCATCGATGTGGATGTAAAATATGCAGTGGTTATTAAATATATAAATCAAACTGTAATAAATATCACGTTTGATATAGCTTCGCATAACATTGCATTATATGCAAATAAGCTGATTTGTTACTTAGTAGCTAATTCATATATCTGGGAGTAGAAAAAGATGAGCAGTTCCACATGAGCACACCCATTTTTACTGTTGTCATCGATGTGGATGTAAAATATGTAGTGGTTATTAAATATATATATCAAACTGTAATAAATATCACGTTTGATATTGCTTCGCATAACATTTTCGTGCTCCCATTAACAGAATTTTGTCTTCCAATAAAATGATTAGTCCAACTCTGTAATATAATTCAAAATGGTGTCATTTAAATGGCTGCCAAATAAGCTGATTTCTTACTTAGTAGCTAATTCATATATCTGGGAGTAGAAAAAGATGACCAGTTCCACATGAGCACACCCATTTTTACTGTTGTCATCGATGTGGATGTAAAATATGTAGTGGTTATTAAATATATATATCAAACTGTAATAAATATCACGTTTGATATTGCTTCGCATAACATTTTCGTGCTCCCATTAATAGAATTTTGTCTTCCAATAAGATGATTAGTCCAACTCTGTAATATAATTCAAAATGGCGTCATTTAAACGGCTGCCAATTGCCGACGCAGCTAAAAATTATATGCAAATAAGCTGATTTGTTACTTAGTAGCTAATTCATATATCTGGGAGTAGAAAAAGATGAGCAGTTCCACATGAGCACACCCATTTTTACTGTTGTCATCGATGTGGATGTAAAATATGTAGTGGTTATTAAATATATATATCAAACTGTAATAAATATCACGTTTGATATTGCTTCGCATAACATTTTCGTGCTCCCATTAACAGAATTTTGTCTTCCAATAAGATGATTAGTCCAACTCTGTAATATAATTCAAAATGGCGTCATTTAAATGGCTGCCAATTGCCGCGCAGCTAAAAATTATATGCAAATAAGCTGATTTGTTACTTAGTAGCTAATTCATATATCTGGGAGTAGAAAAAGATGAGCAGTTCCACATGAGCACACCCATTTTTACTGTTGTCATCGATGTGGATGTAAAATATGTAGTGGTTATTAAATATATATATCAAACTGTAATAAATATCACGTTTGATATTGCTTCGCATAACATTTTCGTGCTCCCATTAACAGAATTTTGTCTTCCAATAAGATGATTAGTCCAACTCTGTAATATAATTCAAAATGGTGTCATTTAAATGGCTGCCAATTGCCGCGCAGCTAAAAATTATATGCAAATAAGCTGATTTGTTACTTAGTAGCTAATTCATATATCTGGGAGTAGAAAAAGATGAGCAGTTCCACATGAGCACACCCATTTTTACTGTTGTCATCGATGTGGATGTAAAATATGTAGTGGTTATTAAATATATATATCAAACTGTAATAAATATCACGTTTGATATTGCTTCGCATAACATTTTCGTGCTCCCATTAACAGAATTTTGTCTTCCAATAAGATGATTAGTCCAACTCTGTAATATAATTCAAAATGGCGTCATTTAAATGGCTGCCAATTGCCGCGCAGCTAAAAATTATATGCAAATAAGCTGATTTGTTACTTAGTAGCTAATTCATATATCTGGGAGTAGAAAAAGATGAGCAGTTCCACATGAGCACACCCATTTTTACTGTTGTCATCGATGTGGATGTAAAATATGTAGTGGTTATTAAATATATATATCAAACTGTAATAAATATCACGTTTAATATTGCTTCGCATAACATTTTCGTGCTCCCATTAACAGAATTTTGTCTTCCAATAAAATGATTAGTCCAACTCTGTAATATAATTCAAAATGGCGTCATTTAAATGGCTGCCAATTGCCGCGCAGCTAAAAATTATATGCAAATAAGCTGATTTGTTACTTAGTAGCTAATTCATATATCTGGGAGTAGAAAAAGATGAGCAGTTCCACATGAGCACACCCATTTTTACTGTTGTCATCGATGTGGATGTAAAATATGTAGTGGTTATTAAATATATATATCAAACTGTAATAAATATCACGTTTGATATTGCTTCGCATAACATTTTCGTGCTCCCATTAACAGAATTTTGTCTTCCAATAAGATGATTAGTCCAACTCTGTAATATAATTCAAAATGGCGTCATTTAAATGGCTGCCAATTGCCGCGCAGCTAAAAATTATATGCAAATAAGCTGATTTGTTACTTAGTAGCTAATTCATATATCTGGGAGTAGAAAAAGATGAGCAGTTCCACATGAGCACACCCATTTTTACTGTTGTCATCGATGTAGATGTAAAATATGTAGTGGTTATTAAATATATATATCAAACTGTAATAAATATCACGTTTGATATTGCTTCGCATAACATTTTCGTGCTCCCATTAACAGAATTTTGTCTTCCAATAAGATGATTAGTCCAACTCTGTAATATAATTCAAAATGGCGTCATTTAAATGGCTGCCAATTGCCGCGCAGCTAAAAATTATATGCAAATAAGCTGATTTGTTACTTAGTAGCTAATTCATATATCTGGGAGTAGAAAAAGATGAGCAGTTCCACATGAGCACACCCATTTTTACTGTTGTCATCGATGTGGATGTAAAATATGTAGTGGTTATTAAATATATATATCAAACTGTAATAAATATCACGTTTGATATTGCTTCGCATAACATTTTCGTGCTCCCATTAACAGAATTTTGTCTTCCAATAAGATGATTAGTCCAACTCTGTAATATAATTCAAAATGGCGTCATTTAAATGGCTGCCAATTGCCGCGCAGCTAAAAATTATATGCAAATAAGCTGATTTGTTACTTAGTAGCTAATTCATATATCTGGGAGTAGAAAAAGATGAGCAGTTCCACATGAGCACACCCATTTTTACTGTTGTCATCGATGTGGATGTAAAATATGTAGTGGTTATTAAATATATTAATTATTTTTATATGTTGTCACTCGTTTCGATTGATTAAGACACGAGTATGGTGAGATTTGAAAGTTATTTATTAAAGGCGTCCGCCGTTCAATATGATGATTAAAAATAATTACAGATATTTATATGGTGGGAGGGGGGGGGGGGGGGGGGGGGGGGGGGGGGTTACTTATATATCAAACTGTAATAAATATCACGTTTGATATTGCTTCGCATAACATTTTCGTGCTCCCATTAACAGAATTTTGTCTTCCAATAAGATGATTAGTCCAACTCTGTAATATAATTCAAAATGGCGTCATTTAAATGGCTGCCAATTGCCGCGCAGCTAAAAATTATATGCAAATAAGCTGATTTGTTACTTAGTAGCTAATTCATATATCTGGGAGTAGAAAAAGATGAGCAGTTCCACATGAGCACACCCATTTTTACTGTTGTCATCGATGTGGATGTAAAATATGTAGTGGTTATTAAATATATATATCAAACTGTAATAAATATCACGTTTGATATTGCTTCGCATAACATTTTCGTGCTCCCATTAACAGAATTTTGTCTTCCAATAAGATGATTAGTCCAACTCTGTAATATAATTCAAAATGGCGTCATTTAAATGGCTGCCAATTGCCGCGCAGCTAAAAATTATATGCAAATAAGCTGATTTGTTACTTAGTAGCTAATTCATATATCTGGGAGTAGAAAAAGATGAGCAGTTCCACATGAGCACACCCATTTTTACTGTTGTCATCGATGTGGATGTAAAATATGTAGTGGTTATTAAATATATATATCAAACTGTAATAAATATCACGTTTGATATTGCTTCGCATAACATTTTCGTGCTCCCATTAACAGAATTTTGTCTTCCAATAAGATGATTAGTCCAACTCTGTAATATAATTCAAAATGGCGTCATTTAAATGGCTGCCAATTGCCGCGCAGCTAAAAATTATATGCAAATAAGCTGATTTGTTACTTAGTAGCTAATTCATATATCTGGGAGTAGAAAAAGATGAGCAGTTCCACATGAGCACACCCATTTTTACTGTTGTCATCGATGTGGATGTAAAATATGTAGTGGTTATTAAATATATATATCAAACTGTAATAAATATCACGTTTGATATTGCTTCGCATAACATTTTCGTGCTCCCATTAACAGAATTTTGTCTTCCAATAAGATGATTAGTCCAACTCTGTAATATAATTCAAAATGGCGTCATTTAAATGGCTGCCAATTGCCGCGCAGCTAAAAATTATATGCAAATAAGCTGATTTGTTACTTAGTAGCTAATTCATATATCTGGGAGTAGAAAAAGATGAGCAGTTCCACATGAGCACACCCATTTTTACTGTTGTCATCGATGTGGATGTAAAATATGTAGTGGTTATTAAATATATATATCAAACTGTAATAAATATCACGTTTGATATTGCTTCGCATAACATTTTCGTGCTCCCATTAACAGAATTTTGTCTTCCAATAAGATGATTAGTCCAACTCTGTAATATAATTCAAAATGGCGTCATTTAAATGGCTGCCAATTGCCGCGCAGCTAAAAATTATATGCAAATAAGCTGATTTGTTACTTAGTAGCTAATTCATATATCTGGGAGTAGAAAAAGATGAGCAGTTCCACATGAGCACACCCATTTTTACTGTTGTCATCGATGTGGATGTAAAATATGTAGTGGTTATTAAATATATATATCAAACTGTAATAAATATCACGTTTGATATTGCTTCGCATAACATTTTCGTGCTCCCATTAACAGAATTTTGTCTTCCAATAAGATGATTAGTCCAACTCTGTAATATAATTCAAAATGGCGTCATTTAAATGGCTGCCAATTGCCGCGCAGCTAAAAATTATATGCAAATAAGCTGATTTGTTACTTAGTAGCTAATTCATATATCTGGGAGTAGAAAAAGATGAGCAGTTCCACATGAGCACACCCATTTTTACTGTTGTCATCGATGTGGATGTAAAATATGTAGTGGTTATTAAATATATATATCAAACTGTAATAAATATCACGTTTGATATTGCTTCGCATAACATTTTCGTGCTCCCATTAACAGAATTTTGTCTTCCAATAAGATGATTAGTCCAACTCTGTAATATAATTCAAAATGGCGTCATTTAAATGGCTGCCAATTGCCGCGCAGCTAAAAATTATATGCAAATAAGCTGATTTGTTACTTAGTAGCTAATTCATATATCTGGGAGTAGAAAAAGATGAGCAGTTCCACATGAGCACACCCATTTTTACTGTTGTCATCGATGTGGATGTAAAATATGTAGTGGTTATTAAATATATATATCAAACTGTAATAAATATCACGTTTGATATTGCTTCGCATAACATTTTCGTGCTCCCATTAACAGAATTTTGTCTTCCAATAAGATGATTAGTCCAACTCTGTAATATAATTCAAAATGGCGTCATTTAAATGGCTGCCAATTGCCGCGCAGCTAAAAATTATATGCAAATAAGCTGATTTGTTACTTAGTAGCTAATTCATATATCTGGGAGTAGAAAAAGATGAGCAGTTCCACATGAGCACACCCATTTTTACTGTTGTCATCGATGTGGATGTAAAATATGTAGTGGTTATTAAATATATATATCAAACTGTAATAAATATCACGTTTGATATTGCTTCGCATAACATTTTCGTGCTCCCATTAACAGAATTTTGTCTTCCAATAAGATGATTAGTCCAACTCTGTAATATAATTCAAAATGGCGTCATTTAAATGGCTGCCAATTGCCGCGCAGCTAAAAATTATATGCAAATAAGCTGATTTGTTACTTAGTAGCTAATTCATATATCTGGGAGTAGAAAAAGATGAGCAGTTCCACATGAGCACACCCATTTTTACTGTTGTCATCGATGTGGATGTAAAATATGTAGTGGTTATTAAATATATATATCAAACTGTAATAAATATCACGTTTGATATTGCTTCGCATAACATTTTCGTGCTCCCATTAACAGAATTTTGTCTTCCAATAAAATGATTAGTCCAACTCTGTAATATAATTCAAAATGGCGTCATTTAAATGGCTGCCAATTGCCGCGCAGCTAAAAATTATATGCAAATAAGCTGATTTGTTACTTAGTAGCTAATTCATATATCTGGGAGTAGAAAAAGATGAGCAGTTCCACATGAGCACACCCATTTTTACTGTTGTCATCGATGTGGATGTAAAATATGTAGTGGTTATTAAATATATATATCAAACTGTAATAAATATCACGTTTGATATTGCTTCGCATAACATTTTCGTGCTCCCATTAACAGAATTTTGTCTTCCAATAAGATGATTAGTCCAACTCTGTAATATAATTCAAAATGGCGTCATTTAAATGGCTGCCAATTGCCGCGTAGCTAAAAATTATATGCAAATAAGCTGATTTGTTACTTAGTAGCTAATTCATATATCTGGGAGTAGAAAAAGATGAGCAGTTCCACATGAGCACACCCATTTTTACTGTTGTCATCGATGTAGATGTAAAATATGTAGTGGTTATTAAATATATATATCAAACTGTAATAAATATCACGTTTGATATTGCTTCGCATAACATTTTCGTGCTCCCATTAACAGAATTTTGTCTTCCAATAAGATGATTAGTCCAACTCTGTAATATAATTCAAAATGGCGTCATTTAAATGGCTGCCAATTGCCGCGCAGCTAAAAATTATATGCAAATAAGCTGATTTGTTACTTAGTAGCTAATTCATATATCTGGGAGTAGAAAAAGATGAGCAGTTCCACATGAGCACACCCATTTTTACTGTTGTCATCGATGTGGATGTAAAATATGTAGTGGTTATTAAATATATATATCAAACTGTAATAAATATCGCGTTTGATGTTGCTTCGCATAACATTTTCGTGCTCCCATTAACAGAATTTTGTCTTCCAATAAGACGATTAGTCCAACTCTGTAATATAATTCAAAATGGCGTCATTTAAATGGCTGCCAATTGCCGCGCAGCTAAAAATTATATGCAAATAAGCTGATTTGTTACTTAGTAGCTAATTCATATATCTGGGAGTAGAAAAAGGTGAGCAGTTCCACATGAGCACACCCATTTTTACTGTTGTCATCGATGTAGATGTAAAATATGTAGTGGTTATTAAATATATATATCAAACTGTAATACATATCACGTTTGATATTACTTCGCATAACATTTTCGTGCTCCCAGTAACAGAATTTTGCCTTCCAATAAGATGATTAGTCCAACTCTGTAATATAATTCAAAATGGCGTCATTTAAATGGCTGCCAGTTGCCGCGCAGCTAAAAATTATATGCAAATAAGCTGATTTGTTACTTAGTAGCTAATTCATATATCTGGGAGTAGAAAAAGATGAGCAGTTCCACATGAGCATACCCATTTTTACTGTTGTCATCGATGTGGATGTAAAATATGTAGTGGTTATTAAATATATATATCAAACTGTAATAAATATCACGTTTGATATTGCTTCGCATAACATTTTCGTGCTCCCATTAACAGAATTTTGTCTTCCAATAAGATGATTAGTCCAACTCTGTAATATAATTCAAAATGGCGTCATTTAAATGGCTGCCAATTGCCGCGCAGCTAAAAATTATATGCAAATAAGCTGATTTGTTACTTAGTAGTTAATTCATATATCTGGGAGTAGAAAGAGATTAGCAGTTCCACATGAGCACACCCATTTTTACTGTTGTCATCGATGTGGAGGTAAAATATGTAGTGGTTAATAAATATATATATCAAACTGTAATAAATATCGCGTTTAATGTTGCTTCGCATAACATTTTCGTGCTTCCATTAACAGAATTTTGTCTTCCAATAAGATGATTAGTCCAACTCTGTAATATAATTCAAAATGGCGTCATTTAAATGGCTGCCAATTGCCGTGCAGCTAAAAATTATATGCAAATAAGCTGATTTGTTACTAAGTAGCTAATTCATATATCTGGGAGTAGAAAAAGATGAGCAGTTCCACATGAGCACACCCATTTTTACTGTTGTCATCGATGTGGATGTAAAATATGTAGTGGTTATTAAATATATAAGTTAATATAGTTCTTTACTTGTGCGATGTCACTAAGTATGGAGTATTTAATTTGGATCGACCGATTCCGTTTATTGTACGTAAAAGACTAAAACTAAAAGTACAAAATGTTCTTATGCTAAGCTAGCCCTGACCTATAATCGCTGTGCCAGCAATTATGCTGCATGGATCAAGTTCGTCGCGACGTCCGCGCGTGTAGCGTTGTCAGCGGAGAAGCGATTGCATGGGAAGCAGAAATATAGTTGCAGGTTTGCTGCCCATGCAGAATTTAGGCCGATGACTTATGTCAGCCCGGATGTGTTAACTCCTCCCTCGCTAGTTCGAAGGCCGTCCCCGGTTTTCCTCAGGGTGTCAATGACACTACGTAGCGATGCTTGCTCTCAGTTGTGTCTCCATTTTTGGAAGGTTTTATAACAGACGAATATAGCGGCTAGGATGGTGACAAATAAGGTGGTCATTATTATAGGCCATAATTTCATGTTCCTCTCGATGTTGCCAATATGATGAAGGTTTTCAAAGTTCAATCTTTGAAGGTATGGCATGCTCAGAATCTTCTTATGACCAGTAATATTTAGTGTGGTTGACGTCGCTGAGCCTGGGTGTCTTTTGACGATATTTTTAATGTTTCTGTAGAGAGACCCATTTATTTGTATTTCCTCATCGAACGTCAACAAGTAAGTTCCATGAATTGTTGTGTTGGTGCCGTTCTCTGTTTGGATTACGACCGTGTCCTCATTTATGATAATAATCCCGTCATCGATTATCTCCAGCGGTTGTAAGTTACTGGGACGGGTGTCTCAAGGTGTGCTATGCCTCCTGAGTGTAGCTGCTGGGCACAGGTTGTCGAATTTAGTTGCTTGCAGAATGTGGAGGTAAGCGTAGCGGTGCAATTTATGATTGGTATTATTTTATTACCGCAATCTGCGACGTTATTATTTTCTTCGAAGTGTAATATTGATTCGTTGTGTTGAACTGGAAACATGGTTATTTTTTTACAAACTAAACTAGGATTGGGGTATTTAATAATGAAATGTAAAAAATTATTATCTAATATTACGTTAACATAAGATATCTCAATGAAATCAGTTATAGTTAGCCCTGCAGAGTGCTCATTTACAATTTTCTTTAAATCCTCTGAATCAAAAATTACCGGATTCACTATTTGTATCTTTGCAAGTGTAATTGACAACATTAGAGTCTCAAGTTCCGAAATCATAATTCTATTTCTATTGAGCAAAGTTCGGTAAAGTTCGCCTGTCTCAATCTGTTTCTCTTTTGCAAATTTAATGATGATATTTACTGACTCTGTTTATTTATTTATTTTCTCCTGAACTTTTGAATTTATTGAAGCCTGCCTGTTTATTGAATTAGCTAATTCTTTTTGCTGGAATTTAAGTTCTTCGAAATCATTAAAGTCTGGTGTTCCTGCTATTATCTTTAGAGTTGTTCCTAGTATATTAATGCTCCTAGTTTGTCTATGATGAATGTTAACTGTTTCCAATAGATTTCTTATATGTTGTACGTCGGACTCAAGAAGTAATCTCATATGAGATAAAGGAAAGTGAACCATTAATGCCGTTGTCTCATCGGTAATTTCCGAGTACATTGAAAGATTAGTTGAGTGTCTGAGGATTTCATAATCTTTCCAAATAATAGCTTTCCCGTCCAGTATTGGGATGTATTCTGAGTTCGAGTAGTTTATCTTTCCGGTTGTCATAAGTCCTAATAGTAGAAGGTATAGTATCCAAACCCTTTTAAGAATAAAGAGAATGAGTACTAGAAGGATGATTCGTTTATCTAATGTTATCCTTATGTACCTCCCTCCCCTTGACAAGAACCGTTGTCCCCAAGTCGGCTTCAACCGTGACTTCCTCAAACAAGGGTGTCAACTTGTTGCCAAGTCTCTTGTTTAATTTTATCAGTATCTTATCGCCTACCTGAAAGGTCCTATCTCTCCTATCTATGTTTTGTCTCTGGAGGAGTTGCTCTTGTGCTTTCACGATTCTACTTCTTATTTCTGCTTCAAATTCTGGCGGGGATGTATGAATTATTTTTATTGGTTTCTTATTGATGACCGAATGTATTGTCTTATTGTATTCTATTGTTGCTTGGAGAATAAGGTCACCTGTATCATTTAATTGCTTTTCCAGTTTTAGGCATCTGGCAATTTCTGCTAAAGTGCTGTGAAATCTTTCTACCTGTCCATTTGAGGTACTGTGCAGTGGGGGAGAATTTACAACTTCAACATTAAAATGATTTTTTAGAAGGGACTTTATTGTTCCCGAATTTAGCGATGGTTCGTTGTCGCAATATATAAATTTGGTGTGGGGATAGAAGTTCATGAGTTGCAATATTTGGGGCTCAATATCAATTATTGTCCTAGAGGCTATGGGTTGGACAATGGCGAATTTAGAGAATTTATCAACGCAAGTCAGAAAATATTTTTTGTCTGTGGAAAATATATCGATATGAAATATTTCTCCAACGTAGTTGGGAATGGGGGTTTCGCCGATGTATTGTTTTTATGGGGGTCGGTCATATTTTGCCTTATTACAGATTTTACAGTTTGCGACAATTTCATTAGTCAAGCGGGTCATTTTAGGGAAAAAATAATCTTGAAGTATCTGCTTTATATTTTCTTGGGCCGCTCTGTGAGCTCTATTGTGTTCTGTAACTATGATTTCTTTCTGTTCGTTTTTATCGTGGACATCAATAACCAATTTATTGGCATAGCAAAATTTGGTGGAAGGGAAGGTTTCAACTATTTTGTTTTGGATGAATGCCAAAGTTGGCAAATCGCATTTAATAGCGTTTACTACGTCCTTTTTTTACTGCATCACATACTTTCTCTATTAAGGTATCCCTGTCTGAAAAGTATATGACATTTCTTGTCGTTTTCCCAAACATTATAATGATTTTCTGGGAAGCCGTAACGCCTTCTTCGATAATTATTTGGTTTCGAAAGCAATTAATTGTGGATTCGATAGTATAGGTCAAAGACTGTTCGCTATGAATAGTGGCTAGATCCGATGAAATGTCCTCCTCTAAAGCATAAATATTTTGTCTTGAAAGAGCATCGGCAACGAAGTTTTCTTTTCCCGGTTTAAAAAAAAATTGGGTATTATTCTCATCAATGTACGCTTTCCATCTTTTGATTTTCGCGTTTGTGTTCTTGTCGGAAACGGCAAATGTAAGTGGCTGGTGGTCAGTAAATATATTTAAATTCTTTACGCCGTAGAGATAGTTTCGAAGGGTTTTTAAAGCAAACACTATCGCAAGTAGCTCACGTTCATTTGTCGCGAAATTCAATTCGTTGTCTTTTAAGATTCTTGATATCATCGTAATTGGTTTTTTTTCTTGTGACAAAACAGCACCTAAACCAGAAGACGAAGCATCTGTGGTCAAGTCAAATGGTTTTTGGTAATCAGGGTATAGAAGCATTACGTCCTCTGTGGCTAAGATATTTTTCAATTTTTCGAAAGACAATCTTTGCTTCTCATTGAGACTTACTGGAATTTTCTTTGACTGTCCAGCACTTGCTTTACCATTATCACCCTTAAGTATGTCAGTTAATGGTTTAGCTATAGATGCAAAGTCTTTTATAAAACACCTATAGTAGCCTGCTAAGCCGAGGAATGATCTTATTTGGAACAGGTTGGTAGGCTGTTCGAATTTACCAATTGCTTCTACTTTACTGGGACTGGTTGTAATGCCGCCCCGGGAAACCACGAATCCAAGATACTCGACTTTTTCCTTAAAGAAGTGGGACTTTTCTCGTGATACCCTCATGTTAGCGTTATACAGTTTGTCTAATACCCAAGCAATATGGTAGACGTGGTTTTCCATATTCTCAGAGAATATAATCACGTCATCTACATAAACATAGCACGATTTGCCAATCTGTTCGCGAAGGACGTCATCAATTGCCCGCTGAAAGATTCCGGGAGCGTTTTTTAAACCGAAGGGAAGTCTACAGAATTCGTACTTCCCATTCCCTACAGAAAATGCGGTTTTTTCCCTATCTTTTTCCGCGAGAAGGATTTGATGAAATCCTGACTTCAAATCAAGAGTTGTGAAGTATTTGGCTTGTCCGAGGTTTGAAAGAATTGCAGTGATATTGGGTATAGGGTATTTATCATCGATTGTTTTAGAATTTAATTTCCTGAAGTCGATAACAAGGCGTTTTTTCCTATTTCCTTGTTCGTCCACTCCTTTTTTGTCAACTACCCACAAGGGATTATTATAAGGGGATACTGATGGTCTGATAATATTATCCCTCAACATGTCACTAGTCTCGCTATTGACAAAGTCTGAAACCCCCAACGGGTATGGATAGTGCCTAGAGTAGATCGGGTTCTCGTCTTCTGTTCGGATTGTGGCTATGATATTTGTGTTGTAAGGTAAAGCTTCGTTTGGGTCAGCGAAAACGCTTATTCTTTCTTCTAACATTTTTGTAAATTTTTCTCTGATTCCTGGGGGTACTTCTATGTCTTTTACCTCTGTAAAATTGACATTTAAACTTTTTTGGAATTGAATTTTTTCGGATCCAGACTGGGTTTTTAACGTGCTGCTTATAAAGTCTAAAGTGGCACAAACTTCGTTTAATAGGTCCAGCCCTATTATTCCGTCAAAGCTTGTTAGATTTGGCAATAGAAAGAATGTGGCGTTGGTGCCAAAAAGATGCATAAGGCATTTTTCCTGAACTGGATTAAAGCCATGAAGTGTCTTAACCAAAAATTTTTTTTTAACACTAATTACTCCTTTTAATTCTGGCATTGGTTTTATGTAATTTTTCGCTGCGCCTGTATCGATTAGTAATTTTATTTTCTTTCCTGCTATCGATCGTTCTACGAACGGTAGCAGGGAGCCATTCCTAAAAAATGTACTTCCTGAAGCTGTACTTGGTCATCGGTATCTGATACCTCAGATTCTGCCACCGTTCGATATTCTTCGTCTATCTGGCATTTGGGAGCTTCTTCTACCGATATGTGATTAATTCTTTGTTGTTTGGGCCCGGTGTATCTGGCCGTTCCATTATTTGGTCTTTTTGAAATCTGATTTTGGTATGGATCATTGTTTTGGTTTGGATATTGAGTCGGTTGTTTAAACCGCGAAGAAGTATCAATATCCATAGGCTGTGGTGCCTCCTGCTTTATATTTGGGCTATTACCAAATTGAGGTTTCTGTTTGAAAAATGGAGTTTTCATGGGATTCGGAGAATTGTTTTCCATAGCGTTTCTCTGCTCGTGTCGTTGAGTTCTTTCCTCAGATTTTTTTGCAAAGCTATTTGCGAATTGGAAGCGCTCATGGTTTGACTCAACTTCCTGTGCTTCCTGTGATGGCAAATCTTTAGGTCTTGCCGAAAACAAAATATCGCTAAGGGATTTTTTTGTGCCAGAAATAAATACTCTTAATGCGTCGGCTCGATATTTTTCATTAAGGGAAGCAGCTATGGTGGAATCATATGTCATGATTGTTTTGTTTATTAGGAGTGTCAATTTTTTCTCGATTTCATCATAGTATTGAATGGTTGATAAATTTCCTTGTCTTAGTACAGACAACTCTTGTTCTATTATATAAATCGGTCTTTTGTCAGAGTAAGCAAAGTCAAGTCTGTTTATAATAGCTTTAAAATTTAAAGGTGTGTCGTAGGAAGACAGTACCATATCAGCCGAGCCTTTAATTTTATTTCTCAGAATGCCCAGTGCCTGGTAATGTTTTGAACTTCCATCATGACTCTCAAAAATCTTATACGCTGTATGCGCAGCTTTCCGCCACGAGACATATGTTTCAATTTTTCCCTCGAAATCGGGTACCGATTTCACAATATCTAAAGCCTCATTACACTCGATGCCCGGAACTATCTCGGCATCTTTGAAGACTTCTACTTCTGGTACGGACGTTGTTAGGTTCTTGAATTCATTTCTAATATCCTGAATTTGTTTTTCAAATACCTGCGCCTGACCTTGCAGTGCACTGGCAACAGCACTATTGACTGCAAACTTTAATATTGCTTTCATATTTTCCTCATTTAAAGGCATTTTGTTTGTTACTTTTGTTGGTACTAATTTTTCTTTTAAATCTTTTAGTAACTCTTCTAACTCACTATCGTATTCTTTACTGTCACTTTCGCTCATAAGATATTGTTAATCTTCTTTTTTTTATTTCGTGTTACAAAGATACAAGGCACTCTCAATAATTTTCACTTCTTTGAATTTGTATTTTTATTTTTAAACAAGCACTCTACTTACATGTCTTCTTTTAAATATGTGTAAAAATATTTTATATAGAATAATTCGCCGCTGTGTGTTGTCTTCTCTTCTTCTCGCCCTCTACGTCGGTCTGACGGTTTCGATTTCAAAGGGGGGTACGTCTCTTTGGAATTATTGTTGGTTTCTTCTGCTAGTCTCCTCTAGCCTAGTTGTTCTTTTTAACTTCTTTTTTTTTGCTGAGGATTTTTCTGTATGTTTGTTTTAGTTATTTTATATAACTTGTTGATTTTTTGTTGCAGATTTTGTTGCTGCTTTCGTTTTAGTTATTTTTTTATAACTTGTTGATTTATTTTTTCCTTTGCAAACTCAAATGCCGTAATGACGATGTTGATTTCTTGCTCAGAGTGTTTGAGTACTTTTTTTTTACAATTAGTTGGGCGCCAGTTAATATAGTTCTTTACTTGTGCGATGTCACTAAGTATGAGATAATTAATTTGGATCGACCGATTCCGTTTATTGTACGTAAAAGACTAAAACTAAAAGTACAAAATGTTCTTATGCTAAGCTAGCCCTGACCTTTAATCGCTGTGTCAGCAATTATGCTGCATGGATCAAGTTCGTCGCGACGTCCGCGCGTGTAGCGTTGTCAGCGGAGAAGCGATTGCATGGGAAGCAGAAATATAGTTTCAGGTTTGCTGCCCATGCAGAATTTAGGCCGATGACTTATGTCAGGCCGGATGTGTTAACTTATATATCAAACTGTAATAAATATCGCGTTTAATGTTGTTTCGCATAATATTTTCGTGCTCCCATTAACAGAATTTTGTCTTCCAATAAAATAATTAGTCCAACTCTCTAATATAATTCAAAATGGCGTCATTTAAATGGCTGCCAATTGCCGCACAGCTAAAAATTATATGCAAATAAGCAGATTTGTTACTTAGTAGCTAATTCATATATCTGGGAGTAGAAAAAGATGAGCAGTTCCACATGAGCACACCCATTTTTACTGTTGTCATCGATGTAGAGGTAAAATATGTAGTGGTTATTGAATATATAAGTTAACACATAAATTCCATAGCAACTAAGTAACATTACATGAATTGTGCTGACACGCCAAATTGTGGGCTCAGTGCTCTGCACTAGCAACAATCAGCAGCGATCGTATGACATTACCGTTGCTGGAGTGCTGCAGCGCTTAAAATGCCGAGTCGGCATGCCGACTGTGGTTCGATGGCGCGATCGTTGTCGTTTCTGAGTAGAATTATGCTTTGCCTTTGTCTTTAGCTTTAGTTTGATTTTGAATAAAGTAGACGTAAGTCACATGAAATTGCGCTCCGGCACACTGCCGTTATTTATCTTTATCGAATTATATTACTGTACCACAAGGGCAGTAATCAACAAAGGGGACGAAGTCAAGTCTCCCACCATAGTCATCATAACTATAACTCATGTAAGGATCCTACTCCGGATCAACATTCTTAAGGAAAGCTGTCGGACTTGAACCACACCATCAGGAGCCACGTGGGAACACCACGGCCACTGGATTAAATAACAAAATAACTGGCGCCCAACGGCTTAATACCCACCAAAATTCATAGGCAATAATACAAAAACGTGTAAGTTTTTCAAGTGAACCCAAATAAAAAATAATAAATTAAAGAAAAACACACAATAATTGAAGTTGTGAAAAAATACATATTTTGCCAAGATTAAGCAGTTGCATACTTTTACCCAAAATTAAAGTAAAAAACAATTGCATACTTTTACCAAAAATAAAATATAAAAAAAAAAAAAAACAATTGCATACTTTCAATAAAGTAAAAACCATTGCATACCCTCACTAAAAATAAAACCATTGCATACCTTTAATGCATACTCTTACTATAAATAAACAATTGCTACTTTTACTAAGACAATTATATGCCCAATGCGAAAAAGTTCACACAAGTATCGAGGTCGAGCTGAAACACCTATAGGGAAATTAAAACCGAATAGGACAGTGAGGATAGTTTAGGCGAAGAAAAAGTTGGTTGGTGTCCACAAGATCAGGTAGGCAACACAATGGAGCATTCACAAATTCAAGCTCTCATTGACAATGCCGTTAGATCGGCACTGTCACAACAACAGTCCCAAATAAATTCAATAACTCAAGAAATACAAAGGTTGCAAGTGAAAACGCCAGCGGTCGTCTCTTACCAAAAAATAACTGTTGTTCCTGGGGTAAAATGCAACATAAAACTTGACATAATAAAATCCGTACCAGACTTCTCTGGTGCACAAGACCAATATGTTGCTTGGAGACAAGCAGCAATTGATGCGTATGAACTTTTCAAGCCCTTCAACGGCAGTAGCGAACACTACCAAGCAGTAGCCATTCTTAGAAACAAGGTCACAGGGCCTGCTGGAGCCTTACTTATCTCCTACAACACGGTGCTAAATTTCGACGCCATCCTGGCTAGATTAGATTGCACCTATGCCGACCGAACATCCTTGCGCCTACTGAGGCAAAACTTAGACATGGTCAGACAAGGTGAAATGACACTTATGCAGTACTATGATGAGGTCGAAAAGAGACTAACTCTGGTAACTAATAAGATTGTTATGTCACACGAACAAGAAGGCGCTGATTTGCTTAACGCTGAAGTTAGAGCCGATGCCTTACACACTTTCATATCAGGCTTGAGGAAACAACTCAGAGCTGTCGTATTCCCAGCGCAACCCAAAGACCTGCCCTCTGCGCTAGCAGAGCAGAAGCCAGCATAGAGAGGAGCATGTTTGCAAAATCCTATGCTAAAGTTGTTGAGGAACGATCCCAAACAGCTGAAAACAGCAAACACAGATCATATGGCAAACCGAATAAAAACAACAAGGAAGACTACGGTCAAGATCGAAATTCTCATTACAAACACAAGAAAAATGCTCCAAAGGAGCAACCCAACAAAGAAAGCCAAGAGCAAGCTCCACAACCGATGGAGATAGATTTTTCTTCCAAATTTAGGCAGCGTACTGAATATAATCAGAACCAACCAAATGAGTCAAACGCTTATAAGAGGAGGAACTCCTCAGAGCGACAAACAGGTCCGAGACGGCAACGTCTTAACAACATTGTTGAAGTAGATTCCGAAGAACAAAAAATAGCATACCAAAAAGCCGCAAAGGCTGCTGTCGAAGAAATTGACAGCGAGGAAGAGTACTCTGCAGCCGACAGCCGACTCTGTCCATTTTTTAGGGAACACTCCCGGTTACCGTTCATTGAACCGTCGTTGGCTGTGAGAACATTGAAAGTGCTAATTGATACTGGCGCGGCAAAAAACTATGTTAAGCCCGTAAAGGAGATGAAAACCGTATTGCCGGTTGCCAAACCCTTCTCAGTGAATTCAATCCACGGGTCCACTGAAATAAAGGAAAAAATGCCTGATAAACATTTTTAATCACACTTCCCCTTTTTTTCTATTAGACACACATAGTTCGTTCGATGCCATTATTGGATTCGACTTGTTAACACAAGCCGGGGTACAGTTGAACCTTACAAAAAGTCTACTAGAGTATCAGGGCATTTCGGAAGAAATTCAATACCAGAAATGCACTGATGTAAATTTCACCGATGTAAACGACATCGTAGTTCCTATCTCCGTCAAAAAGGAGTTCAGGGACATGATACTTAAGAGGAAAAAGGCCTTTTTAACAACAGATGAAGCACTCCCTTTCAACACCTCTGTCTCCGCCACAATCCGCACGGTTGACAACGAGCCAATATATGCCAGAAGTTACCCAAATCTAATGGGCGTTTCTGACTTCATAAACAATGAAGTCAAGCAACTACTAAAAGACGGCATCATCAGACCATCAAGGTCACCCTACAACAGCCCAACGTGGGTTGTTGACAAAAAAGGCACAGACGCCTACGGCAACACAAACAAAAGATTAGTCATCGACTTCAGGAAACTGAACGAAAAGACTATACCTGATCGTTACCCAATGCCCAGCATTCCCATGATTCTAGCGAACCTGGAAAACGCTAAATACTTCACTACCCTCGATCTAAAGTCAGGGTATCACCAAATATACCTTGCGGAACATGACCGTGAAAAAACCTCATTCTCTGTTTGCGGCAAATATGAATTCTGCCGACTGCCATTTGGTCTTAAGAATGCCGGCAGCATCTTCCAAAGGGCAATAGATGATGTTTTAAGGGAACATATTGGTAAAATTTGTTACGTCTACGTAGACGATGTCATAGTTTTCTCAAAAAACGAAGTAGACCATGTCAGGCACATTGACACGGTACTCAAGTGGCTGATTGAAGCCAATATGAAGGTAAGCCAAGAGAAAACTAACTTTTTTAAAGAAAGCGTGGAGTATCTTGGTTTCATCGTAAGCAAAGACGGCACCAGATCCGACCCAAAGAAGGTCAAGGCCATTCAAGAGTACCTCGAACCCAAAAGCGTCTACAGTGTCAGATCCTTCCTGGGTCTGGCAAGCTATTACAGAGTCTTCATAAAAGACTTTGCATCCATAGCTCGTCCAATAAGCGACATTCTAAAAGGAGAAAATGGTTCAGTGAGTAAGAATAGGTCAAAGAAAATAGCAGTCGAGTTCAATGAAACCCAGCGCAACGCGTTTCAACGCCTGCGCAACATCTTGGCGTCAGAAGACGTAATTTTGATGTACCCAGACTTTAAAAAAGCTTTTGACCTAACCACTGATGCCTCAGCAAACGGAATTGGTGCAGTCCTATCCCAGGAAGGCAGACCAATTACCATGATTTCCCGTACCTTAAAAAGTGCAGAACTGAACTACGCAACCAACGAAAGGGAGTTGCTAAAGGCTTTAGGTAAATTGCAAAACTACCTATATGGCTCCAGAGAAATTATAATCTTCACTGACCACCAGCCTCTCACTTTCGCAGTAGCAGACAAAAATACCAACGCGAAAATAAAAAAGGTGGAAAGCCTATATCGACCAACACAACGCCAAGGTTTGCTATAAACCTGGCAAAGAAAATTTTGTAACAGACGCATTGTCCAGACAAAATCTCAATGCCCTACAAAATGAACCTCAGTCAGACGCCGCAACCGTTCACAGCGAACTTTCATTGACCTACACGGTCGAGGTCACGGACAAACCGTTAAATTGCTTCAGAAACCAGATCGTTCTGGAAGAAGCACGTTTCCCATTGAAACGCATCATTCTCAAAGTAATTGTAAATACGGAGGTCGTGAACGCTATCCACTGTAACCTCCCCACATTAGCAAGTTTTCAACACGAATTAATTGCTCATTTTCCTTCTACAAAATTTCGGTTTTGTAAAAATCTCGTAAAAGACATAACGGATAAAAGCGATCAGTTGGAAATAATAAATAGCGAGCACAACAGGGCGCACAGAGCAGCTCAAGAAAATGTCAAACAAATCTTTCGCGACTACTACTTTCCGAACATGAGCAGGTTAGCCAAAGAAGTAGTCTCAAATTGCAAAGTTTGCACGCAAGCAAAATATGACAGACATCCCAAGAAACAACAACTTGGCGAAACGCCGATTCCTCAATACACGGGCGAAATGTTACACATAGACATATTCTCAACCGACAAAAAACAATTTTTGACTTGCGTCGACAAGTTTTCCAAATTCGCCTTGGTACAGCCAATAATATCAAGAACAATTGTCGACATTAAAGGTCCCCTGTTGCAAATTGTAAATATGTTTCCTAACATTAAAACAATATATTGTGATAATGAACCCTCATTCAACTCAGAGACCATAACATCCATGTTGAAAAACCAATACAACATCGATATTGTAAACGCTCCTCCTTTGCACAGTTCATCAAATGGCCAAGTGGAACGATTCCATAGTACGTTAATTGAGATCGCTAGGTGCCTAAAGATTGACAAAAAAATCGAGGACACAGTTGAATTAATCCTGAGAGCAACAGTAGAATACAATAAATCGCTACATTCGGTCATTTGCGAAAAACCAGTTGAAATTCTTCACGAGGGACCCGGAAAGCGCAGTTCAGGTATTACTTCCAAACTGGCAAAAGCTCAACAAAACACCATAGAAAGGTGTAACGCAAGCAGGCGAAACCGCGTATTTGAGGTAGGAGAGGAAGTATTTCTCAAAAACAACAAGAGGTTAGGAAACAAGCTAACCCCTCTCTGCACCAGTCAGGAAATACAAGCAGACCTAGGAACATCTGTCTTAATTAAGGGGAGGGTGGTCCACAAGGACAACCTAAAATAGTTTTACCTTATATTTAGTTAGGAAATAAGTTCTCCAAGATGCTTTGTCAATTTCACCACTCAATCCAAATTACAGGTTCACCTTCGTAACGCTTATCATCCTTGCAGTAGCAAATGGTCGGATCACCGATTTCTCGCATGCCAACTACATCTCAGTAATAGTCGGTGAAGTATTGGTGTTCGAGTACCGTGACTACTTAAAGCACACTAGTAACCTTTTTGAATTCGCCAACATAATAGAAGAGACAGAAAAATTGTCCGATTTATTACCACAATCACATATGCGCAAACGGCTTGATGTTGTTTCCGATCACTTAAAAACACTGCTGTCCGTCCTTAAGATACACCATAGAATGGCGAGGAGTTTAGACTTCCTAGGCACAGCCCTGAAGGTAGTGGCAGGTACCCCAGATGCCTCTGATTCCCTAAAAATCAGGGTAACAGAAGCACAGTTAATCGAATCAAATTCCAGACAAATAGCCATAAATTCTGAGATACAGAACAGATAAACAAACTAATTGATACCATAAACCAAATAATAAAAGCTCAACAAAATAAATTAACCGACACTCCACACTTGTATGAGACGCTCTTGGCTAGAAATAGAATGCTAGCCATCGAAATTCAAAATTTAATTCTCACAATAACCTTGGCAAAATCTGGTATAGTAAATCCTACAATATTAAATCACGCAGATTTGAATTCACTTGTCAAGCAGGAGACTCCAATAGTTAGTTTAATAGAAGCCTCACATACTAATTAGCCTTCCCAAGAGTCGAAGCCAGATGCAAGAAAATCACCATCTATCCCGTGTCTCACAATCACACTATACTACGTCTCGACGAGAACTCACTGGCCGAATGCGAAAAGGACAACTTTGTGGTCACTGAGTGCATTCAGACCGCACACAACAGCTTTTGCGAACAATCTCGACGCGAGTCCTGTGCGACCTTACTCTACTCGGGAAGCATGGCCCAATGTCATACTCAACCCAGTCACCTAAAGGAAATAATGACCGTCGATCATGGTGTTATTATCATCAACGAGGCGACTGCCCGCATACGCACAGACGATAGCCAGAAGTAATCGCAAAGGGAACCCACTTAGTAACGTTTGAACGAGTAGCTGTCGTCAACGGAACCGAATTTGTAAACGAGCAAAAAGCGATGAATAAAATTCCTGGCATCGTAAGGTCTCCACTTCTAAGGATCATCGGCCATGACTCGACTCTGAGTACCCCATTATTACGCAACGAAATGAATATTAAGCAACGAAAACTTACGCTCCATCCAAGAGGTGAAGGAAGACATCGATAATGCTGGATCGCCCAAATTATGGTTCGCTGTTGGAGCAATACTAAATGTGGGTCTCATGGTCTCACTCATCCTTGTCCAGACAATAAGGAAGAGACGAGCATCAATAAACATTTAAAGTGTGATCGACAACTTTAACATGACCGAGAACGGTCATAAAATTGAGGGGGGGGGGGGGGGGGGGGGGCAGTTAACCCATAATTCCCATAGCAACTAAGTAACATTACATGAATTGTGCTGACACGCCAAATTGTGGGCTCAGTGCTCTGCACTAGCAACAATCAGCAGCGATCGTATGACATAACCGTTGCTGGAGTGTTGCAGCGCTTAAAATGCCGAGTCGGCATGCCGACTGTGGTTCGATGGCGCGATCTTTGTCGATTCTGAGTAGAATTATGTTTTGCCTTTGTCCTTAGCTTTAGTTTGATTTTGAATAAAGTAGACGTAAGTCACATGAAATTGCGCTCCGGCACACTGCCGTTATTTGTCTTTATCGAATTATATTACTGTACCACAAGGACAGTAATCAACAAAGGGGACGAAGTCAAGTCTCCCAACATAGTCATCATAACTATAACTCATCTAAGGATCCTACTCCGGATCAACATTCTTAAGGAAAGCTGCCGGACTTGAAACACACAATCAGGAGCCACGTGGGAAATATCGCGTTTAATGTTGCTTCGCATAACATTTTCGTGCTCCAATTAACAGAATTTAGTCTTCCAATAAGATGATTAGTCCAACTCTGTAATATAATTCAAAATGGCGTCATTTAAATGGCTGCCAATTGCCGCGCAGCTAAAAAATATATGCAAATAAGCTGATTTGCTTTTTAATGTTGCTTTGCATAACATTTTCGTGCTCCCATTAACAGAATTTTGTCTTCCAATAAGATGATTAGTCCAACTCTGTAATATAATTCAAAATGGCGTCATTTAAATGGCTGCCAATTGCCGCGCAGCTAAAAATTATATGCAAATAAGCTGATTTGTTACTTAGTAGCTAATTCATATATCTGGGAGTAGAAAAAGATGAGCAGTTCCACATGAGCACACCCATTTTTACTGTTGTCATCGATGTGGATGTAAAATATGTAGTGGTTATTAAATATATAAATCAAACTGTAATAAATATCACGTTTGATATTGCTTCGCATAATATTTTCGTGCTCCCATTAACAGAATTTTATCTTCCAATAAGATGATTAGTTCAACTCTAATATAATTCAAAATGGCGTCATTTAAATGGCTGCCAATTGCCGCGCAGCTAAAAATTATATGCAAATAAGCTGATTTGAATTAATGGATTAAATGCTAAAAATAAAATGTGTGTGAAATTTGTTACTTAGTAGCTAATTCATATATCTGGGAGTAGAAAAAGATGAGCAGTTCCACATGAGCACACCCATTTTTACTGTTGTCATCGATGTGGATGTAAAATATGTGGTGGTTATTAAATATATATATCAAACTGTAATAAATATCACGTTTGATATTGCTGCGCTTCACATTTTCGTGCTCTCATTAACAGAATTTTGTCTTCCAATAAAATAATCAGTCCAACTCTGTAATATAATTCAAAATGGCGTCATTTAAATGGCTGCCAATTGCCGCGCAGCTAAAAATTATATGCAAATAAACTGATTTGTTACTTAGTAGCTAATTCATATATCTGGGAGTAGAAAATGATGAGCAGTTTCACATGAGCACACCCATTTTTACTGTTGTCATCTATGTGGAGGTAAAATATGTAGTGGCTATTAAATATATAAGTTAAGATCCTTCGTCTCTATCGAAGGTGAAGATTAGGTTGAGAGGTAAACTATACCTCTTATTGCTGGCCTCGGGCTCAGACAATGAAACAAATTATTTAACGGCTAAGTGCCGGAGCGAATATTTATTTAAGCGACTTACTGGAAGAGCGCTGTATTCAAACTAAGTTCTTACAACACAGAATATTTCACTTAAGCTAAGCCAAAACTCGCATCACGCCACAATGTCATGGTCGGCAAGCCGACTCAGCAAATCTTTGGCGATAACGGAAACTCTTGCAGCAAAACAAAAGTGTCCGGTTACCGTCGCTGACTATTGCAGCTATTGCACGCTGATACAAATTATGTAATGTCGCAATTGCGAGGGCTGTTACTTAACTTATAGAGCACGCGATAGCGAGGGTTAATTATAAACTTATAAAATATCCGATATTGAGTGTTAATTGTTAACTACTCCCCCTTCAAGTATAAGGCCGTCCTCGGCCGACCCAATCCCCGCGACGACTTCTCGTAACTGCTTTGCGGACTTCTTTGCGCCGATGAATCGACAAAGAGTGAGGCCAATGCAAATGGCTCCAATAATGAATGCCACACGGTAAGCTTGATCAGTTCCGGCGTTTTTCTCGAATTGCTGTATCACCTCCAGATTACGTTCATTCAAACGATGAAGGTAAGGGAGGCTGAGGACATCTTGGGTGGCAGTGACGTTCAGCAAGGGAGAATTGGCAATACCTGGGACTCTATTGCGTACGTTGTTGTGATTGTAAAACAGAGTCCCGTTAATTGCGAATCGGTCTCCGAACGTGATGAGATGCGTGCCTTGTATCTGGATCTCAGTGCCGTTGTCCACCCGAATCCTTGCGGACCCGTCGTTGAGGATGATGATTCCGTCATCTACATGGGTGATTATTTCCAGGTTGCTCGGCTGGATCTCGCAGTGTGCCGTGACACCTGCATGGAGCTCTTTGGCACATGAACTTTCCGAAGCCAGACGGCAAAATGTGGCTCCAGGTGAAGCGGCGCAACTCTGCAGTGTGTGGGTTTCTCCATCGCATTCGGCTATGACGTTGTCAAGCAATCGCACTATGAAGTTCTTGTGGATGACAGGATAGATCGTGATCTTCCTGCAAGCTTTTTTAATCTTGGGGAATTTAATTATAAAGTGTATGGTGTTAATGGATTGAAGAACTTTTACGGACGCAACGGACATAAGATCTCCTATGGGAGTGTTGGTGGGTTCCTCTAGCCAAATTGATTTCAAATCTGAGTGGTCCAAAATGTTTGGGCTAACAATGTTAGCCTTTGCCAGAGTAATAGCAAGCATTAAATTTTGCAACTCCATCGCTAGCATCCTATTTCTAGACAGTAGTGTTTCATATAAATGGCCAGTGTCAACTTGTGAATCTTTGGCTACCTTGAGAATTTTGTTGACAGTAATTGTTAACTGGTTAATCTGGTCCTGAACTCTAGTGTTTATTCCTATCTGTCTATTATTGGCATTTATTAATTGCATTTCAGTAAACCTAGTCTGCTCTAAATCGTCGGCATCGGGTGTACCCGCCACAACCTTTAATATGGATCCTAGGAAATCTAAGCTCCTGGCGACTCTATGGTGCGTGCCTAACGCCTCCAATAGGTCTTGTAGATGTGCCGTGTCCACAATTAGAAAGTTTATAAAAATTATGCCAAGTGGCTAAAAGTAGGTTGAACAACTATATCTAACTTATACGAGTTTGCCTAGTGGCTTAAAAAAAGGTGTACAAAAAAAAACAAGGGAGTCACCTTAGGTTGTCCTTATGGACCACCCTCCCTCTAATGAGGACCTCGGTCCCCAGGTCTGCTTCCACTGCCTTCTCATCACATAAAGGTGTGAGTTTGTTTCCGAGCCGTCAGTTGGACTTGACCAAAACTTTGTCACCAACCTCGAAGACCCTATTTTGCCGGTTTGCGTTCTCCCTAGCTCTGAGCATCGCCTGAGCGTTTCTGATCTTTTCTTGTATATTTATAATGATAACAGCCTGGTAATGACGAGAACTGCCATTGTGTGGTCTGAAGATTTCGTAAGCGGCTAATGCTGCCTGCCTCCAAGATACATAAGCTTCCTGTACTCCTGCAAACTCAGGTAAACATTTGACGGCATCTAGTGGCTCGTCGCAGCGAATGTCGCTTCTAATTCCTATAGCAGCATATGCTACTACTTGTGGGGCGGCAACGTTTGCTGCTGCTATTTGTTGAGCCAACTCATTAATTCTTTGAGTCAACGCTCGCTCCCTCTGCTCATTTGCAGCGGCCTGTTCAGCTAAAGCATTGCTGACAGCCGACCTTATTATTTCCCTAAGCTGATCTGGATCCATTTTACCTACCGAGGCTCCGATGCGAGTGTCACAGTCGGAATCTGAGTCGCTAAGCTGCTTGCGAGGTGTTCTATATTGGCTGAACTGAAACATGCGCAGGTCAGTGGCCGCGAAAAGCAAAACGGGGCGTCAAAAGATGGATCGAATTACGTTGTAGCTCTGAACCACGAGAACTGTATGCATTGATATAGCACAATTTTAGACACATAGAAAGTAACACAAGGTATTTTCATTAACGATCTGGATGATAAATTGTTTTAACTAGAATCCTCAAGGCAGTCACTCTCACGTGTTTCAGAAACCTGGCTCAGATTATTGTTATTAATTATGATCCGTTGCAATATAAAATACTCACAAGTACTAACTAATTTTTATAAAAAATTAAAACTTTTGTATTTGAAGAAAAATTTTGGCTAGAGTATCCACTTACATGATTCAACTAACACAAAAAAAAATTTTTTAATAAGCTTAGTCACTCGCAGCTCCCGCGCTGCTGTCTTAATTGCTGTTGGTTGTTGCAGCTCCTGTGCTGCTGTTTTAATTGATATTGGTTATGGAGTCCGCCTTATTTTCCGTCTGCAAGTCCAACTATGTCGATCCAACGATGTTGACTTCTTGCTTATGGATTGGGTGAGCAGGTTTGAACCAGTGTTGGGGGCCAGTTAAGATCCTTCGTCTCTATCGAAGGTGAAGATTAGGTTGAGAGGTAAACTATACCTCTTATTGCTGGCCTCGGGCTCAGACAATGAAACAAATTATTTAACGGCTAAGTGCCGGAGCGAATATTTATTTAAGCGACTTACTGGAAGAGCGCTGTATTCAAACTAACTTCTTACAACACAGAATATTTCACTTAAGCTAAGCCAAAACTCGCATCACGCCACAATGTCATGGTCGGCAAGCCGACTCAGCAAATCTTTGGCGATAACGGAAACTCTTGCAGCAAAACAAAAGTGTCCGGTTACCGTCGCTGACTATTGCAGCTATTGCGCGCTGATACAACTTATGTAATGTCGCAATTGCGAGGGCTGTTACTTAACTTATAGAGCACGCGATAGCGAGGGTTAATTATAAACTTATAAAATATCCGATATTGAGTGTTAATTGTTAACTTATATATATCAAATTGCATAAAATATCGCGTTTAATGTTGCTTCGCAAAACATTTTAGTGCTCCCATTAACAGAATTTCGTCTTCCAATAAAATAATAAGTCCAACTCTGTAATATAAGTCAAAATGGAATCATTTAAATGGCTTCCATTTACCGCGCAGCTAAAAATTATATGCAAATAAGCTGATTTGTTACTTAGTAGCTAATTCATATATCTGGGAGTAGAAAAAGATGAGCAGTTCCACATGAGCACACCCATTTTTACTGTTGTCATCGATGTGGATATAAAATATGTAGTGGTTATTAAATCTATATATATCAAATTGTAATAAAAATCACGTTTGATATTGCTTCGCATAACATTTTCGTGCTCCCATTAACAGAATTTTGTCTTCCAATAAGATGATTAGTCCAACTCTGTAATATAATTCAAAATGGCGTCATTTAAATGGCTGCCAATTACTGCGCAGCTAAAAATTATATGCAAATAAGCTGATTTGTTACTTAGTAGCTAATTCATATATCTGGGAGTAGAAAAAGATGAGCAGTTCCACATGAGCACACCCATTTTTACTGTTGTCATCGATGTGGATATAAAATATGTAGTGGTTATTAAATCTATATATATCAAATTGTAATAAAAATCACGTTTTATATTGCTTCGCATAACATTTTCGTGCTCCCATTAACAGAATTTTGTCTTCCAATAAGATGATTAGTCCAACTCTGTAATATAATTCAAAATGGCGTCATTTAAATGGCTGCCAGTTGCCGCGCAGCTAAAAATTAAATGCAAATAAGCTGATTTGTTACTAAGTAGCTAATTCATATATCTGGGAGTAGAAAAAGATGAGCAGTTCCACATGAGCACACCCATTTTTACTGTTGTCATCTATGTGGAGGTAAAATATGTAGTGGCTTTTAAATATATATATATCAAACTGCATAAAATATCGCGTTTAATGTTGCTTCGCAAAACATTTCAGTGCTCCCATTAACAGAATTTCGTCTTCCAATAAAATAATTAGTCTAACTCTGTAATATAAGTCAAAATGGCGTCATTTAAATGGCTTCCATTTGCCGCGCAGCTAAAAATTATATGCAAATAAGCTGATTTGTTACTTAGTAGCTAATTCATATATCTGGGAGTAGAAAAAGATGAGCAGTTCCACATGAGCACACCCATTTTTACTGTTGTCATCGATGTGGATGTAAAATATGTAGTGGTTATTG